>JASJOG010000057.1:1597500-1786828 GCA_030142905.1 Heliopora coerulea | reverse complement strand
ACATGAACTCCTAAACCATTCCTCCAAAAATCTTTTAATCCATCCTAAATCACTTTCTTGAATTCTTCACAAATAATTTTCTTTCCTTTCTTCCCAAATATCTTCTTTCTGATGCTCCTTCATCAATCCCTTTCCCAAATCTCTTCCATTCTTCCCAAAACCATTCTTTCCTACAGCCCTTTACTATCAGTCAATCCTTTTGCTTTGAAAATTCCTTTACTCATTTTCTCACAATCCCTCCCTCTCTCCTGGCTCTCCTTTCCTTCCTTTCCAGTTTCTCTTGAGCCATTTTCCCTAGTAGGCAAGTCAGCCACCCCACCTACCCTACAGTTATGCAACTGCTTTTTCCAATTGCAATATTCAGTACAATATTTTTTGGTCATGTTCATAAAAAGTTGCAGTACTTGCTTTTCTTACTGCCATTAACTAAAGGCTTTCTGCAATCAGATGAAACAACCTGTAATGGAATGATTTCATCTACTAATGACCAAGAGTTACCAGTATCCATTTCCTGTCTCTATTTGAGGAGTAAAATGGAGTCACTGAAACTCTAGTCCAGTACTTGCTGGGTCTGCTGGCCTTGTCCTGTTGGCTCTGCTACTATAAAAACTTACTACATGTAGTTCTAATAGTCAACATCCCAAGCCACAAAAAGCAGTTTGTCTCTAAAATCTATATTGCTAAATATACACTAACCTAGGTTTGTTACAAGTAAATAACTGTACCTTTCTAAAATACTTTTTCAACCATTAGTTGTTTAAATAAAATTGTTACATACATTATTACAATGAGTAGATCTAGATGAGACAGCTTTGAATCAGCTCATTTTACCAGATTGAAAAAACTATACTTTGCATTAATTATTGTGCATTACCATATTTCATGGCGTACAAGTCGACCCGGGATATAAGTCAACCCCTTATTTTTTGACCGAAATATCATGATTTTTACAATACCCCATGTATAAGTCGAGTCCATCAAATTAAGTAGTTACCAGACACAGAATAGTGTTCGCAGAAACGTTGATAACATGGCAAATCTTTTGAAGCATATTTTTTTAATCATTAAGAGCTTATTTTCATATAGAAAAACTACACATACAGTACCGGTATTTACTAAAGCTACTTACAACTTACTTTACGTGAAATATTTTAGTATACTAGTCTTGTAGATGAATAAACATTGGATATTAAAATGTCTGCGCATCAAAATCCCTCAAATTCCTCATTGCTATTGTCAGACTGATCGAAAAGTTCATGAAATTGTTCCATGGTGATGCAGCCAAATTTCATTTCTTTCAATTCCAGTTCAACTTTAGATTCAGCAAGTCTAGCAACTGGGGGGAAACTGTGGTACACAACACCACCGACTTCATTAATACGTTCACCATATTTTTTGCACAGTACTTCCACCATGTTACTAATACGTTCGATATTGTTATTGGACGAGCAGATGAAGCTAAAAAGATTTTCCACGGGATCTTGACGGAGTAACCGAAATCCATGAACGTTTGAAGCTACCTGTTTGAACACTGGGTCTCTCTTACACCATTCCTGGTAAAGCTCAGGAAGATTAATATCAAGTTGAAAGTAATCGTTAAGAGTAGACTCGTCCTCAAAAACATATTTTTTACGTTCCTGTCCATGCGAGTCAAAAACTTTGTAGAAAATGCCCTCTTCGTTTTCTTTAAGTATCCAAACTTTGCCAGAAAGAACGCCATACCATTCCTCGTTGTCAATTTTCTTCCACCTAAATGCCTGGCCACACGAAAGAGTTATTTCTAAGTTTAATGCCTGCGGTTTGCACGCCAGCTTCCTCCACAGAGTACTCATTTTTAACATTCACTTCGGATGCTTATTTAATGAACAACACAAAACAGAAAGCTGCACGTGCCTTCGTTCATGCTGGGACATTTGAACTATCCTTTGAATTTCAAAATATGTTCACATGGACATGCACGTGAACAAGCAGCACTATGTGAGGCGTGTGGGCCTAACTATTGTATTTCCCAGGTGTTTATGTATGTTTACTCAGCAACCTTGTAAGAAACTGTCATAAGTTTCAATGTAGAGTCCGTCCGCGTCGTTTCTTTCTCTAACCACATTGTCAAGGTGTGCTCTCACAAGACGATCGGACATGGCTGTACTCCTCATAAAGAAATGTAACTTCAAGCAAGGGTTACCTGCAGCATTTGGTTGGGATCAAGGATCGAGGAAAATTGTTGTTGACGAGTCATGTAGTTTGGTCACTGATGATAAAGACTTCGGTGGACAATCCAGGACTTTCGAAGTGAATAATGTCAGCGACGTCGATGCCATAAAAGATCAGTTGTGCAACAAACCTCTGGTGGCAGTGGCCCAGTGTAGTAAACAATACAAGGTTTACCGAGGCCGAGGCGACCCTGAAGGTAACCGAGAAGTTGACTATTTCACAATGGCCGATGATTTTGTTGTCGTTCTCAATACAGCCAATCCGGACGTTCGCAAAAGTTTGGACGAACTGTTTGAAAAAGCCAAGAAATTACTCGACGAAAATGCTAAGTTCGTGGTGGTATTCGACCTGGATGAATCAGTGAAATTGTGGTATGCTCAAGTACCACATGAGAACAGTGAGGGTCGAACAGCCCAAGCTATGGGTGCAAGTTTCTACATCGCGCACGGCGCTAAGCCGCAAAGTAATTGTGCTGGGTGCTTTGGATGCGAACAGCCCGTGCAGAAAGCCATGTGGATTGTATGCTTTCCATGTTGCTTGGTAAGCGGAGTTCCATACTTGATTTGCAGGAAATGTGTTCAAAACATCAAAGATGTGAAGATTTCCACAAGATTCCATAGTCAGGAGCAGAATGCAATTATACCACCAGGTACCAACCTGATGAGTCTGTTCCACTCTCCACCACAGGTCGTGTCTACTGTGGTGACATCACCCTATTCTGGCCAGCAATACTCATTACAACCATACAGTCACCCATCTGTGCAAACAAATCCCTACTCAATGGTACCACAGGCACAGTTTGGCCAATACCCACAACCTTATACTGGTCAGTACAACCCACAGAGTGGACCAGTTGCTCATCAAACACCATAACCACACTACTAGTATCAACAGTAGAATATCCAATCGCTTTCGTGCTAAATTCTTGTTTGCTTCTTATTGTAATGTGATATGTTTAACACAGTGTGGGACAGTTAAATAAAATGAGCACTACATTTTGCATTAGGTTTACAATTAGTACTTACCAATTAGAATGCATGGCTCCGGGTCTCCCAAGTTTGGTTATTTCAAGCTTGAATAACTTATCCAGTGTACCTTTTAACTAATAGACAAAGTTGCTATATGGCAGACAATCCAGTCAGAACCTGAACAGCACTTCAACACCCAGTATCTAATATGCTGGACATCAAAAACAAAGCAAATACAAAGAGAACAAAGAACAATAGAAAAAGTTTAAGATGTTAAAGGATCAAGCAACTAAACTTGTCTGTGACAAATTTTAAAAGCTCATTAGGTATAACATGTAATCGAATGGATGAAATGTTATCCAAGCTTTTAATAACTAATCCCATTAGGTAATGGTTTGTGTGTCAAATCCAGGTCAGTGGTCAAATCTGTGTTCCATTCTTTGACCTTTGCATGAACACAAATCGAATCTCCTGGGATGCAACACCAAGATATTTTCAGTGTTTTGCCTCCATGTTCAAACAGTGTTTTGTTACAGCTTCAAATGACTATAATCAAGACCATCCCACATTGCATAGAACTTGTTCAGCCCATTTTGATGTTTCCTTAAACAATCCATCTTTCTTCATCTTCAAATATTCTACAGTATACTTACTTCTTGAATGGCAGTACTGACACCCTAACTCAATACAAGAAATTGTAACTGCATTCTGGCAAATACATTCAATAAATCACTAAAAGGAACAGCTGTGCCTTCAAGTCAATGGTTTTCTGTATTTCAAAAAAAAAATATTATGCATGAAACATCAGGTTAGAAATAAGAAATCTGAATAACAATTTTCATAAACCATTTTCATATGTAAGTGGGATTTATGCACTTCTGTGTCCAAGACACAATGGTCTACACAATGATCTTGTGGCAAATTTTGCTACAAATTAGGGTGCCCAAGCACCTTTTCTCTCTCTTGGTTGGGAAAAGATTTTAACAGAGCAAGCAAAAATTGATGAATAGGGGTAAGTGGAATGAAACCCAAATGGTTTATCCAGCAGAGACACCCTAGCAAGTGAATAGAAAGGAAATCGACAAAAGAAAATTTTATAATTATTTTTAATGTGCAGTAGCAGAACCCTGTGATGCAGATATTAAAGAACACTTAAAATTATACTGCAGTATTCTGGAGAATATTTTGAGTGTAGAACAATTAAAGAAAACTAATAGTTAGAGTTTAGTCTCTAATAAGTAAGAGTCTAGGAAACATTTTAACTGAAACAGTTTATTTCATCAAACTACTTATATCAGTTATTTTTTTAGAGTAATTACTTTCCAACAATAACTTACTTATTAACAATTCCAAAAGATGAGGTAGGAGAAGAAGTGATTAGTCTGTTTTTTCACTCCTTTTTAATTTGAATTGAAAACCAGTTTTTAAAACAAAAAAATGCCTTATCCAATGTCAACTAACAGCAGCACTGTTGTTTTATCAAAGTACATTACATCAGTTGACCATTCATTCTAGCTCAATAATAGTGCACACACACTGTCAGAGATTTTCAATATTTCATAAACATCTGATACTATTTTCAAATAACTGTTATGACACTATGGTTATCTCATGTCAGTCCCAGAATCAGTTTTTTCAACCATTAGGCCAAATGTTTCATTGAATTGATTGGTTTGTAAAGCATGATTACTAATAAAAATAGTGATAAGTACTTCTGAACCTATTTTGCAATAACTCACAGCATAAAAATGGCTATAATAATATGCACTTTGATTACAAATTTGCAATGCTTCTTTCTCAGTAAATTTTTTTAAAAAAAACTCTGTTTCATTCTGGAAAAGGCATGAGATAAGACAATCAATAAGCATAATGTGCAATAAAATAATTTTAATACTGCCAGCAAAGTCTAAAATATATACTTGAGGACAGGAGGCCCTCATAGCCATGAAGCTTCACTAGTGATGCTAAATCCTTCATACAATTTTCACCTTGGTCTTTGTTTATTTCAACTAAATTAACATAAGTTAAATTAAAACAACTTAACATTTAGAGCCCTAGAACAATGCTCTTTGCAACAATTGTCTTCAAACTGACACATTTTATCTCACTAGACGTTTTGAAGATTTGTGTTATTCAAGTGTACAGACAAATTAACGAAAGGTTACCATTCATACAGTTTGAAAATCTTTGTGTAATATTGTGGGGCAATTATCAATTTTAATGTTTAACAGTGGATATCATTATTTTACCCAAAGATTAGTAAAGCTTGACACTGTTTGGCCTAGGTTTATACGAGAGCCTTTGACAGCTTGATAGGATTCACATGTTCACATAATGAAAACTTATAAGGCATGTCTTCAACATATATTGGGCATATGTACACTCTTCAAATAAATACTTAGCTTCTTATTTGGTAAAGCAAGTAGCCTCAGTCATTGGTGCCTAATTCTTCCTAATTCTTACTGCTAATGTAACAAACTAACAATTAAATAATTATGGCAATGTTATATTTGAGCATCCCTAGTTTTTGATGGTGATTGCAAGTGCCTTTCATAGACCTTGAAATTAACTAGGCAATAAGGAAAGATTACCCCCAAAAAATGAAGTGCAGGGAAAAATGTCAGCCATTTGGTAAAACATGTCTAACATTTTGATCAATGTTTAAGCTCTGGTTATTAAGAAAAGAAAAAATAACAGCATAACATGTAATTTATTGAGTTTCAAACTCTGGTTTTAGAGTTGATCATTCTTTTGTGCATTCTTTGTTTTCTTTCATTCTTCTATTTTGAGGGGGAAGGACCCAAGATGTGCAATTAAACAAGCTTACCACAGTTTGGTAACTTTTCAATGTTTTCCACTAGGGAGAGGTTTTTAACAATCACTGTTTACCAGAAGAACTTTTTGGTCTGAAATGTGTATACAAACTTTGAAAGTAAAATAGTACTTTTAATTATTAATTGCAAATTGTTATCGTACATGGATAAATATAAAATATACTTCTGAGCATCATAAATTATTGAGGAATCTCAAAATTCTGGGGGTATAATGCCTCTTTGCTCTATTAATTTCAAGTCATAGCCCTTTTACCATCTTGAAAATCAATTTAAGCAGTTTTCCTGTTTAGAAAAATAATATTTTGTTATCACATATTTACACATACTGTGGTTTATGTTGGTTCAATAATTATCAGTTTATGGAGCACTTTTCAAGTGTTGCTGAAGCCAAACACACAAGTTTCCAGGTTGTTACAATGTAATCCTGAACAGTTTACTACCAACATAAACATATAGACAATTACATATACAATGAAGACATAAGGATCAGACTTTTGATACTGTTTCTTTGAATAGTTCTATTTACATTGCTAGCTATTATTTTGTAAGTTTGCATGTCACCTCTGAATCCCAATGGAAACACACCTGGGTGTCGTGAGAGGAGACAGCCAATGAAACAAGTAAATATGACGGCACTATTGAAAATAAAAAGTGTGAAAATTATTAGTGTATTCTTTACATTGCAGTTGCCAAACCAGAGTATTTATTATGACCCCAGTTAATATGCTGCCACTATGGAAAGCTGGGTTCTAGTACTGTACATCTTGGGAGAAGTCTTGCTGGTTTCACTTTAACAGGAGATAAGCACACTTGTCCAAAATGAACATTTCTGTAAATGTACTTCAATATTACAGTAATCATTCAACACAAATTACCCTTTTGCATTGTTACTGTGGAGTTTTACTTTGATCAATGTGGTTACAGCCATGGCAAACATGTGCCAATAATTAATGCAGTAAAAACATCACAAAAATCATTAGTTTCTTCTTCTTCAGACACTGATGTTGTAACCCTAGAGAATGCCAGGTCACCTAGACTTTCTGTAGTTTTTGAGTAATTTCAGCCTTGCAAATCAACTAGTAATGTCTTTTTCATCAAACAGAGCAATTTGTTAAGTCTAAGAAAAAGTACCAACAATGTTTTCATACCTTTCTTCTTTCAAGCTAAGATTGTGCTGTTGACTGTGGTAACTGTAGTAGCTGTGGTTGTTGACATCACAGTTGCAGACAGAGATTGTTGTTGGTTGACTTTAAGTCCCGTTTTTTGTGCTATCTGAGCATAGCTCAACTTTTCATTTAGTGTAGCAGGTTCCTATAAATTAAACACAAAGCTCGGGCTTATTCTTATACTTTAGCAGAATTACCATAAATACAAAAAATCAATACTCCACTATATCAACAATAGTACTAACTCTGTTTAGATCCAATGGTGTTGACTTCACATTTTTTGTATCTTGTTTAGGTTCACTAATCTTGGTGTCAACCTTGTTGGTTTCATCTTTTTTAATATCAATTTCACTTATTTGATTTGTAGGTTTTTTTCGAGCTTCTTCTCCTTTATCTAATTTTGTTGTTGTTGCTCTACTAATAGATGTAAGAAAAAATTACAAATATTCCATATGATTTCATTGGATATACTTTTAAGATAGAATGTTAAACAACTTCACTTCGTTGAAAGATATTGAAGTATCCTGGATTCTCACAGGAACCTTGCAGCATTCCAAATTGTTAGAATGAAAATTATTTGAACTCTTACTTCAACCCATTATGGGGCAAGGGCATAATTTATAATTTTATGCTCACCAATGCCAGACAATTTTACTCGTTGAGGGGATTCAGTATGCTAAGTGTTAAGTTATGATGTTACTCAACCTTCTGAGATGTATACACTCAGAAGTCATGTTTCACCAGATATCCAAACACCTTGAAGTTGGTTAAAAAACTAGGCTATTGCCTCATTGGTCAACTCACTTCTCCATGTTTGGATATCTGATGAAATGGTCTTTCTCATGTATGATATTACATGAATATCTGATATGCAGTCTGGCTTGTTGAATGTCCACCTTTCATGCACCCAGCATCCTCCACTTCATTTTATTTGTAAAAAAAATTGCAGAAAAACAGTGGAAATGGTCAAGGGATACAGTTCTTGAAGGGCAAATGCTATTTCATCATTCATCACCCATCACCAAAATGATGTCATTCAACTCTCTGTTCTCTCATCTGTGTATTTGAACTTTGGGAGGAAGAGACTGGTCCTGTCAGTGTGCAATTATGTGGATTTTGCCCAAACCAAGTGCTCAAATGCAACATGCTCATTTTATCCTTAGCAATGTTCACCCTTAACTACAAACATAGGATAATTAAATTTTTGGGTTTTGTAATGGCAAATTACTCTATTCAAAAGACTTCTGGTTAAGGAGTTGACCTGTCTGAGTTTACTTATTTGGGACTTCTGTAGCCAAGGGATTAATCTATTAAGGGAAAGAGAGCATTATTTTTAGAATTTTAAGCCTGACTAATGCCAGATGATGATTTTCCACAGAGTGGGGTTCTTGCAGTTAACTGCTAACTTGGCTAACCTATAAAGGCATAAGGGTGCAGGTTGGAAATGCATTCTGCCATGGTATTACAGCACTCCAGGTAATGCCTGACAATTTTCCTTATTCAAAGAAGAGAGATATCTGGTATAGAATGAGTTATCATACCTTGTTGGAGTGACTGGAGGAGAAATTGGTGGTGATGATGCAACCTAAACATTAGATGGAAATTCTAAAATGAGTATAAAATGCAGCAGATTTTCACTTTGTATTATTATGTATAAAAACCATCTTATATTTAACACCAATGCCAATAAAATACAGGACTATGGACGATGTACACAAAAAGAAAAATTAGAAGAGTAAGTGACATGTACTGTTCCAGTGACATTTGTCAATGACTAGGGGCATACAAAACAACTTCCCTACCAAGTACTCTTCAATGGTGTTTTCAACATTTTTAATCTGTATAACACCAAAATAATTATTTTAAGAGTTAAGAGCAGACCTCTTGCAGTGAAAGGGTTAACAATGAACCCATACTATTGGTAATATAATCCTTCACAACAAATAAAAGATGTATAAATTAAAGTGACTGTTATTATGCTACACTTCCACCTTAAAACAAAAATGTACAATAAAATGTTTGTTCTCTTTTAGAATAAGTCTTGTTCCACAGCATCTGGGCTCAAATTATGATATAGCTTGGTCATTTTTTTAAGATAAGCAGTTATATCAGTTTAATGTTTGAGGTAACTTCAACTTCACCCATGGTCTCAGCATATCAATATTTTTACCTTGTTATAGTCTTGCCTTGTGGTTGGTGATTGTAATGGCAACTCAGCAGTTTTCTAATGTCAGAATAATTATGGTGAGTATAATAGATTATACCATTTATAACACAACAAAATCACAGGTTTTATTTTTTGGGCCAGTTTCATCTAGTAAGAAACCAAAATTACATTCTTTTTTAATTTTATTCTTTATTTTCTAAATTGTTGGTTCTTTTCACTTCATCATGCATACAGCAACTGCTAGCCTTTTAGTCTTAAAACTTTCTTTGGTAAAGTAAATAAAAGAGAAGTTAGGGTAATTGAATCCTTTAATGTAGTACATACTTCATTTTTGGGGACATTAAGTACAATTACTCTAATCAATAATACCACATGCCAATATAATAATACCAAAATAATGGAATATATGTATGTTCTCTTATGATACTTTTAATTTATATTCTTTAGGTTGCCAATGGAGCAGCAATCAACAAGGCAATTCTGTCATTTTCTAATAATAATAATAGTGGTGGTGTTAATAATAATTAACTCTTATATGGTAAGAGTGAAGTTCAAATTGATTCCTTGGTCAAGACTATACAATTTGTTTGTATAGATATCGGAATGGAATTTGGTATCAAGAAATGTGGAGTATTGATCCTGAAAAGAGGAAAGGTTGCAGAGAGTGAGGGTATTATTTTGCCAAATGGGGAAACAATGAAAATTATTGAAGAGAAGGGATATAAATATTGGGGGATCTTAGAGATGGATGAAATTAAGGAAGAGGCAATGATAAACAGGTTCAAGAAAGAGTACTTGAGAAGATTGAGATTGATTTTATGGTCAAAACCGAATGGAAAAAATAAGTTTCAAGCAATCAACAGATGGGTGGTAGCAGTATGGAGAAGGAATTGTTGAATAGAGTAATGAGGAGTTACAAAGCTTGGATAGAAAGTTGAGGAAGTTGCTAACAGTGCTTGGTACCTTTCATCCTAGGAGTGATGTAGATTGGTTATGTCTACCAAGAGGAAAAGGAGAAAGAGGGCTAATGACTTGTGAATGTTGTGTACGAGCAGAAGAGAATGGGATAGGGTGGTATGTTAAGAATATCATAGAGCTGCTGTTAATACTGGTTAGACAAGGGGGTATAATCAATACAGAAGAATGTGTGACAAAAGAAGAGTACAAGAGAAGTAGGACAGAGGAAAGAGAGCAGAAGCGGAGCAATAAGAAGGTGTATGGACAATACTGTAGGGAGACAAGTGATAACATTGACATGGAGAAGAGGTGGTTGTGGTTGAAAAACATTGATTTAAAGGCAGAAACAGAAGCTCATGTTTGTGCTGTGCAAGAACAGGCATTAAGAACTAACTATATCAAGTTCAACATAGATAAGACTGTTGAATCACCCCTATGTTGAATGTGTGGTGAAAAAGGAGAAAGCATGGGACATTTGATTAGCAGATGCAAAAAGCTTGCTCAAAGGGAATATAAAAGAAGACATGATAACGTGGCAAGAATAGTCCATTGGACATTATGTAGGAAATATGGCTTGGAACGAGCAGCTCATTGGCATGACCATGCCCAAAAGGAGTGGTGTAATCTGATGAGATAAAGGTACTATGGCATTTCATGATACAGTGTGATCATCACATAGAATGCCGAAAACCTGATATAGCTGTTGTGGAGAAAGAAGAAAAGAAATATTTAATTGTTGACATTGCCACCCCTGATAATAAAAATGTTGCAGTGAAAGAAGAGAAGGTTCAGAAGTATGACAAAATGGGAAATTAAAGAGTTGTGGTCAATGAAGAGGGTAGATGTTTGATGTTTGAAAAACGTGAGAGCTTGGATATACTAAGGTAGATGAACGATCTTCAAGCTCAAGCTTGAAGATCATTCATCTACCTTAGTACATCCAAGCTCTCACGTTTTTCAAACATCAAACTGCTTCAATCTTTATTATTATATAGTGCCTTCCACTTAGGTCACACATATATATCGAATTTGCACCTTAGCTCACCATCTGAGTCTTGGTAGCTCAATGGTTAGAGCGTCTAACCGGTCATCAGAAGGTTGCGGGTTTGATCCCCGTCTGGGGCTCAGAAATCATTTTCTGAGTATCGAGCTTGAAGATTGTTCATCTACTGAAGAGGGTAGATGTAGTACCAGTAGTTATCAGAGCACCTGGTACTGTGAGCAAGAAGCTGGAAAAATGGATAGATAGGATAGGAATAAAACTTAATATAGAACATCTCCAGAAGACTTTGATTTTGGGGACAGTAAGGATATTAACAAAGACCCTAGAAAGTTGAATGGACCAATGTCACCCAAGACTACTGACTGTAGATGGCTGACATTGAGGATTACCAGCAGAACATCAAGCTGTGAGAATTGAGATAATAATAATAATAATAATGATAATAATTGATGGCTTTTGATCTACATGTCCCAACTTGCTTTGTTATAGTAAATAAATGCACTTAATTGGTAAAATTTGGAATATCCACTTACAAATGGGCTTGCTGAAGGTAATGGAGGAAACTGTGAGGAAGTTAGGTTAATTTGAAAGCTGTCATCTTTACTACGTAGAGGTTCTTGTGGAACTGGAGATCGCTAGAGATTAAAAACAGAAAAAAGTTGGAACCCTTCCTATATTGAGACATCATCAACTGTTACTGGTGGTAGCTGGCAAAGAATACACAACAGTTTGACTGCTACAAAAACACTACGTTCTTTCATAGTTTTTAGGAATGTTAAACTGACTTTCCAAACAAATAACTAAGAATAATTCTTAGTGCAAACTCATAATATACTTATCTAACTTATTCAAGAGTAGGGCTTATCCTTTTGGTGGGTAAAATCAAGTGACATTAGCCAGAGTAAAATACTAAAATGCACCATTGTCCTGTGATGGGTTAGAACATAGCTAATAAATATATTTTTGACTGCTAGTTTGTTCAGCTTCATATAACAAAAATAACTTACACTACTTCGTATATCTTCACTGCTTCCTCTCCTCCTCCGTGTTCTTGGGCCAGGTCTTCTGAAACACAAAATATATTACACTCCCTAATAGACAAATCATTCTAGTTGCTTTGCAATGATTTTTCCATCACTAAATTTTTGCAAATTGAATTTTTTTCAGGATAATTCCTTTTCTCCACCACCACAAAATTAAAAAAATTAGAAAAAGAGACAAACCCCAGTCTACTTTCATACCTGTAATCATCATCCACTCTCCTCCAGTTTGTACTGTTATTTGGGTTAATAGTTGATGTGGATTTTGAGATACTATTGCTTGTGTTTGATGTACCATTAGTACTGTGAGCACGGGGTCTATAAGGTGGTGAAGAGTCCTTTTCTACACGGTCAGATTGTTCACGGTAGCTCCTTGTTTGACTCCTAGAGAATGGGCAGTGCAAGAGTCCAATTAAGTTGGACATTGTAGGTATGGCTGATGATAAATAGCAAATGTCTGCTGATAAAAAATATTTCATTAATATTGCATACAGTGTTGGCCAGTGATCGAGTTGGCAGGAATTGGCCAATGTTTGCCAAAATGTCAGTAAAATACAGTATTATCACTGATAATAGAAGTCTATGTTGAAAGTGGAACTTCTCTTAAATCATTCAAATGTTGTGTTCTTTTATCCAAAATGCAATCTCAGATTTCCCAACAAAGACTGCAAATGTCAGTCACCTTATGATCCTACATTCTACTTTCCTAATTTGATATGTTGGACATAGTCAGATGCCTTCTCTTTGTAACTGACATTTGGCCTACATAAAACAAAAATCTCCTCAGCTACCTTAATCTCAAAGCAATATCCTTGGACATTTTTGACCCATTGTTGAAAAGTTTAAATTTGATCCCTGCAGCATTAGCAGTACAAGTCTCAACATTACAAATACCACTACAGAACTATATTTGTAATCTTAGCATCCATTAAAAAACAAATCTCTCACCTGTTTCTATTGGTCTGATAGAAGGGTCGATTTCCTGGATGAGCTGTATGTAAAGAAAAAATAGTCTTGAAGCGAAGTAGATGTACACAGTACACATTAAGCATAACTGAACTTGCTCATTTTGTACTTGTGTATTTTACATCCTTGAAATGGTGGCAAGTTAGAACACGTCACTCTTGGCAAATTATTTGATGTAAATCCTTTGAACCTTCAACCACACCTCCCTCCACAAAATAAAATTCATCACTGTCAGCTAAATAAAATAAATTATTAAATACTATGCTAAACATTTAAGTAAATGCCTTTAAACCTTTAATCACTTGACACATCCTTTTCCATGTAAAAATTTCTCTAAAGTCAGACAGAATAAAGTTCTAAAAGGACACCTTAGGGTGAGTACAAAAATATTAAGTTTAGAATGTCAAAATCTCAGCTTGTCTATGCAAACCTAACTATACTAATGATGTGGTTGAAAAACAGTTCCCATGTAAGGTAACAAATACCAGTAATAAAGTTTAAGTAATCATCTTACCACTGACTTTACCAAAGCTGTGTGATGGATGATATGCATTGTTTGAAAGAGTAGGAATCTTAAAGAAGGAAAAAAAAAGGTGAACTAATTTGTAAAACAGTTCATGTTATGTCACATTCACTGGGAACATTTATTTTGCAACTATTATGTGGAATTTTTTCTTCATTGACAATACCCTCTGATATAAAGTTATATCCCAAGGACATGGTGCTCCTCCTCATTCCTTGCACCAACCAACCAACCAACCAACCAACCAACCAGCAATGGATAATATATTTCAGGGATATTTAAATGTTACAGTTAGAAAACCATCACAAAATAGCACAAAACAGGTTGATACTTTATACACAACATACCAGTGATGCATCAAAATACTGCTGTCCAGCAGCCCATTGAGATACCATATTTGGAGGAAAGAAGGGATAGGCCTGAAGTAAGATAATTTTCACCAAAATGTAAATGACAAGTAATTGAAATCAATGCCAAGAAGAGTCAGCAAAAGCCATTTAGCATTATTCAAGTAATTTTCTTGCTCCCTCTGAAAAATTATCTTTGGTTTGTTTTGAAATCAAACCCAGCTAGCAAACCTTTTCCACACACTGGCATAGCCAGCTTCAAAGACCCAGGTGTGCAAGCTTATAAAAACTTCTTAATCATGCTCCAAAGCTCTGTTCCTGGATTACTAAATTTTTTTCTTGATTCTTAAATCCCTTTCTAGGAAAATTTTCTAATTTGTTTCCTATCCACATGTCTTTGTCAAATCCTTTTTGTCAAAGATGCCATACTTTTCACATGAACTCCTAAACCATTCCTCCAAAAATCTTTTAATCCATCCTAAATCACTTTCTTGAATTCTTCACAAATAATTTTCTTTCCTTTCTTCCCAAATATCTTCTTTCTGATGCTCCTTCATCAATCCCTTTCCCAAATCTCTTCCATTCTTCCCAAATCTCTTCCATTCTTCCCAAAACCATTCTTTCCTACAGCCCTTTACTATCAGTCAATCCTTTTGCTTTGAAAATTCCTTTACTCATTTTCTCACAATCCCTCCCTCTCTCCTGGCTCTCCTTTCCTTCCTTTCCAGTTTCTCTTGAGCCATTTTCCCTAGTAGGCAAGTCAGCCACCCCACCTACCCTACAGTTATGCAACTGCTTTTTCCAATTGCAATATTCAGTACAATATTTTTTGGTCATGTTCATAAAAAGTTGCAGTACTTGCTTTTCTTACTGCCATTAACTAAAGGCTTTCTGCAATCAGATGAAACAACCTGTAATGGAATGATTTCATCTACTAATGACCAAGAGTTACCAGTATCCATTTACTGTCTCTATTTGAGGAGTAAAATGGAGTCACTGAAACTCTAGTCCAGTACTTGCTGGGTCTGCTGGCCTTGTCCTGTTGGCTCTGCTACTATAAAAACTTACTACATGTAGTTCTAATAGTCAACATCCCAAGCCACAAAAAGCAGTTTGTCTCTAAAACCTGTATTGCTAAATATACACTAACCTAGGTTTGTTACAAGTAAATAACTGTACCTTTCTAAAATACTTTTTCAACCATTAGTTGTTTAAATAAAATTGTTACATACATTATTACAATGAGTAGATCTAGATGAGACAGCTTTGAATCAGCTCATTTTACCAGATTGAAAAAACTATACTTTGCATTAATTATTGTGCATTACCATATTTCATGGCGTACAAGTCGACCCGGGATATAAGTCAACCCCTTATTTTTTGACCAAAATATCATGATTTTTACAATACCCCATGTATAAGTCGAGTCCATCAAATTAAGTAGTTACCAGACACAGAATAGTGTTCGCAGAAACGTTGATAACATGGCAAATCTTTTGAAGCATATTTTTTTAATCATTAAGAGCTTATTTTCATATAGAAAAACTACACATACAGTACCGGTATTTACTAAAGCTACTTACAACTTACTTTACGTGAAATATTTTAGTATACTAGTCTTGTAGATGAATAAACATTGGATATTAAAATGTCTGCGCATCAAAATCCCTCAAATTCCTCATTGCTATTGTCAGACTGATCGAAAAGTTCATGAAATTGTTCCATGGTGATGCAGTTGTTGAAAGGGTCAGCTGTTTCTTTGTCTTCAAGAGGACTGGGACTAGTATATCTGATCTCTAATTTTGCTCAATTTCATGACCCTTTGCATAAGTTGAGGTGGACTTTTAGACATCAATTTTGGGTCCTAGAAAATCGACTTATACGCCGGGAAATACGGTACTTTGTAGAACTTTCATACCTGATGACTACCAAAAACAGGGGAGACAGGGTATTGAAATCGAGGAGGATGGATTGAGGCAGGTTCACTTGGCTATGAAAAATAATATAATATACAAAAAAAAACCAAAAAAACTTTAATAAAGTTATCTCAAGTCATTCTGTAAATTCATCAAAACTCATTGGGTATTCAAAATGAGGCTACACTAAAGTAAGTTACTGCAACATTATTGGAAATATTTGTATATCTAAGGAGGAATTGCCTGTTGTAGCTGGGACAGTTGGATAAACCTTACTGGATATGTAAACATTGAGAAAAAGAAATCGATTAATTTCACCACCTTTAAAATTTAGTGTTTGTACAGTACCTGTCTTACACCATTCTTTGGGACAAAATTTGTTGTTGTGGCTCTTGGAATTGGTTTAGCTTTAATTCTTGCCTAAGGTATTAACAAGAATAAATTTGACATGGTTAAAATTTGCATCAAACTAATATTAAATGTATTATTGGGTAAGAGGACTCACCATTATGGGTTTTCCTTTGAAGGTTTTGATATCTTCTCTCAAATATCGATAGGCCTTAAAAGAAGCAATTACTATTAATATTATCAAAACAATTAACTCTAATTAACCAAAATCAAAACCAATTTCAAGGAAAGACAAAGATGATTATAGCATTAGTTATTCAATGATTAGACAATTTTTTGTCAAGTGGATAATACCCTGTTTAGAGTACCAGCCAAAATTTATCCATACATACATGTGGCTGTTAAAAAGATGGATGACATTCAGCCACTGCAGTATATTTGCCTTGACAAGTAAAAACTTGATAACAGTCTAACCTATTGGGCAGGACTTATTCACTTGACATGTCAGCATGATTTTGGATAATCAATGAAAGTAACACAACAAACCAACAGAATATGCCAAATAGCTTGGACTGCAAGCTTACCTAAACAAAAATGCCTCTTAAAGCATACACTCCCAAGACTGTGCATGTATTAAATAAACTACAGTATAATTATCAACACCACACCTTTTGGGCACCTTCTTCAGATTCAAATTGGATATACCAGTAATTATTATGTGCTGGTTCACAACTGACATATTTAGGACAACCTTCTCCACTAAAAAGTTCTTCAACCTCCTGAATATTGAAAAAGCACACAGTGACATTTACTACAATTTAGTGATATTATTGCAATAATTTTGAACGATTAGAAAGGACATCAAAGAAAAAAGTTATAAAACTACCAGGATATTTCAATGAAAAATGTCATAAAGGAGTGCTCGCATTGTTTGGCAATACATTCATATTATAATTTTAACCAATTGATACAATTCTCAACTAATTGGATAATGCACAAGTTGTTTTTTTTTTAAAAACAAATAACATATGGGTGACCAACTTGAGAATTCAATACATGGTAATAATTTTAAAATAGGACTATTCTCTAATAATACTACAGGGTGAACATTTAATGACTCAGAATAATTAAACATTTTAGTATAGTAAAATTATAGAATTTTCTAACCTCAACTGAAGTAGAATCAGGAACTTCACGAAGAATAACAATACATCTCTTCATATTAGGACGCATCTTGGTTGATGAATCATCCATCTGGAGGTAGGCAGACTCTGAAATATCAATGTAAGAAGCAAGTAATTATTACTCTAAAATCTGCTACCCAATACTATATCCTTCAAACTTTCTTTAAAAAAAGTTTTTTGACATGAACAAACCTCTTATCGCTTCTTTAACAAGTTCAATGTCATTGGTAAGTCTTTTCATCTAAGGAACAATAATTATGGAATTAACTGAAAGTTCGTTTTAAAGACAAAGTTTTGGTAGATTTTTCATAATAAATAACACTGCATAAGTAAATAAACAACTAGTAAAACAACTTGAGTTAATCCTGTAAATCAATCACAGTAAATAAAAAAGAAATGTTAATGTAAAAGAATGCAAAACATGAGTACGTATAGACTGATGATATAGTTCATGTACATTAAACAACACCCACACATATTACAGTCAAATGAATTTTACTGCATTTCCTTTTTTAACAGTGCATCTTAACACAATCCATCTTTCATACCACAATGTATACCCAAACTTCCTGTTGAACAGTCAAACCAGTTTTGAAGCAATGAATATTGGTCCTACTATTAGATTTGTCCACAGAGCTAAAGTGAATCACTTTATCCTGCACACATAAGACCTGCAATTTTGCAACTGATTAAAGTTCTCATCAGCCTCAGTAGCATTGATGGTGCAAACTGGAGTGTTAAGATTAAGAAATCTGCTTGCATCATTCTCCCATCACATGTTTAAGTTTTCTTGACTCATCAGGATGACTGTTGGTTATACCAACATGGATAGAGAAAGCTCTATATATTTCACGACCAAAACTTCATGCACGTACTCTTCTTTCCCAAATTTTCTGAGATAACATATTTGTGACAAACTTATATAACCTCTACAAGATTTTGAACAAACCTGGTTAAAGTTGGCCACAATTTGAATCAGCACATATTGATCACTATCCATCTGGGAGACTACCTCAGTAACAGATGAGAACATGTAATTATCTTGACACAAGTAAAAAGGTATAAACAGATCACTCTGAAATGATAGTCTATATCTGTTACCTGATTCATAATTACAAATTATAGCTGCTAACATACATGCTCTTGTCTATTATATCTATTATTTCACACAGAAAAGTTTCTCATTCCCTGATGGAAACCCCACAGTGGGGTTAGAGGTTAAATAAATGTCAGGAGCCTCTTTTCAATAGCTGTACATATGTGATCAGGGATCACATCAGCTCCACAAATTTTTGTATAAATATACCAAAATTAATAACAATTTTGGTGAAGAGTACAGTGCCTTATGCCTAAATTCTCAACATCAGAAGTCTAGTACAGATAGAGTTCACATAGAGAATACTAAGATTAACCCATCATCCTAGCCAGTATGGCTTAATGGTTGAAAGCTTTTCAAGGTTGGAATTACCATATTTCACAGCATATAAGTCAACCTGGCATATAAAGCATAAGTCAACCTCCTATTTTTTGACCAAAAAATCATGATTTTTGTGATACCCTGAGTATAAGTCAAGTCCCTCAAATTAAATAGTTACCAGACACAGAATACAGTAGAACCTGAGTTATGCGACCACCCTTGGTTCTCATGAAAACAGTTGTAAATGACAGGTGGTTGTTAACACAGGTTTGCAAATGACATCCTCATTTCTTAAAAAGATCAAATATGTTTTTTAAATGCTAAAAATGCTGTGATGATGTAACAATATTAAGAGACAACAGCAAACTAATCTTTAAAATAACAAATTGTATTATTTAGTCAATATATATACGGTATAAATGTTACAAAGCTTTCGGCAATTTTTCTAGCTGAATCACCGTGGTTGGAAAGTTTGATGACATGCATTCGCTCATCCAACATCATGACCTTGCATTTCTTGTGCATGTGAACCATAGCCATAGCGAAAATTAATATGTAAAGACAAGAGACTGTAGAACTACTAGGTTTTGAGAACTTTAGCGAACTGATAAAAATGGACTAAAAACACTGTTATTTATATGTGAATGACTATGGCATATTTGCATAAGACGTGATGACATCATAACACCTTTTACACCTTGACAGGTGATGTGCACCGTTTGACTTCAGAAAAATACCAAAACAAAATTCCATACATATTTGAGTGATGACTCACAAGTCATGTACTTACATTGAAATGTAAGATACAATGCCATGTCATGAGTTTTAAAGTTTGCAAGGTGGATATAGACACTTGCAGACAGGAAAGGCAATGTTGTTTTGAAATTTGAGTATCTTAATACATCAATACATTGTTTGTGAAAAATACGAACTCTTGTCTCTCAGTACTCTGCATACATGTTGGGCATTTGAAGTGAAAATGGTTGTTAATGACAGGCAAATTTCTTGCTTGGGATGCAAAAAAGTGGTCACTGGTCGTGTTGGGCTGGTGGTCGCTCATTACAGGTACTTTTTAGCCACAAATTGTCCATGCCAGGAAATGTGGTTGTGTATGACAGGTGGTCGTAAAATATGGGGGTTGCAAAATATGGGGGTCACATAACTCAGGCTCTACTGTAGTGTTCAAAGAAACTTTAATAACATGGCAAATCTTTTACAGCATATCTTTTTTAAACTTTCAGACTTTACTTTAATATAGAAAATTACACAAATGATCGGCATATTTTGTCTTTGGTAGATCTTTTATTTTGTTGGATTGTTTTCACCAGTGTTGAACAAGCTTCTCACTAACACTAAACTTGTGCCCAGTGACAGAGTTGTTTGACTTTTCAGCTAATTTAACTTTGTTTAAGATATAAACATATATTTCAAGATACAAATTGTGCTTCATATCTTTGACATTTTGGAGGCATGTCAAAGTCTTTACACCATAAGAATGAGGTTTATAATAAAATACATTGACCATGTTGATGATTCACTAGCAATGAGCTGACTGGTCCATTTCTTGATGCATATGGAGGACTGGTACTAGTATATCCAGTGTATGATTTTGCTCAATCTCATGGCCATTGGTATAAGTTGAGGTGGACTTTTAGAGATCAATTTTGGGTCTTAGAAAATCAACTTATACACTGAAATATGGTATGCTATTTGTATCCCCCAAAAAGCACTTATTTGAACAAGTTGTCTGCAATACAGATCCCTGACATTGCAAACCAAAACATGGACCATAATACCAAAAAACCACACCCAAGGATAATTGCATATTAAATACACAACACAATAAGGACAATGTTGTAACAAAGTTTGCCAAAGAAGTATCTGACAAAAAATAGCTGGGCAGTTAAACATTACACATTCAAAATAAAAGTAAGTTTTTTCAACTAAATAGTCATGATTAAAAGATGAAATTTTCAGTAAACTCACCCAGGTAGGTGTCACCAGCTAGATTTTCTCTACAAAAATACAAGGTCTTATAATGAAATTGATGCTAAATCAGGCTCAGAATTAAATTAGAAAACCAACCAATCTCAAGTCAACCAGAACATACCTTGAAAAGTAATACTCAAGTTGCTGTCGAACAAGAGACCTCAACTCATCCTTGGGTAACTGGTCAGGTTTTATATGGTCAGGAATACTTTGCCGAACAATTCCAGAATTACCAGGCACATCAGAAAACACACTTGGTTCATTACCATTTATAGTCACTCCTAAGCCACCATTGCCACTACCAGTGATTGTAGGGTTGGATATCGGCTGTGGAGAAGGCATTTCTGCAACTGTTTCCTGTTCAGGGTAAACTTCTGACTTTTTAACAGAGTCTTTGTTCAATGATCTGAAAGAAATGAAACAAAATTTTCAAACTAAACAGGGCTTTTCTAAGAGGCTTTTTAAAGTCCATAAATCACATGACAAACAATCATAATAATAATAAGTATTATAATAATGGCAGAAAAGAAAATCAATAGCAAATAATTTTCAACACTTATTGCAGTTGACATCTTGACTGCTTTTATGTGAGCTGTTCATTAACAATTAACAATAATCTGAATGGACATGATTGCAAGGCCAGTTTTGCAGAGTGTCTTAAAGCACCTTACCCTCCCAGTAACATAACAGAATAGTTCATTTTTTTCCATGAACTTTTGGTGTGTTCCTTGGAACCAGTGCCATTTAGGATACTGAGAGAAGTCCAGAAGTTTTGATGAAAATAAGGAAATAAAGTTGCTGGGTTCTTGATCTCAGCTCAAGATCCTAGTTTGAACACTTACACACGAAAAAAGAATGCCTAGCTTATACTGATACCAGGCTGCCTATTTGAAAAATATGAACCTGTACTTCATCACCTTCAGCCTTAAATTCCATTGAACCAATCCAACATTAAATGTCTGAGCTTTAAAGAAATTCTAAAGGACTATCTAAGGAAACCAGTTAATTGACATTTAACCATCAAGGAATGGGGGGTTTGGCAAGCCAGGTGTGGTTTCAGGTTTTTGACAAGTGGGTGATACCAACCCATTGGTTATTCTGTATATTTAAGGACATGATAGTTCCTTTATCACCTGAATGAGGTGCAAAATGAAAGGAAAAAATGCAAATAAAGTTTATTATGTACACATAGAGACTATGGGAAGGAATCCTCACCCTGTTTGGTGGCTCAAGGGGGTGTGTGTTAAACCCCCTGAACCCTTCTATGGGATCCACTACTAGACAGGCACCCCAATACTGCCAAATAAAATCATCTGGCATTAGCCAGAACAAAATACTTAGGGTGATCTTGCATTTTTAATGTTTGAATTTTAAGCCTTTCCCTTCTATAACAAGACCTCTTAGAAGAAAATAATTTTCTAGCAGAAATGTCTAAAAGGAGTGGGTTAAATTAACTGCAATATAACATATTTAACAAAATTTAAAATTTCTACATTGTTCTGAATTTCACTACTGGACTTCCACAACATTTTTCAGACACATGCCAGAGCAATTATTTGGGTATAATTACTGTGTTAAAGAAGTAAGGTAACAATGGCACTATCTTATCTCGGATAACTCTGTTATCTGGATGAATTTTGCTTGAATAACATGCTCTCAGCCTTCAAACAACAGTTAGGGTAAGTCTATGAAAATAGTCAAAAATAAGTTGTTTTTTTTTTCAAAGAATTGTGCTTGAAATGTGAAATGTTGTGGAAAACAATGGTTAAACCACCAAGTTTGTGCTTGCAAATGGCAGTGTTAAAAAGTTTAGGAATGCAGTTGAATTTTACTATAACATATATAAGTATAATGTACAACTCAATTATTATAACAAGGTTCGAGGAAGTTGATCAACCAACAGTCTTTCTCAAGACTACACTAACCTGGACGATCAACTTCCTCAAACATGTCACGATTCTCCCAGGTTCAAACCATTTACTTTATAACAAGGTTCATCCATGGATTTAGTGGATCTTGCACAACAGGTAATAAAATTATGATTGATTCAAGAAACACCATCTCAAACAGCTGAAGAAAACATGACCACTGTGGACCTTATAGATCATACTATACTGGGATTCCATTGTAGTTTTAATTTCTTATGAGGTAGACAGGTCTTCTTTTACATAATTATGAGCAAAGACAAATTGTTCAAACAGTTATAGCTTTTCTTTACTGAAGAATCAAACAAAAGTAAGCCCTTATAGAATCAATTAAATGAATAAGATTGGTTGATTGGTCCATACTTTATTTTGGCAGATTATTATGCCACATCCTGAATATATATGTATTTATTACAGTAAACATAACAGCTTCTTAATTAGAGAAATTTAGATGTAGTCACTTCTAAACAATGTGAGACTTTAAAAAAGTCATTCCTAAAATACATATGCAAACAATAGCTTATTGAGCTGTCAATCCAATAACCACTCACTACTCAATTATCTTTATTCAATAATGATTTTCTCTGATCGCACATTAAATCACTATTTTATGGTTGATGTTGGTAAAATTTTATAAATTAATAGTGGAACACTGTAATACTAACTGAACATGAATTTTTGTTACTACATGCATGTATATTAGTGGGATTTAAGGATAGCATTCCCTTATAAGACTAAAATCTGCTTACTATATGTGGCTTTATTTTTTAATTCAAACATTACCATTCTCTAATAATATCAAATTATTACTTTCTACCATTTCAAACATTTAGCCATGACAGGTAAGTTGTACATGGGTTTATTTCCCAGTAAGAATCTTACAAATTAGTACATTACAGTACTCAGTAGTGTTAGCTTCAATGCTTTTTAATTACCTCAAGAATTCATTATAAAATTCCTTAACTGAATTAATTTACCACTGTTAGAGTACCTTATACCAGTCTTTATAAATATTCACATTTATCGCACACAATATTCAGCAAGCTGTTTATCTAAATATTTCATTCCAACAAATTTCTCCTATCCCCAAAATATAGCCTTACAAAATGGGATAAATAGGTAGTTGGCATAAATAACATTAATGAGACTTTGAGAGTGGAATACATGATTACCTAGGAACAAATAATTACACAATTCACATGAAGCACACAGCCCTAGCTAAAATGGACTGGAGCTAATCTTAATCTAACTTTGTTCTCAAGCTTCCCAAACTAGCTTGGTTTAGATGAGATAATATGATCACTGGGTTCAATGGATAAAACAAAAGAACAACAAACTGTGAAAATTAAATAATGAAATTGATAAATTGCACTGCAACTCATTGTGACTGGTATCTGGAAACTAATACCAGTCAAATGATGTTTTATGTTGGTCAATTGATCATGATTGAACATTTATTTTCAGGGTTGCTGGAAAAAAGCTAAGCATTCTCTTCAGCTTTACAAAAATTAAACTAACATACTGTAAAATTATTTTTAACTGCTCTTCCTAATATGACTTCAATTTCTAATTCCTTGTATTCCTTTAATTTAATTTATATATCACTTCCATCTGTTGCTACCTATGGCTGTGAAGTTCACTTCAGTGTTTAACACTAAAATGCAATAACAAATTATACATAATTTTTGAAATTTATGCAGTAAAAAATGTTTCCAAATGGTCAGGTTTTATACTGTAATTTTTCATCAACTGAGTGTTCAAAAGATTTTGCCACTAGGTATTAAGATAAAAAGTTTACTTCTATAATAAGCTATTTTCTCTTGCTTTTGGTAACATCTCTAGTTCCCAAACAGCATAAGTTAATGTTTATGAACACACTATTAGGATTTAGGACTAACTAGCATAAATTTTTATATCAAACTGATTTTAACTGCTTGTTAAAAGCCTCCACAATTGTAAGCAAAAGGGAGTTTCTTTAATTCAATTTACTAGGGGAAAAAAAAAAAAAAAGAAGTTTAAATGACCCACCATATATAAAAGTGAAATGTCTTACCCAGTCTCAAACACAGCTGCATCAGGATTAAGTTGAACTTTAGTGTTGTCTGAAGATGATAGCTTAAAATATAACAGAGAACATTAAATTAGTACTTGGTTTAAAGTATTTACTTACATATTCAACCACATTCAGTTTATAGTCATGTACAAAATGCACTATACATTCTTCTAATGGAAGTATCACCATGGTTACCAATAAAATTTTTAGATTAAAAAGGCTGTTCTGCCTATCAGAATATTCTATCCAATGAAAAATTCTACATACATGTTTGTAATGGTTGTGAAAATTCTAGTACTAAGATACCAAAAAGAATGAACTTCATCACATTAAAAAATACTATTGCTTCACTAACACATATCCTTTGACAACGTTTAGAATGATATGACTTCTATTACGTAAAATTACCGTACAAAAGAAATAAGTCCAAAGATTTTGAAATTTCTTGAAATATTGAAGTTCTTTATTGTCTTTTTTACTAAGGTCAAATCCAGTTCTTTTGAGAATTTGCTGGTATTTTTGTTCATAATCAAACCAAATCTGCAGCTATTACAGAATATACTTCAATTTTATATAATAAATCTTTTATACTTATAGTAATTCTTCACAGAAATTCACAAATGTAATTTTTTCAAAAAAAAAATAACAACCATTAAATGTAAAGAATTAAAAACTGAAAGGCACTGTAAGATGTAATTCACACATTCTTCATATATACATGTACAGTCAAAGTTTCTCCTCTTTAAAATCATGTTCATAGTCAGAGAATTTTTGAGGCTAGTAAGACAAACAACATACTTGCCTTGACCACTCATCAATTTTCAAACACAAGCCTAATGCATTTTCTTTGTCTTGGGTGACGATGGAACCAGCTGCTTGCCTAGCTATCAAAGTCGTTTCAAATTTCACAGGAAACCGTTTCAAATCTTGACTATGGTGTAGCAAACAATCATTCCTAAAATCTATCTGAAGGTTGTGTAAAAATATTTCCTACCAATTAGCATCACATCGTGGAGAACGTGAGGGACATCTAATTTTGAAAGATAGTCTAAAAGTGAAACGTGACAAAACAAAGATCGAAGCTTGATCTCACCTTGTCTTTGGTCCCTAAATTTTTGAAAGTCTAAATATGTCTAACAAAATACTTATTCTTAACCGTAGTTCCTCGTTCTAGAAACTGCAAAAATATTCTTTTTCTTCAAAATCCATCGAGCTGCTAAATAATACAAGTCCACGTAAAACCTGGAAGCAGTTACTTCCTTAGGCAAAGTAGAAGCTATTCGCTCGCTTAATAAGGATTTCGAAGGTACAAATGGTTTCATAAAACAGATTTATATGGTTATTTGTAATGTACGTATACATGTTTTCTTCAAAAGTTTTCATAACTGTTAATTTTTTTTTGGTACACAATAATTGTCTATCAGAGGCGCTGTCTTTAACTTCGTCTGTTCGTATCAAAGACTTCGTGAATTGTATAATGGAAGCTACCAGTGACAGGACAAAACTTTCAAAACATGGCTGCCTAAACCATACCCAAAAATAATCACTTAAAAATATTTTTGAAACACAAACCAAAAACGAAAGTTCTTAAAGCTGAAGATCAACATGGCGGACAGACGTCATCGCCATCAGTATTCCCTCGCAAACAGCAATGACTTAACTTGCTTACAGCGTTCTTTCAGCAAAATTATGTTATAGCCGTCCATGCTTTTGACTAGAAAAACGTTGACTTTGAGTCCTAGATGCCCAGGACAAAACTACAGGAAACAGTCGGTAATAACCCCACCTTCTTGGCGTTGGTGATATCCACTTCACTCCCCGATGTAGCCACTGCAGTTGTCGCAGAACTCATACGGCTTCGCACTGTCCGTAAAAATATTCAATCTACCAAGAGCTTTCGTAGAAGAACAATTTATAAAGCTGACCAAATCGTTTATCCACAGACTTCAGAAACTTTGACGAAAGACCAAGAGCAGACAAAGCGATATCCAGAAATTCAGTTGATTTAAACGAGGACAAATATTTCGAACTTTCACTCCACTTTACGGCGTACGCCTGTCCGTCCCGACGTCCCTGGGAATATTCTTCAGCAAGAGCGAAGTGTTCCAGTAAGCTTCCACAGACTGATAGCAAAATACTGCAGCTGTTACTTCACTTCCTACACCGCCAACACACGTGGCAACAGCACAGTTCAGACTCCGATCACCGTCTAATAATGCTCCAAATCACCGCATAAAAGCCGTTTCTCGACGGGAAACCACTTAAAACGGAACAAAAAACCAATTACGACAACCCAAATATTGTAGAAGGACTTAGAATGGACTAAGTTTTGCAATAAACTGCGACAAAACCAAAGATAAACTCCTAATAGTTGCTTTTGACCGTGCTGGGCTTCACGGTCCCTCCACTCAGGCCAACTTCAGTAAATCCCAGAGTCCCACGCGATCCCCTCGTGTGTATGGGTACGCTGGAAGGAATTGGTAAGTAGTCGTGTTCTTCTCATAGATCAACGTAAGTTTTTCAATAGCTCGGAAACGCCCGAATTCGGCTGATGTTTCATACAAATTCCAGAAATCATAATGTCGTCTAGCATTTAAAAATAGTATCCGATCACTGATGTGCCTCTAGGTATTTACGTACAAGGCAAAACTTCTCAGCATCTAGAATTACATGGTGAAATTTTTCCTGAAGAAAGCAGGAATACGGGATAAATGACTACGCAGCTCCATATTTTATGCACGGGGGTAACAAGGCAACGAATTCAATGCATTCACTTCCAAATTCAATTTACTTTAGCCGAGATTTAACCAAACTTGATACTATTAATAAATTCCCCAAGTAATTTTCATGTTTGTAATTTTTTATCCTGTGTTCTACCGAGATTGACGGTTGAATGCTAGAAATTGGAACTCATTTTGTCAAAACTGATCAAATAATATTTAAGAAAACCAATTGAGTTTAAATAAAAAAAAATGAAACTGACCAATGATTTCCTCAGTGGCGATGTGGCCGGTAGAAGTTTCCTCCTCAGGCAAATTTCGTTAGCACCTTTCGTTGGGAAAAGTTGTTTCTTTTTTTTCTCCCTTTCCTGCCCGAATTGGATAATTCTCAGGAGGCAAATGAACACGGACGTCCGAACAATCTCGGTCACACAGCTCATCTCTACGGGGTGGGCTTTGGGATGGTCATTTTATCGCAACAGTCGCTACATTTGCTTGGATGCCCTCGCCCCCTTCAGATCGGTCCGAATACGTAATAAGTGTTCCTCAAAACTTTCTAACCTGATGACGGTGAAGACTTCATGTCATTACCGTGCCCATTCAAACGAAGTGACTGCAAAGGAAGGTTGGACATGAATGTGGAATTCAGAGACCACTATAGGGAGATACCCGGAATGCCATTGAAATTCGTAGAACTGACTTCAGAAGACCTCCCTTTGGCAGTGGGTGTTACCATCTGAAAGTTCTTCAAAAACGACAGCGTCAAACGGAGCCCGACTGAGTAAACCTGCACCGTCCTTATGAACTCGGTATTTGGATACACTATGCGAAAATATAACGAGTGAAATCTTGTTTGGAAGAGGAAGGCAAATGTTAATATTCCGTTCTCCACGAGCCGTAAGTCGTGCAAAGACACTTTCGAGAAATACGAACGGAAATGAACCAAAATTCCAGGACACTGCCAATTGGGAGCTCCTAATCAGGGAGAAGAAATGCGTTCAGAGACATAGTCAGGCGCAAATTATGAAGAGATCAAGCTACAATGGTCGATGATACCTCGTTTAATAATAAATTCAAAGCCCTTCATAGACTGGCAGATTCCATACAAAAAGCAACATTACTAATATTTCTATCTAGTAATATGTAATCGCATGTCTAAGAGCCAGTCTGTAGATCACATAATCGTCAAATTTAATTCAGACGAAATTAATTAAAGCAAGTAAATTTAGCGGTGCCGCTGAGCCTAAAATAAATTAAATTCGTCTGCTTGATCAAATTTGTTGCATAAATCGGTCTAATATTAAAGTCGACTACTCGAGGAAGCTAATAAGAATTAAATTCGTTTAAATCACAAACGAGGATTGAGCGGCGGGTAGAACAGCTCTTAATTTTAAACTGCCTATAGGTTCATTTCCCAATGTCTGATGGGCGTTGATTCATACAATTAAACGAAGGCTGAATTCAGATGAAATGATTACAAAGTGTTGATGATGTAAAATAGTTTCTCTATTATTTGGATGAATCGTTATGTTTCAGGAAATAACGCCCAGTATTTCAACCTCCAAACTGCGTCATGAATACGAATCTTAATGTTTATGAATGGCGAACAGTTCTTCCAACAGACTTTGTACACGTATTTCCTCAAAGGATTTTACGATTAAGAAACTTTACTTTTTCTCGTCAGTGGGACTCTTGAAGCAGTAATAATGAACAATTTCGCCACTAGGGTAACATGCAAAGGCGCTAGAAAAGATAAGAAATCTGTTAGGGCTTTATACACACACACGCACACACACGCGCACACACACACACACACACACACACACACACACACACGCACACGCACACACACACACACGCACACATACACACGCGCGCGCAAACGCAAACGTACACGCACACGCAAACGTACACGCACACGTTTACTTCAACTACTCATTCTGTCGCTGTCTTCTAGACTCCATTATTTTCCCGTGGTTTTCTGTTCTTCTCTGCAGAACTGCTGGTTGGAAGACGTGTAACTCTGGGAAAGGCAATGAAGTCTTTTTACTTAGTTCAAAATCTCGCGATGTTTTGAACGTATACACCATAACCATTTCAACCGATGACTCGGTCTGATAATGTGTTATTTTTCATGCTGAAGGATTTCTTATCATCACTCAGTGTCCTCCGTAAATGAACTAGAATGAAACTTTTTCTTCTTCATCGCCACTTTAGACCTGCTGCTGCTACCTGAATCACGACCACATATTAGTAAAGTTGCAGCTTTCTAGACCATTTATTTAGCTGCAGCTTCGTCTTTCTAACAGCAAATTGCAGATTGCTGGCGGGGGATTTCACACCGTTTCATTCTCATGAAGGTCACTATAACCCAATTTGTTGACTCTTTTAAATTGAGTCCTCAATAACTTCATCTTTCTTTTTCACAAAATTCCTGTGCTTCTAACTTACTCCAATGTCCTAACTGTTCGCCCAACTGTCTTACCTCGTTCCAATCTTCTTATGACAAACTCGACACGCTCTTTCATCAGTAATTATAACCTTCCCAGCCTGATAATGCATCCGTCGTTCTTGTATCTGAAAACCACAGGGGAAAAAATTTGGAGAGTAAAAATTGGAGCATTCTACCAGAACAGGTTTCTAAGTTTCGTTGAATGCCATCCTTGCTGATTCCAGCTAATTTATATGATGTTTAAATGCTACATAAACTTTCAGACTCTAAAGCTATATTCACTGCATCGAGATTAAAGTGAACATTACCACTTAACCATTGATAAGACATGGTATTATCAAGGACGGTTTTAAAGGCGGGGAGTGGGAGACGTGCGACCCCTTTCTAGAGTACAGGTAATTTTTACGCCAATATTAATTGTGTAAAGTTACAATCAAATAAGTGACCAAACTTGCCGTATCTGCACTATTTAAAATATGGACAATCTTTTTTGCACTCAAATTCAAAGAGCGGTTTTCAAGTCCAGCTTTTGTTATTTAATGTCATCATTCTACTTTATAATGACAAGATTAAAATCTTTCATCCTTATAAAATTTGAATTTTAGAAAATACTTAACATACTTGTGATATGATGTTTCATACGCTCGTTTTCAAGCTATTCTACTCAGAAAAACTTTCTGAGTCCCTGACTGTTAAGCGACATAGACTCAGATGGTGAGCGAAGGTTACATTTTTGTACTGGTTCGAATTGATGGTGGACATATGTACTGCTAGTCTGCAAGTCTCGATATGTCGCCTGTTTAGTGCCAATCAATGAGTTGATTTTAATAACTCATTGATTAGTACTAAATAGGCGACACATCGAGACTTGCAGACTGGCTGTACATACGTCTACCATCAATTCGAACCAATACATAAATGTAACCTTCGCTCGCCATCTGAGTCTATGTAGCTCAATGGTTAGAACATCTTACCGGCGATCAGAGGGTTACGGGTTCGATCCCCGTCAGGGACTCAGAACATTTTTCCTAGTACCAATAGTTTGAGAACGAGCGTATAAAATATCATGTATATCTACCAAGCTACCACATTTAACAATGCTTGTGATACTCTTTCGCAAACTTTCGGACACGCAGTTTTCAGGAACATCAGTGTGCAGTAAGGTCCAGGAATCCCTTATCTTTATGTTACATCTTTGGACGCCCTCCTTTCGCTCAAGGCTGGATCTGCCCATGATTACCCACACCATACGGCTAATCAACGGCATATCGTTCGATGCATCTTCCCTTTTAATTGTCAGGTTAGGGACAAATACTGATAAATAGTTCACCTAGTGGTGTTACCTGAAGATGTTCAGCAAACAGTAGACTCTTCAAGACTTGGTTGGTCTTCTTTTTACAAGATTTCTCTTCCAAAATGCTGGCCAAGAAAGATACTAGTTGTCGAATCTCAATGGTCGTTGGTAAAAGTTCTAAAGCCTTCGGGAATACAGAAAAAAGGAAACATCGTAACGAAACGCTATGCCATAACTGAAACTTAAGATTAGACAGATACAAGAGGAGTTGGTTCTGATTAAGCACATGTGCAATGTTGTCTCAGTACTTTTACTGAACTAGACTTGTTCTATTGTGAAATGTTTACTGAAATGATATTCTTCAATAAACGCCGAAGTCATTCTTTTAAAAAATAAGCTCAGAAATCTTTACAGTGCAGTAGACTCGTGCAATCAAGTGTTATGCGCTGTAGCTTAGTGTAGTGTACTGAAGAGAAGCTTAGTGCTGTACTATGGGCTGTGGTCCAGTGTAGTGGCGAAGAGTGCATGGTGCGTAGTATAATGTGTCATCTGGAGGTAAAGTAATGTAGAAGCAGGTAAACGGTGGTGAAATTAACGAAGTCGTGTAGTGGAATGGAATGCATGGTTAAACCAACAAACCAGGAGATATACAACGAATACTTGCCATGTACACTTGACCACTTGAAATGAAGTTTATATGATAAGAGAAATTTTCACATGCAGAAATTTACGTTTGAAAGCCTAACCATTACCAGCTGCGAAAAATGCAACTACAGGGCCTTCGGCTAGTAGTCAAACTCGCGACCCTGTGAATCTATAGCCGTGCTCTGCCAACTGAACTACGAAGGCCATTATGTGAACTTGGCCATTACCGTATTTACTCGAATAAGCACCGCACATGAGACTTAAATTATTTAAATGATGTTGAAGAAGCTAGTCCGTCGATACAGGTGCTTAACCTCGATCAGATTTAAATCTGATCGTGGAGAAGATAGTGACATTAATAGTGACGATACTCTGGCGTGGGTTTCGTTTTTCTTGTTTTGTTTTTTTTTCGTTATTAGAGATAAGAAGCAGTTACATTTTATCTAGAATCATTTCTTTAAATTAGTTTTAGTTAAGCGCCGCATCAAAAAGCCGTCCAGTTTAATAATACGCTGAGGTGTTTATTCGATTAAATACGGTATAAATACAGAGCTCGTGGCCAGGCTCATGGCAACGCCCGTGGTAGTTGAGTTGGCAGAGCGCTGCACAATACAAGATTTAACCTATGTAATATTTGTCCATGATATTCCAAACAAGTAGCTCTATTTTCGTAATAATGCTACTTACCTTGACTGGGTTAATTTTATCATAATGCTCTTGTAATACATTTAATGCAGCATCAATGTTTGGTTTCAGTGGTAGGTCACCAGTCTTTGCTCCCAAAATGGATGCTTCAGGTGGAGATAAGTACATATGCAGTAAACACGCATAAACCTTAAGGAACAGGACAGACTGTAGAGTTAATAACGTTCTAACGTGAGTAATATAACAATACAAGGATAAGACCAGTCATAGTGAGGACTGTACATCCATATATATACTAAACACTTACATCTTTGCTATCCTTCCATTCCTCATTGAATGTTCTTTCACAATACCTAATATAAATGAACGTAAACAGAGTAAAACTGCCTCTAGGATCTTTTATAGTACTGTGCAAGTGATTAGTTATCGTATTGTCTAATCCTATAAAATATATTCATTTGATAAGTCCGTTAAGTCGGTTTGTTCGCCTTTGGATCAGCGCCACGATTTCGTTATCGTACTTACTGAGATGCCATCGTAATATCATTCAGGACATGAATATAAATAGCCAACGCTTCTTCATGTCGACCAAGACGCCCCAGTAACAATGCCCGTTCTTCAAAAAAACCTTGAGGGTAACAATTGAGAGAAATGAACAAATAAATAAACTAACAGATAAACAAACAAAGAGGTAAATAATAAGTAAATAAACAAACACTCTTTACCAACTGACTAAATTACCAGTATCGATTATCTAGTGAGTTAGTAGTGTGGGTGTCTCACTGTAATGTACGTAACACTCAACAACTCATGAAGAATAATCAAAATATATGAAAGTTAATTGTTACACCGGCGCAGAATGGTTCTAATTTACATAAACATTTTCATTCAGCTTACTGGGTGAAAGTGGCCTGCATTTCCAAAATTAGTCGGCACACATGCTTATTTAGATACATTCGCATTATAAGTATAACGCAATTTTCGCATTCGAACAGTATTAATGGCTGTACTGTATAGTGTTGTACAGTACCGGATTATATGCGTTGTGTTGTGCTGAACTGCACTGTGATTAAACTTTTTTTTGAAAAAAGTTGCGTGGCCCCATCTCGGAGCTCTCAATGTATGACAGTGGACTTGAGATCAAGACATAATTACTGTACTGTACTGTAACTTTTATTTAAACACGCTACCCTCATCATCAAATAATGCTTTTCATGATGGGCGTCACACAAATTACAAAGATAATACTGTTCATGAAAAGAAATAATCTAAGTCCTAAGGTATACCGATGTTTAAAAAGATAAAATTCAAAAATGCTCGATGTCTGACTCAGTCATAACTCTTAGTGAATCAAATTTTTACAGCTGGTTATAGTCACTCAGCTTCGCCTCCCTTGGTGGGCTATTCCATAACACAGCTCCACTATACCCAAAACTTTTTTCAAATATTCAGTGTTAGGCTTAGGAACTGAGAGGTTAATGTTAATCATATCACCAGTTGCGATTTATTTTTCATTTTTGTATTATTTAGTCTTACAGTCAGGAAAGTGAGTGAGTAAATTCTGTGGCTGATAACATTTTGACTCGCGAAGGAACTTCAGAAGCGTATTTCGTAATTCTCCAAGTTCCCCAGGCTCTTTACCAGCCCGTGGTAGTGGTTCACCTATAAAGAGAAGGCATTGAATTAACTGAATTAAGATCAGGTTGGGCTGGGATATAATAGGAAATATACGATACAAGTTATTTTACTGGCACGATACAAGTTCCAAGAGTTAAAACAACGACAATATTAAATAGAAAGCATTCAAGGGTTGCACCGAATAAACAACCCAGCTGAATAGTTTTTTTTTTTTTTTTTTTTTTAATGGCAGGATAATTTTATATCCAACCGGACAGCCATATACTTAATTTTTTTCACTTTTGAACTGGTGTTTTAACAACAACAACAAGAAATAAATAAAATTCATTTTTGTACAATCTTATGGTATTATACAACCAAGCATATTACATAGAACAGGAATTAGTATACATTCTCTCACGATCACGCTGAATTACCTACCTCAGGCACGGAAGGTTAATGATTGTTTTGAAAAAAGAACTGTTCTGGGAATTCGTCTCGATTTCACCCAAGTTTATATTTTCCCCGATAAATTGCCTGTATTGGTTTAATTTTCTATTTTACCTTAAAGAACTTTGAGGTAACGCTGCAAATTAACAAACTTATTGGTGTATGAGAAAAGAGAAACTATCCGACATCCTGTTGGGTAGTTTTATGCCTTCTAGCTTATCTGTTACGGCTGGATAGGAAAAATAATTATCCGGTACACCCCAAAGGCTTTCAATTCCATACCTTCCGGTAGTTCGTCTTTGTATGTACTCATAAGTTCAGAAATTCGCTCTCGGTAGCTGTCCACTAATTTATTGTGTAGCTGTGGTTTTGTTTCATTAAAAACGTATATTATATGTTCCTAAAAAAACATGGATTAAAATTATGACTCGTTTCGAAAGATATTACAAATAAACAAAATAAATTAAGTTATGGCTTTCAAGCCATACTTTCACATCATCCACAGGAAGAAACAAGAGAGAAACGTTTTGCTTCGATCTGCTACTAAATTTGGCAGAGTTTTGTCAGTTGCTTAACTGTTATGTAACTGCTAGGGGTTAGCAAAGTTTTTGAAGGCGACGTTACGGCAGCTTCTGAAATAACCATCGCAAAATAACTGCCACAAAAACCGATATCAAAATAATAGTGAGAATAGTGCATGCCAGTATCGACGACTACCTAAAGACTGAGAATGGAAAAAAAAGTGACCGAATGGAAGGGGGCCAAATACTTTCATCACCTTATAAACAACAACTGAAGCCAAAGCCTGTTTCCGACGAAGAAGACTGACAGTGCCATCAGGATGATTAAGTACGGCTCGCGCACGCTTTGTCGCTTTGACATTTTGAAAAGATAAAAAACATTAAAGTAAAAGGGAAAATGTGCAAGACTAAAAACAAAAGAAAAACGAAACTAAGAGTATTAGTTTATATGCCGCAGGCATCCCTAATTTCGTTCATCAAGATGCATTATCATAATTACGGCCTCAAAACTGAATGAGTTGTTCAAAAAACACAAACATGATCTCAGCCCAACCAGTAATGGAGTACCTTACCAGATATGGTATAACTAACTGTTTAGCATTTTGTTCAATATGAGATAAAACTTGATCCCTTGGTAGGCTCTCCACTTCAGGGATATCTTCGGTGAATATCTGTAATGAAGCAGTCGTTAAAAGTTTGAAAAGTTTTAGTTGGCGGAGAAATATCGCCAGAAACATCAAGTTTAATTAAACTTCAAAACGCCTAGTAAAGATTTCCAAGACACATACTTTTAATCCATACTCTGGTCGACTCTTTAATACCCAGCGAGAGTAGTCAAAGATAAACTGAAGATTCTCTTTCCCTATAGAAATCAGAGGACATGAGAATTGTGAAGGGGCCCCATTAGGTCGACTTCTTTTGTTTTGGTTTCATTAAGATGGTCAAGAAACGATATTTTTCCCCCTATTTTATCCCTTATTTTAATAGAGACTTGTCATCTGTACCAGTAAGAGCAAAATTCAGTTGAACTGGTGTGAAACTGTTAATAAATTCTACTATGAAATTCGTTAATTTACATACCTAGCCGTTGCAAGTACTCCACAGTCTTTGAAGGTCCTTGCCATGTTCCAGGTTTCTGAGCTCTCCGTAACAGCAGGTCAAGAGCTAATGATAACACAAACATCATCGAAAACACTAAGAGTAAGTTATTCCTACGCATAATCTATTTAAACTGTCAACAATGCTTTTTTTGATTTGGACGTTCAGGCAACCAACGGCACTTGTCATGACTGATCGTCTTTTTGACCATCTTTCGTTCATTTTTCCTCTCGTTTTCATTATCAAATATTTATTTTTGATATCTATTTCGAGGTAATGAACATTGGACCCAATACAAGGGCATACATTTCGTTGTGTAGACTGTATAAGCCAAATATAAACAAATTGATTTTCATTGTCAGTATTGCGGTCAGTTAGTGTCATCAATACAGAACTGGAAGTGAACGTACCTTGTATTCGGTAAAACAATATTGTAAATTTTACTTGCTTATACGTTCTCACTTTATGAGAAATTTTGCGATCAAAATTTATACTAGAAACATCACCTTTTACCTTTTTTATGATTTCCTTTGGTTTGATATAATATAATTAATTCGTCAAACTTCTTGTTCTTGTAAAGTTCTTTCTCACTTTCTTGTGGATGGCAATAGTTCTCAAGCCTCAAAAACGGTGCAACCAATGCATCATTGGTCTGATTTACAAAACAAAGCTTAATTAAATAAAATCTCAAACACGAGCAAACTAATCAAAACTCTCGTGGTAACCTGAAACTTACCTGTAAGTAGCATTTCAGCAAGGTTGTATCAATAATTTGGCGAAGAGTCTTTCTTGCTTTAACTTCACCTAATAAAAAGGCAACAATAAATAATTCAGTTGCATAAAAGTGTTGTAATTTTTAGGCGAATGAAAAGAACAGATGGAGCTTGAACTGGTTATGGACTGGATCCCATTCTACAAAATCGCAAAGGAGGTAGGCACATGTAGAACGTTGCGAATGCTATACACAATCTCGAGTTCTGGACCACACATATTTCGGAGTAAAAGAATTCACCACAGAAGTAAAAATGATATGGGTAAAATATTAAAGAGAAAAGAATAAAATCATTTCCTCTCACAGGCAGCCCATCGCTTTAGCCTTCAGCGGAAATGCCATGTAGTGTTAGCTAAGATAGTATTATGATCAAGATTTTTAAGGAAGCATGTTTTTGTAAAAGTGAATTGAACAAAGATCACAGTTGTGATCTTTAATGATCTAAAATTTAGGAGCAGAGATACTGACGTTCCGGGCCAAGGCTCATTGTTGGAGTGGCACGTGAAGTGATGTTTTCATATATGTAAAAAGTCATGTGACATAAAAATGACCAATAAGATTAAAGAGTCGATAACAAACTAAGTAACGAGATGTAAGTGATGGAAATCGATGTCCTCAAACCGAAAAGGGAAGGAATGTCCCCCTCCTCCCCTTTCCGCTTTATTGATCAACGTTGAAAATAGCAAACGACTGTCCATCATTTACATCTCATTATTTAGTGTACTCATCATTTTCGTCCCACATGACTTTTCGCCCATGAGAAACTGAACCAGTTCTTATATCACTCACCTTTTGGCTTTCTACACTTCTCTCAACACTGCCTACGAAGCATTCTACTTTTATATCATTGTTCAACTTATTCCTGATGAGATTTCACAGAGGATTATCCCCCGGCTGCTTTTTTCACGACGGTGAAAAAACACCGTTTGTGGACTTAAGACGTTCCATATTTACCTTCGTCAACCGCTTGCGAGGTCATGTCCTCATCTTTCTTTGCTAAGGAGTTGCGCTTCTGTTAAAGACCAAAATTATAACCAGAGTTAATACCTAACTGTGGTCACTTAATGTAATGCTATATAATTTTTACTTAGATAAACTAAAGATGGACTATGTTCTTCCCGATAGAAAAATGTAAACATTTTATATTTTTTAAATTTTATATATATATTTTTTAGTTATATCTATTTTTAACCATTTCGTAAACTATAGAAGTTAGATGTTAGTTGGGGCATTCTGCTCAGTTTCTTCCTCCTGTCACTCTTGCGACGAATATATTAAATTAAATTAAATTAAATCAAGTTGTTAGCGGCTCAGGTATAGAGTACGAGAGCAGAACAGACCTACGTTAGCCAACCCCAGAGTCCATTATCGTTAATTCACTTCACAAAATGTACAAAAGACTTGGCTAGTGTAAAGCAAGTTTTCTTTTTAGAAAAACTAAGAAAATATGCAAGCGTTATACACCCGGTGTGAAGCTTTTCGAAAATAACATTTTGGGCTACAAAATATCCCTTACCTTCAGTAAATACTGTGTTAACGCAAGATAACCTTTTTCCATTTCACTTCCCGAGAAGGCAGGAGGCACCGTTGGGTATTCCAGTCTTTTCCGAAAATCTGCAGGTAAGAGGTCTTGAAAAAGACCAATTACTTCAGGGGGATCTGGGTAGAAAATATATAAAATAAATTTCAAAATCCCCTAGACTTCGATAGTTACTCTTCTAATTGTATTTCTTGTAGAGGACGTAAGTAGGCGCGTTATCGTTTAGGAACGTTATCATAGTTTTGAGCCACTAAATTTCACTATAACTTACCTGTTTCAAGCTCCCCAAATAGTTTAAAGGAATCCTGAAAACGTTTTTGGCAAAATAATTCGAACGCATATTGATATTGAATGCTTTGAATTCTCTGTTTTTTCTCCGAGTCGGGTTCTTCCATCTTGTTCTGAAAGGAAAATGGAAGCATTCATTTTTATCAAAAATATAGTTCCATAAATGGAAATTGTCATCACAATATATACACAATTAGCCAGGTCCATGTCCAGGGCAATGAATGTTTATTCGACCAGTCTTACCCTCGAAGTTTGATACGCTAGCCCAACAATTCGTACTTTGGTAGTTTGTAACCGGCACCCAATAATAACAATAAACGTATTTCAAACTAGCTGCCAACGCTTACATGAACCGGAAGAAAATTAACACGTTTAGTTAAAGCAGGCCGCACTTCATACGACACAAATTTCTTTCTCTTTAGTTAGGAATACAGATGTAGAAATACCAGGTTTACGGAAGATTTTCCAAAATGGCTCTTCCTAAAGGTACTGTAGTATACCAGCTAAATTACAATGCCATAGAATTTAGCCAACAATGCTGAATATGGTACACCAACACTCTACCGAATAACCTACAAGGCTTTCTGAACCACAGTCTAAGCTTTTTCCCTCCATACAAATTCCATTTACATAAAATGTTCCAAACGTGCATTACTCAAACAAGATTTCACCAATCTGACTGACATTTTCAGACAGTAAATGCATCCTATCTTATTCACCATAGGAACACGACCAGACGGGGATCTATCGATACGAAAGAGTTAAGCGGTGGAAACCTATTCTCCTTTCTCAATTAACCCTTCACCCTAACGAGGTCCCATAAGAACTTAGTTTGAGCTGGGGCCCAATGATTTTACTCAAAAGATGGAGAACGTCATGGCCGAAATAGGTTACGTAAACACATTAAAAGCTTATGTGCAATACTAACAGCCAGCATAAGAGCCAATTCAAATTGTTTTTCTTGAAGTAGCTGCAAGATTTGCATAGGAACAGGGACTGGAACGAGACGCCACACGTGACTCGTAGACGCAACATACACGTGCTTTCCATGCGAAATCAGTCTTGGCTTGGCCAGGTCGATGCTTTGAACAAGTGCGCGAGGTTCAACCGTCCGGATTTCAACATACTTCGGTAGAATTCCAATCATGTAGGGGTCAAAAAATTCTGCGAGTGGAACGAAAAATGTTGAAAATATCGTACCAAAATAAAACATATATAGGTAATTAGTTTTGGATATATAATGACCAAAAGAGAGAAGCTGGTTAAGAATCTAATTAAAGTTGCGAACTTTTAATTAAAAAAAACGGTAGCAGTGGCGGAAAACTACATTTGATGAAGGCGACCGTAATGGTCCTGGCGTCCTTTACTGGCCGGCATTTTTGTTGAGCTGTAATTTCTTTATCATTCTTTTAACTTTACTATGAAATAAAACACATACCTCTTGGTAAAATGAGATGTTATTGTTACGCTTTAAGTATTTTCAATACTAAGCCCAAATTTGACAAGTGAGCAACCTAAATCTTGCAACAACAATCAACATTTTGGTAGGTCATGGGTCCAACTAACTTAAGTCCACTGCTCCCAGCCGATAGTAGCCATAATTTTAAATAAAGCATACGAAATTTCAAAATGATCGTTTTAAAATAGTACTCTTTGAATTCATTTTACGCTGATGGTCCTTCTTCGGGTTCAACTTTTTAAATCCGTTAGGTGAGTAATAGTTAAATATTCAAGCTAAAAATTCCTTTCATGGAGTTTTTGTAAGGATATTTTTCAGATGTGAAATGCGTCGTAAGAAATTTACCTACTGCTATGGGAACATCAGTCCAAACAGGAGCTTTCCTTTTAGTTGGCTTGCCCTCAGAATCAATGAACACGGTAACTTCATCACGTCCAAGTATTAAATTTCCATCTTTCATTACAGAAATAGTTGGCTCAAGATTCTTTCCAGTCCCAAATAAATCTCTAAGCTGACCTGTGGCAGTCTAAAAAATAGTAAGACTCTAAATTACAGTTATTCCTTTTTTTTCATTTCTGTTACAGTATCTTTACACTTAAGAGAGATGAAAGATCGTCAAGCTCTCACATTTCTAAAATCATAAACTGCATCATTCATTATTAATACATAGTGGCTTCCACTTAGGTTGCACATATATGTCGAACTTGCACCCAGCTCACCATCTGAGTCTTGGTAGCTCAATGGTTAGAGCGTCTCACCGGTCATCAGAAGGTTGCAGGTTCGATCCCCGTCTGGGGCTCAGAAATCATTTTCTGAGTATAGAGCTTGACGATCTTTTATCTCTCTTAAGTTATATCCAAGCTCCCACATTTCTAAAATCATAAGCAGTATCTTTACACTATTAACTGAATTCTAGTTAATACTGTCATTTGGTATCTAAAGGTAAGGTAGTATCTGATGCCAGATACATGTAGTAAATATCACATAAGGAATACATACAAAATGTTGGGGAGCATTCTATGTCTTTTTCTACTGTACAATTGGCTGGAGTGAACAATATCACCAGAAAAAAAGGGAAGGAGAAAAAGAGGGAAGGAGAAAAAGAAAGGAAGGAATGTGTTACTTGCTGTCAACCCACCTTTATCAAATAATAGTCTCTTTTGAATCCAACACATAAACTATCACCTGACCATGCAACTGTTTTAGCCACATCAGGGACTCCCAAATCTTCACCCATTTCTTCAAATTGGTCATTTTTCCAATGGAATAACTAGAAAAAAATAAAGACTTTTTTATTTAGTGGATTTTGTTCTTCAAAATAGAGAACAGGTGTCAAAGCAACAAATAGTTTAAATAAAGGAATGATCTCTGAGTGATTGTGCAGGTGGAAATCACAACTTTAATATAAATAGCAATGCCCGACAAATTGTGCAAAGTATTGCCATAGATAAACATTAACAACTGGATAAACAATGAAGGCCAGAAGAATTTAAAACATTTATTTAAAACATATTTAATCACTCTGATGATGTAGCATGCAGTGATGAAACATTAGTCAATAAATACATGTATGTTTTAATTTCTTTTGGCCTTCTTTATTCATCCAATTGTTAATGTTTATGTATGGAGATACTTCACACAATTTGTTGAGCATTGCTATTTATATTAAAGGAATGTTCTCACTTTGAGTAAGAACATTGTTACATGTGTACCCTTTTTAATTTTAAATCTATAAATTAACTCTTATGATTATTTCAAAATTATTATAGTTGAATATATATTGCCTTGGTCAGCTTTCTAAACTAGCAACCACTGATTTGTCATTGCCAGACCTTTACTTAAAGATTCAAGATAAAAGTATGCAGAATTATGAATACTAATGCCTAGCATAACATTCTTAGAACAGCCATAACCACAAGTATAAAGTTAAGAAGATTTAATACAGTCTGATGTTTTGCTGCCAAACATGTAACATCTGTATTATTAAATTATCATCAAATCTTCTTAACTTTATACCAGTGGTTCTAGCTGTTCTAAAAATATCATGGTGGGCATTAGTATTTCTTTTACAATTGCGATTTCCACCTGGTGAATCAATTGCTGATATTCAGAATTAACAGTAATAGAGTGATAGTATGAGTGAATGTGTGAGTGAGTGTTGACACTTCACTATACTACATACAGCTGTATTATTAACCAACATTTTTGAAAGCTTACCATTAACCTCTTTCTAACAGAAACACACATGCGAAGAATAAATGAAGGTGATGGGTCTGCACATAAAAGAAAAGCAGATGAGACCAAAAACTAATTACTCTGAGTGCTGATAACAAAATCAGATGTGTACACAATGTGATAATCAGATAAAACATTCACCAATTACATATATAACATTTTGTCCTAAAGTTGGAAACAATTTTCTCAAACTCATACTAAAAAACACAAAAAAAAAGTCTGCAGCACAATTTCAGGGATTTTGAGACCTCATCTTAATCTTTTAAGTCCCTATTCAAGATACTCCTTTTCTAATTTAACATCTTCAGTGACATCTTCAGCAATGAAAATTCATTGACTTCAATAGGTAAAATAAAAATGCTGTAAACAGAAATGTTTCTTACCAAATACTGTTGATCTTCTATGTTTCTATTAAAAATAAGAGACAGATAAGTCAGTGAGAACAACTGTCTGGCAAATGTTAAGCTAAGCCATGTTTAATGAAAAACAATCCAGTTAAAATGTACATTAAACAAAGTATTATTTACGTGCTTACCTGGACATCGATGGCAAAAAATGTGGCTCCACGTGTTTTGTTGAGAACAGATTTTAAGATGAATGAATCAAGATGATGCACACTGACTACAGAATCTGAATCAATATCCATTTAAAAAAACATGTCAGAAATTAGTTGCATTGTGAATATAATGGTTTTTAAATTATACTGATGTTTTGTTAAAATAATAATACATCCACAATAAGAGCAAGAACAAGTCTAATGAAGCTACAATGACTTCAACAGTACCAGACAATTTTTAAATTAAGAGTATACTACTCTCCTGCACAATTTCTAGGAGGCTAAACCATACAAAAATGACCAGTAAAAGGCAATGAACAAGTTAAAATTCTAAATTCTTAACAGCCAGGATTTAGTCTGTAGTCCAAAAACCATGATCAGCCAGCAATTTTAAAAAGTAAAGAATAAAACATAATCCAAAAAACATCATCTTGCTAGCTTGATATTCAAGTTATTAAACAAGACAAGACAGAGACAAAGTTGTGGTAATATTTCAACTCTATTACAAAGTCATTATCAAACCAGTTGGTTTGACAATGACTTTGTAATAGAGTTGAAATATCACTGCAACATGTCTCTGTCTTGTCTTGTTTAATAACTTGAATATCAAGCTAACAAGATGACATTTTTTGGATTATGTTTTATTCTTTACTCTGTAATAAATCTAGGACTTGGGTGGGAGGGAGTGGGCCATCCATATGAGGCTGACAAGTAAATGTTAATATTTCATTAATCTCAAAAATATCTGTTTTTTATGAAGTCCAGAGGTGTGCCTGTTGTTAAAATGCTTGAATGTTTAGAGCTCTGAAATAGCATCTTCAGCATTACTCAACATATAACTGCGCAGAAATTTGCCATGTGATGTGAAAGGAGAATTTTGCCAAGCAAAAAGAGCACATTTGCTGAGTGAAGGGTGCAAATCCCAAGCTCTGATAAGGGAAACAGCCAGATGAATACAAAGCAGGGGTGTGGACCCATTATACCCCCAAAGTTTCAGTAAATTACCAGTAGCTGATAAAATAAAGAGGCAGTAGGGAAAACCTGTTTATTGGTAAAATGTATTACAATATTATTCTCTTGCTTGATAAAACACATTTGATCAATGGTTAGTAAAACATGCTCAAAAATGTCACAGTATGCTAATGGTAAATAGCCATCACACCTCCTAAATCCCTTAATGGATTTGGATCTAGTAATTTCATTAGTCAGGGCCCATCTTACCTATTTACCACTTCACCATCAGGGGGACAATTAAGGACCTCCTGATTAAAAAGCCATTTGTTACAAACACTGGCATATGCATACAGGAATTTCTGTAGAACAATAAGTTTCATATAAAAAAAATTGGCTCAATTATCACTCCTAATGCTCTTTCATTGTATGAACATCTTGTGAATCTCTTGCATTTTTCACTGTCATTTTTTTTTCTGCCTACATTGTACATCAAACAATCTTGTTTGAGATCTTTTCGCCTTTGTTTATGCTGAAAGTGAATTTTACAGAAGGGCTGGCACAGGAAAGTATCAGTATGGGAGATTGTACATGTATATGCTGTAAAAATGATTTCATTTTTTAACAAACTTTTATACAATAAATTATCATAAAAATAGATAATATCAAGTATAAATCATGAGGTAATAGGGATAAAATATGGCTAAAAGAAAGTTTGTTTACGTGAATAATCTTGCTTAGAAACCAAAAATGGTAAGAAAGGTCTTGTTGGATCAACTGCCGATAACCCCTGACAAGCTACTATTATAGTACCAGTTATCCAATGGGTTTAACAAGATTTTTTGTTATTAAGTAAACAATATCTTGTTGGGCAGTTATAGCTTAACAATTGTTATTCATATTGACCAGATATTCCCAGCTTACCTGATAAACTAATTAACAAATTTAATTCTGGAACTACCTCCAACTATAAATCAAAGATGGTTCCAAGTGAGAGACTACATTGTGCAAGACATCATATATAAATCCAGATAAAGCTTGCACCATAAATTATTTTAAAGGTATTTTAACCTTTTTATAATTTACCTGAACAATTGGTTTTTTTGAGAAAAGTTTGTTTGACCTTTTGAGTTGAACTTCAAACCTTTGATCACCTGAAAGATTAGAAACCATTTTGGGAATTTATTTAGTGTTTTGGTTTACTCTTTATTTATATATTAGTATTTCCATCAGAATTCACCTTCAAATATTTCAGAAAACAAAAATTATGAGCTTTTGCATCACTATAATTCAGCTTAAGTTTACATCATAGTTGGCTCGACACCTAGTATTCTTGCATTTCACACTAGTTTATTTTCAAGCTAAAAGATGTCTATTGTGATTTTTTTCTGACATTATGTGAATGTTCAGTCATAAATTCAATGAAATGCCATGTTGAGAAACATTGTACTTAATCCTTTAATCCTCAGATACAGTGTTGATGTCTGCCAAATAAAATGATCTGGCTAAGCTATTAAAATCCCACTGAAAGGCTAAATTACCTTGACAACATTTAAAAGTAAAGTGATGATGAAGTCTTAATAAACTGTAGGGGCTATAATGATAGAGACAATCAATGTGGAATGGGTGGATTTTTTCTGGTAGCCGTTAACCTTAATATGGTTATTAAGATGCCAGAGAACTATGGTAAATACTAGAACTACAGAGATGAAATACCTGTGCCATCTTTTATACCATAAACGAGCAAATGACCTGGTCGCGTGCCAACTAGCAAGTGATTATCTGCAAAGATAAAACAATTTAATTAATTAAATTCTTTATTTCGCTATACATGGAAGTTTAATTATAGTTGCAGGAACACTTCTATGTTACTGAACTTCATGATACTATCGCAAGCTTTACAGAAATATTCTTACCATAAGTCGCGATAGATTCAATAATTAAAGGCAGTCTCTCCAGTATGGAAGCATACTCAAATGCATCGTGCATCGTTGGGAACTACCAAACATTGCACATTGATGAAAACTGTAGTCGATCCACTCTTCCTGTCTGAAATGGTAAGCACGATTACAGTGACATCATGTGACTTGTGGGACAACGAAGGATTAACAGGAGACGTTATTTTAAAAGAAGTTTTGCGAAAATTCTAATTCCGCGACGACAAAAGCCATTCCTAAGGAATGAAGAACATTAAAAACTTAGAGTTTCAATGTAATTACAGACATTCGAATAAACTTACTATGATTTAATTTGAGTAAAATGAACTTTCCAATTTTGTGGGAAATCATGAGATTAACCAATCAAAAAGCGGCACTCGCCGTACCCAGACGTCACAGGTTCGCGGATTGTCATAATTCGCTTCGCTCGTTTTTTACTTGAACGAATTCAGAGTTATAAAGGAAGTTTCAATCCAAATAAATCTGTGTATATATCAACAAGTATTTCTATTCTAACTAAAATTGTAAAGCATTAAGTTCCTAGGGTCTCGTATGTCCGTTCAAAATTTTAACGCAGCTGGTAAGTCATAAAAATGTCCATGGTTTGTGTCCTGGTGGCCGAATTGCTAAAGGAGCTGTTTAAAATTTACGTTATGTTCAATATGTTTTCTTTCAGACCCCTTCGAAGTCGACAAGTCCGAGCAAGAAGGTCTTATTCATATTCGTATACAGCAGAGAAATGGTCGGAAAACACTGACCACTGTTCAAGGAATCTCAGATAAATATGACAAGAAGAGGCTTGTGAAGTATTTCAAAAAGGTTCGTATTTTTACTACCACATTTCGACAAGTGTAGTCTCTTATTAGAAATGTTCCGATGAGCTTATAACAAAATTTGCATTAGAAACGTCTAGTTTATTTTAACCGTTTGGTACGTTTTTGTTGCACACATAATTTAATGTCGTAGGAGCTGACACAGTTTCATGCAATAACATTAACACCAGAAACAGGGAAATTATACTTCAGTTGACACCTCATCACCTAGAGATTATAGTGACATTATAAGATCAACCAAACACCCAACTACTAAGTATTACTTCTAAAAAAAGTCCCGTTAACTTAGCATGACAAGCAATTACCATGTAAACATTACTGTCTGGAGCCTTCAGTTCATTGGAATCATTTTCACCTTCATGACCTTCAGCATGTCCGTCGAATTTAAAACAGATATAGGGATTGCTTTAATAATTTTATAATAATCTTATTTCCATCACAAGAGAAAATTTGTTTGGTTCAGTGTTGAAGCCCACTATTCACACAATTGAGAAAGATTTGGTGCTGTCACATCCTAAATCAATGATGGTAAACTCCATTGAAATGGAGCAGCTGAGCCCTGCCAATGACTTATCAATGATTGCTGATTGTCACCCCCATATTTTAGACATTTTTAGTCATTTAAGTAACCTTGACATTATGAAAAACCCTTGATTTACCCAGAAAGTCTCTCTGTGCATCTAGAGTACCCTTTTTAAATCCCCAGGAAACACTGTTTTGGGGATATGTAATACCTTATAGTTAAAGTAATTGGTTAACATTATAGTATCACCATATAAAAATAGAATATTGTGTAGACAGTGTTAATTAAGGTAAAAAGTTCAAAGGTTGGTAATTGCCATCACTGATCTCAAAGAACTTTTTACCTTTTTACTTGTATCACCATAGTCTCCATATAATAATATAAGAACTACAAAATCCACTATATATACAGGAACAGGTTAATATAAGTTTATATTTTTCTTGAAATCAGATGAATAGAAGAAACTGACCTGTTAGGATAAACCATAATGCTATGTATGGTTTTCTGAACAAATTACAATGAGTATGAAGGTAGTACTCTGCTAAAAAATGTAATATAAGTTGAGCTTTAGTTGGGTAATATTGTGGTACAGACTTCTATATTTGGTTTCTTTTCAGAACTTTTCATGTAATGGTACTGTTGTTGATCATCCTGAGCATGGGGAAGTGATTCAGCTTCAAGGAGATCAGCGACAGAGTATTCATGACTTCTTAATTGAAATTGGCTTGGCTAACAAGAACCAAGTAAAGGTCCATGGTTTCTAAAGCCTGATAATCTTCCTGGAATAACAATAATATGGCTTTATTATAGACTGAACTATTTTTCCCATATTATTAATTACATGTGACACCCAAAAGAAAAATAGTTTGTTTGGAAGTTTCAGTACAGCACCTAAGACCTGTGTGATATTGCTGACAACTATTATTATTAAGCAGGGTTAGTGATTATTGTAGATTTAAAAGTTTAAACCATGAGGAAACAACTTGCATATTAAAAGAACTTAATTTGCTCTCTTTTTGTGCAATGTGCCTTGTTGTAGGATTCATGATTGCTACTGCCATTCTGAAGGTTGTTCATAACCAGTTGCAATACAGCATGTTATACGATGCCCATCAAAAAAATGCAACCTTGTGGACAATTTGTATCCTCCAAATCCACTATAGTAATTAAAGGTTGCTAAGAAGTCTGGACCCATGGAAGGGGGAGAATTACTGCAGAAAATAATGAACTATATTGAAGGAATATTCATTGTTCACTGACAGTCATGAAACCATGTGTCACAACATTACTGTTCAAGTAATTCACATAAACATCCAGCTGAGTTCCTGAAGAACTTTTTCACTTTCTATTAAAAAGCTCAGGGTAAGGTCTTGTTGTAATTTTGGGCCAGTGATTCTTGTTTTGGTCTTTGAATGCATTAATGCAACATAGTAATATTTACAGGATGGGACCCAAACAGTGGCTAGCTTACTAAGGTTAGTTGAGGTAGTCAAGCCTAAAACAAAGGATACCTTCTAGTCTCCTAACTTGAAGTTTTCTTTGTTTTGAATTTTGTCCAATGGTTGGCTTGAACCAACTGGACTTAAAAGGAGCCTATGAATAATTATTTCATTTCAGGATATGATTCTAATGGTCAGTCTAACGTTTTTAAGTACTTATGGAATGCAGTAGAAAACACGAGCTGATGAATGCAAACCAGGCGGTGATCTACTTTTTCGTGCGGACGGTTTGAAAATTTTTAAATTTTAAATTTCAACAAACCACCCAACCACAGAAAGAGGGGCAACCTATCTGTTTTACTTTATGGCTATTTTTTAACGTGAAACCCAACCAGAGTTTAAATAATTGGGGAAATGCGGCATCAAAGCCATCAAGGATGACTGGCGTCTGCTGAGGAATGAAGAACGTACTAACGATATTTGCAGTTTGGGATTACTAAGTAGGTGTGTTTTAGGTGGACTATCACAACTACCAGCAGAAACAGAACATCAGATATAATATGCAATAAGAGCTCACCTGGGAAGGCAATCAACATAGTTTACCCACATCATCCTTATTAAACGTATTGGTATGCTATATGGATATAGTGTACATATAATAATGTACATACGGACAAAAGACAAACAGCACTCACAACTGCATTTCTGTCACTTCATGATACTAATATGATTATATGAGTTTGTGCACGTTGATGTCTACATTTGTCTTTATTAATTTGTACAGACACCGTATGTCGGGTTATATTATTACATGTATCATTGCGGGGTTATCTGCAGACGTAGCCAAGAAAGAAGAGCACGTGCTAACCTGTTCAATGCATCATATCATTTCTTGTGAAAATGTGGGAATGTCTTCTCTCCTTACAAGAAATGTATAAGCCAATCACTAGTGCTTGCAAACGCTTTTCAAAAAAAAAAAAAACCAAACACAAGCGAACTTCAAAATGTGGAACAAGCTGATTAATAATCGCGCGATGCACTTGAATGGAATGTAATACTGTTGGGTTCTCACTAACGTCCTGACATTCTTGTCAGTATATAATTCATCTTTTCGTCTTTCTTTTCTCGTCTGTTGATTTTTTTTTCCTCATGGTGTCAAATTTTCGTCTGTTTGCTCTAGCAAGTGCAAGGTGATTTTACTCGTGAATGCGATTCGTTTTTCCAAATAAAATTTGAATTTACATCGTTTTTAATTAATCATCAATGACAAACGCTTTAAAATGCGATCTACTGTCGAACGTTCTCTCTATGTAACATTGTTTCGGCCGGGTGTCAGCTGTACAAAACGTCCAAGACTTATTCTCATATTTTCCGTTTTCCGTTTCTTTTGTCACGAATTAGAATAATTTTATCTTCATATTTCTAAGTATCTTCAACAGGGAACAATAGGCGTAGACGCAATAATGCATGTAGAAACGTGTAAAATAACGAGATAAACTGTAACGGATATCAAACGAGCGAGATTTGAATATTATAACATGCAGTCAATTTCAAACAAATTCATGATGTAGTGAATCTAGAACATTTACATCTTCAACACTAAGCGGTCACATCAACCCTGCATCAACAGTGAATGACAAACAGTATCATAAGCGAAGTGTTATACATTTCGTAACTTAAAAATATATCTGTCGGTCAAACTAAGTCGGTGCAACCAATGACATGCGAGGCTTACTTTATTTAAATGCGGAAACGTTAACCGTGTAATTGTCTTTCATCTCTTTATTTAACACTTAAAAACCTCACAGCTTCCGTGTGAATCTCCTTGCCTTTATTTGGTGATTATACGAAGGGCAGACAATGTGTTTGAAAAACCTTGCTGTATCCTCTCAACAAACTCGCTGAGCGTCAAAATCTATGTGAAAAATCGCGCAGGAAAACTTGGCTGATCGGTGGCTACTATTTATGGACTCGTGAACAGCTTAAACAAGTGAAAGACCAGATGAGTACACTCGAATTCTTTGATGGTAAGGCGTTGAACAGGAATGAAATGAGACCATGTTTACCAGATGTGGAACCAGCGAAGATTGATAAATCGGAAGAGAACGACAATATTTAACTATCACGATGAGAAAAGCTTGGACAGCATTCTGGGCTGCTAGGTAAGCTAAACAGACGTAAGTCATGGGTTTGGAAACAGAAAACCAGTAAGTGTGCTTGTTCGTAGATATGGAGAAAAGTGAACAAGCCTTTGAGCCTAGAGTTTTGAACAAGATTTAGTACTCCTTCATCTTGAGGTTTCGTCCTCAACGGGATTGTCTCGCGCTTTGTTCTGTAAGTAGGGTTTATAATTTCATATATAATTTGTACATGTAGAAACGCAATATATATTACACAGACATTTGATGAATTAGTTCAAAATCTCTCTCAAACTTTTTTCATGAAATAGACTAATTTTGATGGGAGTTTTCCCACGGGACTTTTTATTCGCCTATGGATGAAAGAAAGCAAATTTTATACCGGGTTTGGATGTCAAAAGCACGGGTCAGACACCGTGGCACGGCTTAATGTGGTGGTGTGAATGCCCTTTTCCTGAATGTATGTAAATACAAGTGCTACAAAGTGGCTTTTGAGAGTTGTCTATTTGTTAGTGTTCTTTCAAAGATCCGTTCCTTTAGCACCTAGTTAACTAGCAGACATGGAATCCTTGAGAACGATTGTTTTGATAAATCACTCTTAAAGTTCTTCACATTCCAGACACATTAAATGTTATACGAAACACACAAACAATTGTTATTGAGCGTTTTCTACAATGCTCAGTTTGCATTTTCAGATCTGTTCGGCTTAAATGAAATTTACGGTACATCGAATGCCTGTAATGTTTATACTCCTTTTAACACTTCCGTACTAGATCAAAGCTTGTCTTGATTTTAAGGAGGACCAAACAAAGTAGTCTTCTATTTCTGGTAAACCGACCTAGTATTTAGGCTAACGTAATTATCACGGGGGTTGAAACGTCGTAGCAAGGCGAGTTTATTCAACGCTTCACTCCTAAACCTGATCTTCACGAGACAGTTTGTGAAGTCTAGGCACAGTCAGTAGCTTGGCTTGTACCTGGAGTTAAGACAGCTGGTCTGGCTGATTACTGGACAGTAGTGTAAAGTCCATCTCCCACAACAAGATTTGCCGTCGACGTCGCGCTACAGTTTAAAATACGAGACCATATCGGGGATCTTATTCTGTGGAAGTACCAACTATACGAAAAGATTTTCACACAAATTTGTCGTATGGTGTATGAAATTGTCATATCGTGGGTTTTAAACGAGTTCAGCATTTTGTAGTAGTACTTAATCCCGTCGCAGGGCAGCATATCACGCCGAACTATCGTGTGACAGCAAATTGCAAAGGCAGGTAGATGTTGGTGACCTTGGCCCATGTGCGACAAAGGTTTTCCTCGTAAAAAGCATCATATCATCGTTCGTGTAGTAAGAATCATCTGAGGATAGATGTAGTAAGACTGCAGAAAATTGTAGCACGTGAATTCCTTCGTCTGCATTTTATTGCGGTAGGATTTCCTGCAAATGTACAAGTTTGATGCACAAAAGTACGTCTTGTTTTATCTTCGCACTGGCGAACTAAACTAATTAAGGTCTGGGACGACGTCTTTCTCTAATGGTAACATAAAAGGATTTAATGGACGAGAAGAAATGAACGTATTAACTGTAACTTATTTTGCCAAATATAAAATTTGGTACCCGAATATAGTTCTTTTAATAGCAAACTTTGGGTCTCGGAGAAAGCTAACAGAATTGGCCTTTTCTACACCGGAAATTACCAATCGCTTGCGCTGTGACGTACCATATGACTATTAAGTCATTTAATACGTAAAAAAACAACAACAGGCAAATGCGGCTACTGAAAAGTTGGATAAGTAAACTTAAATCAAGGAATGAGTCTGACGTTCCCTTCAGATTTCTGCTAACTGGTGTAGCCGCCGCAACTATCTTGTTACTGATCTTCATTGTCTTTTTCAGTTGGTATAAATGGTAAAGGAATTGCGTATTAATTTATGTATGTTCATTTGATCCTCAATTTGTAAATTTCTTACCATTTTCAATGTCTAGGAAACTACGACAAGAAAAAGCTAGACGTTCTCAGCAAATTGAGTCAACTTTCTCGGAACGGTTGGCCAGCAGAACCATCAGGCGAAGCACTTGTTCCAAGATAGACGTTGGCTTCACGTCAGAGCCAAACCTAAACTCAGAAGACGCACAACGTAGACCAACATTTTCCAGATTCTTTAAGTTGTGGAAAGGTTTAAGAAATTCTAAACGAAAATCTAACACCGAGGAAACGCGAAGGAGCGTGGTATTTACTATTCCAACCGATGACATTTTTCCAAAAAGTGAGTATCCATGTTAAAACTAAAGGGTCCAGTAGAGAACGTGTAAAGCATTTTAAGATTCTAACTAGTTTTCTTGACATACTGTAAGTTTTATTGGGAGAGAAATGAAGGGTGCTTGTGTTACAAGAAATCTAATGGCAATGATCTTTATCGGTTGGTTGTACCTAACACTGACAGGATCGATACATAAATACATACTGCATAAATACAACGATGCATCATTGTACAAGCATAGCCGAGACTTCATTCTCCGAAATTCTATTCAGTTTCACTCTTTGTTCCGAGCTGTTAGCCTTTTTTCAATAGAATTCATAATATGAAGATGAGGCTAAGTGCGTTAAATGAGGGATTGTAGTATTCAAGCAATCGGTCTACGAATGTTATTCTGCGAGAATTTAGGTTTACATGAAGAGCTGTCAAACAACATGAGATTGACACCAACTATATATATTGAAAATATGTGCTTGTCGATTTTCAGGTCATACAAAGCATCAAACACGGAGATGCAGCAATGAAAACTTATATCACGTTGTTCAGATGGACGGCTTTGTCACTCATTCGTGGGATGTACATGAAGTAAACGAAAATGCTCATTGCACCAAAAATGAGTTAAATCAGCGAAAAGGAGACTTTAGCGCCTTGAAAAATGGACTTACACTTAAACTAACAAATGATTGCGGGGTTGGTGAAATGAACATTGGAAAAATAGCTGCAACTGTCAAGGAAACTAAAGGAAACCATGAAAAACAGAACGAGTCTTACAATACTTCATTCAAGAATTCGTTTGAAAGAGCAAATGTCGAAAACACTGGTACACCTCTCGGAGATAAGCGTGCTTCAGGACATAATGGCCATGCAGACGAAGCAAAAAATAACGATGGAAATGGCTTTAATACTTCGAAAGAAAGTGACGTTGAAAATGACTCTGGATGTGGTTCATCTTTTCATGAGATCGCTGGGTCGGAGTCACTGGCGCCAGGGTTTCGTTTAAGTCTTAAATCACTTGGTGTCCATGAGAAGGAGAACACTGCTGAAAAAGATTGGAGTGAAAACCAAGACAATAGACTCTCATTAACATTTTCGACATTTCCTTCTCAAAACGAATTGTCAAATAACTCGATTAAGAACAATGCATCCACTGAATCTACCTATTACAATGAGAAACAGTATAATCCGTACGAACAACATTCACAAGCGCAGCTTTTTAAGAAACCAGAGGCAGAAGAAGGCTCGTTTGAGTCACTGATTCAGCTTGCCAAGGAAGGAATGAGCGACAAGGCACGGGAAGTTTGTGAACATGACGAGAATAAGGAAATACATAGCAAAGGTGGGACGCTATCATCCAATGTGTACGTCAAAACAGTCGACTCTGTGAATGCAAATCACGAAAGCATAGTTGGTAAAACCAGTGGCAATACTGATCGCGAAGTCAAGAAACCAACTGACCAGCATGATATTCATGATATTCGAACACATACGAACACGTCGTCAGATAATACTCAAAGTAAGCGAATGGCATGCACCACCAATACACACCAAGCTGATTCCGGCGTAAGACTTTCTTCAACATATTGTATATTGACTATTGATGACGAAGCAAACGATGTTTCACTGTGCGGCTTGAAAACAGGCCAGTCATCGATCGATGGGAATTCTACAAAATTTGCTGATTGCGTTGGCTCGATTTCTTCAGTTGGTGCGAACAGAAACAGTGATACTAGTGGAAACAGAAATAAAACCGAGGGCCACTCTGGAGAGTTTCACTCGAGAAAACAAAAACAGGTTTCTTTCGAGGCATCCCATGCAACTAATGGCCGGCATGCGGTCGCCTGTTCAAACGAAACTAATACATTGAATTGTGCCGAAACGTCGGACTCCTTCCAAGAAACCTCCGGAGCTACAACAGCTAAAACGAAACAAACGTTCCTTCCTATTGATGGCTTGACTCTGCCAAACAAACAGTACTCTCAAGGTGACATTAAGACAAAAAATGACGCAGCCAAGGAAAATGTTGAAAATGGTTGGAAGGCAACGAGAACGAGGCCTGGTAGTACTGCCAAGACAAACGTATGCAGTCTGAAGACCCCCAGTTCAGAGACTTTCGATGCTTCGTCCCAAACGTCATCAGATCAAGGTAAAAGGATACGTTCTTTCTCGGCGACCATTCGCAGAAAATTTTCTTTTCGAAGTCGTCGAAGTTCTGATGATATGGATGTAGTTGGATCACATTCAGCTGACCGAAATGTTGCAAAAAACAAGAAAGTTAAACCATTTGGGAGCTTAAGGGTGAACAAAAAAGGCAAAGCAACTTCCAACGATTCCCGTATTTGGGGTTTGGACAGCGCCGAAGCGAAGGGCTACCGGCCGACGTTCGATGAAATTTTCTCCGAAGATACAGGAAGTGCAGTATTTTCAGATGTACCATTTACCATTCCTGAGATCAATGACTAACACAGGTCTAAAATGTTGTAAGGTCTTTATCACGACATTGACGCTATATTTGACTGCAAAACTGTAACCATTCAAGATACTTAATGTCTTCTCCAGCACGTTTCTTCTCATAAGCAATAGTTCACTCCGTTTCTGGAGCTACGTTTGTAAGTAAACGAAAAGTCTTCAGTCCTGTAATGCACAATTGTTTAAGGGCAGAAGCAAATACCAGGAACACAGTATGGTTGGATGAGTGTTAGGATTAGTATTTGTTACATTTGGATGACTGTTAAAAAAAGTTTTTCACATGTCTTTGCTTTTCGGTTCATTCTTTCGACCTAGAAAACGGAGGCTACCTTGGGACTTTCTTGCCCATGCCACAGAGTTAATAGATAGTGCTAGACAAGACACTGTTGGGAAAATTAGATTACTTACCGGGCACCACCACTGTCCACAACACACTACAATCGGTCCTGGGCTAAAACGTCTCGGCGCTAGTCCCCATCTTTACCCATCCAATATGGTTTAATGTTTGCTGGAAAATGGTTGCCCGCTGGGTCCTGAAATTAAAAGCCAGTGCTCCCTCTCGTTCTATTTATGATCTTCATGGCATTTACCATCTTGCCACGTCCTGTCAATTTCCAGTCCACAGACGATAAATGAAATATAAGTACAGGAGCTTTCTCCCAAGGCCTATCATCTTGTACGGGCATTATAACTACGTGGTCACGCGAAATGATCGAATTAAGAATCACGAGGAACGAGTCCGAGGCCAGTAACGCGAAACTGATTTGCCATTTACAAGACACTTTCCCCGGCCCTCAAAAGGCTTATGATTATAACGTGAAAACAAACAAGACAGTGGTGTAGAAAATTATGGTCCTTTTCTAAACCCACAGATGGAAAAACAATTTTTTCTACAAGAACCACGTATAGTGATTACCAAAATATTTATTTTAAAAGTGAAAAGCCAAACAGTGTCTTTTTCCGATATTTATGATTGGACGACTATGTAAAAAACTGCTTGATAATACATATTCTAGAAGCCTGTAACCTACAGATGATAAAAAAGACCCTCGACTGTCTAGTGAGGTATCCCCGGACATACTATCAAATTCCTTCAAATCTCATGTTTCGCATAGTGAAATGGTTATAGATCGTTGACACGTGATAGAGATTATGGTTAACAACCTACTTTAACATTGGTCGACGAATTTAGCGCATGACCTGGTAACAACCAATATTTTAATGAATGCTAGCCTACTTATACAATATAAAACCTCGTCTTCGAGACGACCGTCGTTCTGCAACACCAGCACTTGCTGGAAGACACTTACCAACATATAGAGGTAAACCCGAAAATAAAAAAAAAAACAAAAACAAAAACGTTTTGGATCTTAGGACTCCATTGCAGTTTCATCCTTGACAAGTCTTGTCATGCTACCTCTCAGAGAGTCATGACTGCCAAACGAGTCTCGGCTTGAAGTATCAGAGCTTCCTTTTTTTGGTAAAAATAAATCATGCTCCGAGATGTCATTCGAACCGTAGAAAGAATCGTACATTGGATTTGAAAAGTCCACTTGGTTCTCATCATCTTCGAAGATCAACTGACGGTTTACTTCAGCGTAGTCTCCCCGTGGAGGACCTTCCAAAAACAATGAGTTGTAGACCGGATTGGCAAAGTTTACCTGAAGAAGATCAAATATTTGAGAATGTGATGACTCCACCTATACGTTGGGTTGCAGTCCTTGCGTCGAAGTTCTCAAAAGAACTGTTGAGCCATTCTTCTCAAGAGAGAAAAAAACGCTTTCTGAAGAAAGATGGACCCACCTATCGAAGTTCCCAAAAGAACTGGAGGGAAATTTATCTTAAGAAACATGACCTCGCACTGGTGTATCGTCAATATGTAGGCCAATTAGGCAAGTGACGGTGGCGAACGGCCCTGTTTTGCTGCGTGTACTGTGAAAGTCTTCTGTTTGTGTGCATTTATATTATGGCAATATTTAGGATAATTTACCGAACAATAGTCCTTATATTTAAATTGCCCCGTCTGCTGATTTAGCGATCGCTTATATTCTGGACAGTAATTAGTTGCTGTTAGTCAACAGTTTTATTTTACTTACTTCAGGGTCATTGATTACAAACTGGCGACTTCTCCCTCCGTCTGCATCATCATCGTCGTCATCATCAAACATTCCTGTATAAGTGAACGATGCCTTGCGGGAGCCATAGAACTGTGCAAATTTTCTGGAAGGGCTACAATCACGAAATAAAATCTTTAACCTTGATTGATTACAATTCAATTACGTCCGGCGAATCAATGGCACTGTTAACAGCCACAAAAGAAACCATCTTAACTGATCGATAATTTATGGTGCAAGATAGAATGAAGTAAACCCTGATTTGCTTTATTTACTATTTACTTACGCTCCTCGCCATCTGCAATAGAGAATCGAAGCAATGGCCAGAATGATAAGTAATCCGAACACAACTGGAACAATGATCTCCACTAATTTTACTAAATAAAACGATATAAGAAAAAAGTATGGTAAACAAGCCTACTCCATGAATTTTTTACTGATGCTTCAATTTACTTGAATAAGTTCCAGATCACTGTGCTTAACTTTATTGACGTGAACAGCTTTTCGACTGGTTTACCTTCACTTGCCGTTTCTTTCACCACATGTGCCAAGCAATGTCATTTCGCTTGTTATGTTAATGTTACTGTTAATAACAAGGTGAAGCAGAGAAATTGAAAGTGCAAATAACGTTGCGAAAGCTCCCAGTAAGGCATAACTTATGGTGTTCACCGGGAATCAAAGTCAAAACCTTGAAAATCTTCAGAATTCTCACCATTAATTTTTTTTTTTTACTTGGCTTCAGAGCAAATCCGAGATGGCGGCTATTTCTCTCTATCAATGAGAAAATCGCATTTACTCGGTGATGCCCGATCCTCACGTTTGAGCCGGGGGTCCAGGCTTCCAAGATCCTACCTCTTCGTGAGTCCCCTGAAATGGCGAGTAATAAGAACAAACGGCAACGTATTTTGTGATCAAACCTTCACACGATATTTTCGTATTGTTTCAATAAAATTGTGAGGAATCTTCAAACTTCTGAACTTCATAATTCCCGGACTCAAAAAACCTGGACGTCAGTTTTAAGTTGATTAACGTCAAGTTGAAGTCGAAATGACCGCGTGGGGCAACTGAAACTGATGGCCAAGAAGTGCGCCATGTCCTTCATTTTGTCTCCACTTTTTGGTTCAATCACTGACTGAAATCAGGCTTGGAGATCCAGTAAATAGAGCTCAGGGGCAGGATTAAGCTGTTGCCAGTGAGTTAAGTATATGGTTTTAACTTTCTTTTTTTAGGAAACAGGTATCGCACGCCAACGGATGATTTTTAACAACGATTTTTAACACAATATAATGTCGCAACAAAATTTCGTTAAAATTCAGTCAAAAAATGGCGTACTGAAAGCGCCAATTTTTATGCAACATTTGCTGGGCTAAAAATCGTGGTGACAAATCATCCCGTGGTCACATTACCTTCACGGTATTGAGTGCAAATTACTTATAGTAGATGTATCATTTCTGTACTTCATTTACTTACTAGTACTAGATCCACAATCAGGCTTATAGGTATTGTCTGGACACCTGACAAAATAAATAAAACAGAAATTATGAAGAGCTTAAATACGTTCATTTACACCAAGGCTGATAAATATGCTATTAATAAAAGAAAGATATTTTCTTACAAGCACTGTTGTTTGCCATTCGTTACAACACACTTGCCATTGCTGCAATGATGATCTTTGCAATGATCTTCTGCAATGATAGGTAGTTCACACTTCTCTCCAGTAATGTTGGCAGGACACCTGGGGAAAAAAAGGAAGTTACTTTGTGAACTTGACATAAAGAGGACTTTGTTTGGATAATGTCTATTATAACATTAAAAAGACAATTGTAGAAAAGACATGAATTTGAAGGGTTGGGAAATGAATTTAAAGGTACCAATGAAGTTTTACTTGCAAAACTAGGACTGCATCATGGTCAGTAACCCTTTCTCGCAATGCAAATGTTACAACTTACAGACACTTCGGTTTTCCATTGAGGTTTAGACATTCTCCGTGAACACAATGTCCCAAACAACTTCGATCAACAGCTGCAGAAAAATGACAATAAAGAAAATAAAAAACATTGAAGATAAAAGAAAATTAAGAAACTTCATATTTAGAAACAAATGCTTTTAAAAGGCAATCAACGGTCCGTTCTTCATCATTGTTTATATTGTTCATAGGAACAATTCACCACTATTGGGCTTTGAGAGTCCTGTTAATCTCATAAATAAATCCTGCATTTACTCTAAATAGCCCTCCCTGGCGCTCATTGAATTCTTCCGTTCTGTGGGGGATTCATTAGTGCAAGGCAAGTATGTACGCACAAAATCCCGACAGATTTAAAACAGAAACACGGAATGGATGATACCACGTGTGCAGATTTACTAGACAACAGTACTAAACTAACCTATTTTGCAAGACTCAGTGTTCTCTTCTCCATCAGGACAGAGGCAGATAGGACCTTCTTCACTGGGGATACAAATATTACTACATTCGCTGTCCTTACACATATTTGCTAAAGTAAAAAGAAATATTTTTTGGTCCGCCGTATTTAACTGAAACGACAGAACAATCAAACTTACAAAAAGTAGATGTTAGTTGATTAACCAATTTAGCTATATGATTAGCTGGGCGTACCATATGAATGAACTGTTAACTGAACGAGCAAACGAACAAACGACTGGATGTGACAGACAGACAGACAAACTGACTGACAGACAGACTAACAGACGGACGGATGGCGGGCTGGCTGACTGACTAAAAGGATAAATGTTTGAATGCACCAACGAACAAAACATCAACCACATTAAAAAGGTTTTCCTTTACAAAAAAAACAAAAAAAAAACAGACTGACGGACAAACGAACGAACACACGAAAAGACAAACAAGTGAAGAACGGGTGAACGAAATTCGACTTACGATGTGCGTGATCCTGTCGAACTTTGTGGAATACCTTTATGCGAACTTGAGGAGCTAAGCTTTTTACTAGCTTCGTCGGATGCCCATGGCCGAATTTATTCCATCGAAAAGCAAGTCCTCGACGCGTAACGATGTACAAGTAATCTTCAAACACATCAATAGAGTAAGGCTCCGAAAATTCTCCGTAAAGTTGCGATGACGTAAGAACGACCCGACGATCAGTCCCGTTGGTAAATATCGTTTCAATCTCGTGCTCTTTCATGTCACACCAAAAAAGACGGTCCATAACCAAATCAATGGCTAGCCCGGTTGGCCAGTACAACTTTGATCCAACAAGAACCTTGCGGTCACCGCCAGTCAGGTTGGCTACGTGAATCCTAGGCGTCAAGCCAACATCACACCAAAACATTTTACTATATAGGCAAAGAAAGAAATGAATAGAACACAATAGCTTTGATAATGCCTGTCTTTACATTCTTATATGTGGACAAAATAAGACAGCTTACTTAATATATACTAGGACAAATTTTGCTCACCAGAAATAATCAACGAATATCTGTCTCACTTAACGATGTACCAGGGTTTGACAAACCTAATCTGTGCAATATAACACTTCTACAGTATCTTGGAGCTAAGAATATGTGAATTTACACACATATATAATTTTGAATCAAAACGTTTGTTTGAAAGATGTCTGTTTAGCAGCCTGAGAGTACGAGTTCATTGTTCCGTCGTAGAATTGTCTGCTATAGCAATTTACGATTTCACGAACATTTCCTTCAACTTACTATTTTTTCAGATATAGAACGAGTTGATTTGGTTTGTTATACGGCTCTAGTTTGACAAGAACACGACGTCCAAGACCAGAAACTGATGTTATCTCAATTGTCTTCATTCCAGGCCTAGAGTTCAACCAGTAAATATTATTACCAATCCAATCAACAGCAAACGATGTTACTCGGCCAGCAGATTTAACGACAGCTTGAACCTGGCTCTGGCTTAGGCTAGTGTCTCGCTTTCTAAGACGTCTGTGAACTAAGAAAAACACACACATCAAAATAGTTAAGTTTTAAAACAACTCTTCATAACTAATTCCACTCTTTACCAGATGTTCTTGATCATCAAACCTTCTCCAACAGAAAATTAAGCACAGAGTTCCGACAACCACGCGTATTACTCCAATGATGCTGTAGTAAACTTGATACCTGCGCATGATCATCGAGACTCCGCCGCTTTTTTCCTGGCAAGTGCGCATGCTCAGCTACACGTTTCGTCACGTTTTGGTACAATACGACTGAGGAAAACATGCTTATGATGGTTACGGAACGCGTGAACTTGTGATGATCGTTGAGACGTTCCAAAGATTGAGCTACAGAGACGTATACGGACACCGAAGGCAAAGGTTACAAACAAGGCCGTTCATACGAGAAAATAAGCCAAGGTTGACCTAAATCAAGGTTAAAATATACGCGAAACCTCTAAAACAAATGTTCACTGTTAAATTGCTCGCGAGTAAAATACGTCACAGCTAAATTAAGAGGCGAAAGTGCTCGTATAAACCCACTGTTCTCTGCTTACTTTCTCTCGTACAAATTGGCCCACTGGGCTGGTCCAATCTGAATGTTACGGGTTTATCTCCGTCGGGGGTTCAGAGGTACTTCCTGGGGATTTGAGCTCGACCAACGTTTGCATATTATCTGTCAACTGAATACTTTAATGGAGGTGTTCACTGTAATGACAAGACATTAACGTTAATGTGAACTAGGTTCCAAAGGTCTCCAACTGGTGGATCGTTCCTAATGAATCAATAACAGAATGTCACTAGCGAGCAACTGTGGGTAGTAACTTTCTCTGTTCGCCATCTCCGACGATTTTAACACCAGCTGGTTATTGAAGGTGTACTCACAATGAAACATCGTTGCACGATATTTATTTGAGTTTTTTATATGCAACAATATTGTACACAAACTAACATAAATGTCATCCAGCTGACAATGTTTAATTCAATAAATTTCATTAATAAGATGATATAATTCTTAAGCAAGTGCCTAACGAGTCCATAAACAATAATTTACGTTCCACGAAGACCTGAACTAACCATCATCTTCTCGTATCCTGACTTATCGCATCCCAATCGCATTGACTCACATCCAATTCACATTATATCTTATTCAATCACAATGTTCCATCTTCTTCCATGCCACCTGCATACCTCAGAACACGATAAATAATATGCATCTTAACTTACCAGTTAAGGGGGCTCTATTGACAGTCTTGCCAGTAGCATTTAACCAGAAGACAAAAGTGGTGTTACGAACGGCCAACAAATCCACGGATACAATTTTGGAATCAGTTTTGATAACATGACGTCCCCCATATCCAGCAGTAGAGTAAAGACGAATACCGCCACTTGATGGAAGGAGAACTGCAGGAGGAGACCCTAAACAAGAAAAAAAAAATGTCGTAATAAAAGTAGGAGAGCTGTATCGAAACTCTTAAAAAGGTCCTCAATGAAGTTTCGGTAAGTTGCGATTTCTTTACAACAAACTTATTTCTCAAGGAAAATTATTTCAACGAACAGCTTTTGAGTGAGTACAGCTATCTCAAGGCACAGGGTCCTAACTTGTTTGTGCTTCTAACCAAAACCAACTTTCCCTGGCTCCAAATAGGGATTTCATCCTCAACTTATCGATGTGGTCATGGACAGGAGTTTTAGATCATGGTACGTCTATTAAGTAAGCAAGTAATACTTAATAATACTGGTGCTATATGGGCACACGCACAACTGCATTCGATTTCATCGGTGCCAATGCCTTTTATTCATTCTTTAGATTGAAGGAGACAAAATGCCTCGGCTAAATGTTCGATAGAAGGGCATTCCAGACGTGTTGCAGTTCATATCACTGTTGAGACTGAATATCGTGTATTCATTATGTAAAAATATTTATTTATATTAATAGTCACCTTTAATACGACAGATTGGACCGGCAGCAGAATGACTTAGGTCATAACCTTCGAAGCAGGAACACTTGTAGCTGCCTTTGTAATTGACACATTTCTGACTACATTTTCCAAATATTGAGCACTCGTCAACGTCTTCACAGTAATGGGAGTTAGTACTGTTGATTTGGAAGCCATGACGACAGCTGCAATAATAGCCTGGACCGGGTGTCACGTCGGTACAGTTTTGTTGACAAACGCCCAGTTGTTCGCTTGAACACGAACCATCTAAATCAGATAGATCACTATTAGTCAACACCCTGCCAGAGTCAATAACCGAGGTTGAACGACCAAGGGCGTAGCCAACCTCGGAAAAAAGTAAGGCGACTTAGTGTAAATGTTGTTACGACTACATCATTCATAACATTGCAGGTAGTAGTTTTTGCAAAATACTTGAGCACTTTCTCAGAAACCTCTATGGAGTTTTTGTTTTTTACCGTCCTCCAAGTTTCTCGTCAGACTTAGTTGAACTGAAAAATTGGCCGTGAATAGAAGTGGATAACGGACCCTTCCAGTCACCCTCAGTGATACCCTTGCTAAAGGGTGTAATTGGTTTCTTCACCAAGTAGTCAATATTGACTAGCATGTTTTCATTAATGTTAGGGCCAAAGTTTACACAGTAATTACTTCAGCTAATCATCATTAGAAACTTTCTATTTACAAAATTGGTAGCTGTTCTGTATCGGGATGTACAGACACTTGGCAAAGCCGTGTATCTGTACATTCCGAAATAGAGCGGACATGAATTTGTGAGCTACTCCTAAAACTTACAGTGAGTAAACTTTAGAAGACCGGAAAAGCAAAAACAAATTATTTTTACCGGTAAAAACTTGCTGCATTTGCTAGCACGACTGTATTTAAATGTGATATTGAAATGACTAATAAACAGTCAGAATTTGTAAACCTGATATAGAGCTGGTGTCTCATTAACAAATTATGAATCACATTTACGGACCTTAATTAAAGGTTGGTTTCTTTTGAATTTTAATTAAGAATTTTCAGTAACTTTTAAAAGATCATTTGCTACACTAACTACAACTTACCGCACTTTGTTTCATCTGAACCATCACCACAATCATTCTTCTGATCGCAGCGTTGCGTTAGAAGCACACAACTTCGCCCATTAGAACACTTGAACTCATTCTTGTCACACGTCCTATTCTTGACACAGGAGATGGGTTCGTCACTTTTATCTGGACAGTCGTCATCGCCATCGCACTTTTTGAATAACGGAATACACACAGGGAAGTCTTTACAACGGAATTGAGTGAGTAAACATCGATGGTGAGCTATATGTCCGATCATTGAAAGAGAAATAAATAAACAAGGTCAGCGCAGCAAACAAACCAGGAAACATGTAAAAAAGCCATTATGCTAGACTGCTCACATGCGCCGGTGAATTTAAGTGGATAAGTGGGCGGGCGGGTGGTAATTGGTAGGTGAGTTGATGAGTTAGGCGGTGAGTGAGTGGGTGAAAGTGAGTGAGTGGGTGAAAGTGAGTGAGTGGGAGAGTGAATGAATAGACCAGTGGCTCCATTCTTGCGAGGTCGACTTGAGCTCCTCAGTTACGAAGAAGAAAAGCTTACCACACATTGCTGGGTCTTCATCAGAACGATCTAAACAGTCATTCTGTCCATCACAGACAAGGTAGTTGTTGATGCATAATGTATTGTTGCACTCAAATTGGTCAATAGTACAGCGACTACCACTGGTACCACGCACTGGACAGTCTGAAATATAAAGGAAGAGATTAAAAAGTCTCTTTAAGCGGTGAGTGGAAAAGATAAGAGGGATTTCTGTTCAGTCTGCTGACCTAATAAACGGCGCAAAACGTCGCCTTAAGTAAGACTCAATGAAACACAATGAAAATGAAACAGATCATCCTTCAAGTTATGAGCGTTTCCGATAGATTAGATAGATATTCATTTCCTGGAATTATGAATAGCAAATTCTAAAAGCATGTTGTAAGGTGTGCGAAAATGGAATAATGCTGTTATTGTTCTTACAATTTAACTAATGAACTAATTTGCAACTGAGTAATAAATTAATTGCAATTTGATTATTAATTCTAACTTGTAAATTACTAATACTGATTTGGAGATCTTTTGCAGCCTGTTTTTCAGCCAAGCATATTTCGTCAGAAAAAGGTTGTTTTTAGTTGTTTTTCTTTTTCTTTTTCCGTGTTGGCTTACTCTGAGAATCCAAATGAAGACGCAAGTTCGGACGAATATAGAACATATTCTCACAGGGTGGTAGAGATGGGGCGGTCATTTCGTCACCACATTTGCCTGCATTAACCACCTATCAAACCCCTTCCACAACGCCACCATATCTACTGCCACCAACCTACCGATCTCGTCTGAATAATCTTTGCAATCAACTCCACCATCACAGCGCCACTCTTTGCGAATGCAATATCCATTACTACAACGATATTCGTCACGTGCACAGGATTTATTTCCACACTTTTTCTCGTCGGAACCATCAATGCAATCTTCTTGACCATTGCATCTCTTCTCTTCACCGATACAACCCATAGTCGTAGTACACCTAAAAGAAATAGGAAAAAAATTATTTTCATTTTATATATGATTTGAAAGTCTACTGACTTCTCCCACCGTTTATGTGGCATGTTTGCATTTACATACATTGATTAAATTTTTTTCAAGAATCCGATAGGAGCTTCTTTGAAACAAAATTTCACTGAAATGCTAATTATTCAGTCTGTTAACCTTTCTCGGTCGCTGGTTTAATTTTTTTATTCTATCCATGTTATTCATGCACGTTCAATATGAACCATTACACAAAGTGACTACTTGCATCTCGATCTACTCTTATTGAATTCATCCGCAGATGACTTTTGCATTACAATTAAAAATTTGATTCGCGCGGCGATGGTATGTGATTGCAATTACCAGAATCTTTTACATGTCTTCCTTTGTTAAGAAAATGGCGAAAATTGTCATCAAATTTTCCGCATAAAGTAAAAATTTGGACAAGAAGAAACACTTTCAATGCAATCGGGTGGTTTAGTTGCCAGGATGACATTACAAAATAAGCTCGCATGTTACTTACGTACCTGAAATTAGGTTGGTTGCATGCCGGGTAGGAGCAGTTGACTTCGTCAGATCCATCTAAACAATCATTACTATGATCACAACGCCACTGGTGTGGAATGCACTTTTTATTTTCGCATGAAAACTTGTCATGAGGACAAACTGGTACTGTAAGATGAGAGAGGAAATATCAGATATACTAGCGCGAGATATCAAGGTAGTTCAATGGTTTTAAAGCTCAAACGTAGATAATGTGCATTGTCAGTGAGATATAGTGCGCATGTCTACAGCAATGAATACGTTATACTTGAACCGTGATAAAAGTAATTGAAAAATGTTTGATCAGCGATTTGTTCTATACGTAATATGTCACTAACCGGCTCGAGTGTTTAAACAGGGCATCAAAATACGAGAAAGTCAATGAATCTCGCTGGACGAAACCCCGAGAGTCCGACTGCTTTATTACGTGACGAATATCGACGACATTTGTCTGAAGATGTGTATGATTTGAAGCCGTGGTGAACATTGTCATCTTTTGAATGATTCCGCATCAAAATTTAGGTCTTCGTATCGTAGGTTATACACTCAAACAAATTAGAGAGATTTTCTGTCTAGATATTTAAAAGAATCGAGCAGAAAACGTGAAACAAATTTCGTAAATTTGAGATGAAACAATTACTAGTTTGTAAAGGTGATAATTCGTTATTCAGAATGTGCTCTGTGTCATGACTATTTAGAATTTTAGGATAACGTAATATGTCCTAAGCAGTTTGATATAGCATCAATATCTAGAGTTTGGTGTCTCATCAAACACTCTTCTTCAGTGGTGAAGCCAAGCATAGCAACTGGTCGGTCATGCTATGTGCATATAAAATTATCTATGATATTTAGATAATCAAGCATAAACATGTCCATGAAACAAGTACTCTTGTAGCAATCCCTAGTTAAAATAACCGGTAGTTTGACCACGAATTGCTGCATTTTAGTATTGTAACCATGAATTGCGTTGGTGGATGTACATGGTTTGATATTTGAATATTATTCGAAAATTTTAAATTTGCTTGGAAGGACGTGCTGCAATGCTTAGGTAATGTTAAATTTGTATAGCTTGACAGGTTGCTATGCAACAGTGGTGGACACTTGAAGAAAACCAGCTCCCTTGTCTTTTCAAAAATTTCATGAATTGTTAATGAGTATGAGGAACTAATTATCAATTCCTACCTCTGCAATGCTTCTCGTCTGATTTATCTGGGCAATCAAAATCGTCGTCACAGACCCACATACGAGGAATACATTGATACGAACAACGAAATTGTTCTGCGGAGCATGTTACGTGGGGACATGTGGCTGGATCTTCGTCACTTTTATCTCGACAGTCAAAATAACCATTACATCTATCGTTCTTTGGGATACACTCTCCAGATGTCTTGCACCTTATCTCATTTGGTTTACAAGTTTCGTTTCTTTTGCATCCTACCTCATCACTGCCATCACCGCAGTCGTCTTTGCCGTCGCACTTCCTTGTTTCAGAAATGCAACGAAAATTATTGCAGGGGAATTGAAAAGCGAAGCAGTGTTTGGTTGAACAGTTTCTTTCATCGGAAAAGTCACCGCAATCATCGTCGCCATCACAAACGTAAAACGTTGAGGTACAATTATGGTTTTCACATTGATATAGTCCTAGGATAGCAAAAAAAAAAAACTAAACGTTACTAGACTAGTGATACGACGTCGTCGGCACACTTTTAAGTTCCAGTGTTTTCAAGAACGTGAAAGATGTATATTGCATTGGAAGACAAACTTTAAATTAATAAAATAACGAGGGAGGATAACAGCCTTTCTGTAACTGTTAGTTTGGCAAAATTAATTTACTCTCACTTGTTTTTCGTTAGTTACGTATGGTCTAAGCTTACGGTATGCCACTCTGCTGGAAAGAAACTCAATCACCAGACGACAAATACCTGCTGGGCAATATCTCTTCGGGCAAAGTTCAGGTGGCTCATCACTATTATCTCCACAGTCATCCTCGCCATCGCATTGCCACAGCTTTGGAATGCATTTGAAGTTGTTGCAGCTAAATTGATTTATACTGCAGTTAGACAGACACGAAACATTATCAGCTCCAAGAAAGAAATTTTTCGGACATTCACAGCGATATCCTGGGTGACCACCTCCAGGAGTGAGAAGACAAAGTCCGCGACAAGCACGACGTTTATCTGTTGGACATTTTGATGGAACATGAGGCTGCCTGAGCGGATGAACTACCTAAATGTGACAAAGCTTATGTAAGTTAACGGTGCATTTTGCACACTATATTAGCGCCTCAAAATGGAGAACCTATCTTGTGATTATTTAGACCAAATCCAAACCTACCTTTCCCATGGAAGGCCAAAAGAGAAAGCCTTTGAGCGAAACAAAGCTCTACAGCCCAGTTCAAACGTCGAACTTTTCATGTGCCGAATCTAATGTTAATGAGCAAGATTCTTTATTCAAACTGACTTGCATTTGATTCGGGACATGAAAAGGTCGAAGTTTGAACTGGGCCTAACTGTCATCGTCGTAGCCATTAGAGACAGTGAAACTGTCAGGACCATTACTCTTGGACGTTGAATTGGAGGTGTTATATATACGAATATTATGCTAGATATACGAACCTGTATGTCCATTGGTTTACGTGTTGTATTCTTCAAAGTCATGTGATTCTTCCCAGACCATTTATGGGCTTTGTATATTGCTTTAGTTAACCAGTCTGTCCAAAATATCTCATCTTCAAAAAGCGTTATTCCAAAAGGGTGTGGCACTTTTCCCTGCAATATGATCTGCCTGTTTTTTCCATCTAGGTCTGCGTATTCAATGGTATCAAGCCGAGCATCAACCCAGAACAACTTCTTGCTGGCATAATCAATTGTGAGGCCATTTGGCCAGCCAATTTTACGGTCAATAAGCACTGTTAGGTCTGATCCGTCCATACCAAGGCGAAATATCGCCCCTTTGCCCCAGTCAGTGAAATATAAATAACCTAAAAATCGAAGTATGAGAATGAGTGGTAACTGTTAACAGAAGGCCAACCAATAAAATACACAAATTTAACCCTTCAACCCCTCAGACGCGTTATTACTTCTCAAATTAACCCAGACGAGTATGGCAATAGATGCGAATGATTTCTGAATCAATGAAGTAGTGCCCGATCTGATGAATTTCAGTGCATATTTCGAAACCCGTTTAGGATATTTTAAGAGACATTTTAAGTTGGAGGAGTTAAAGAAGCATTTTCATCATTAGCATTAACATCTTGGACACTCGCACTTTTCTTGGAATCAGGGTTTGATCAGCTACTTATTTCTGTAATTCTTTTCCACTTAGTTCATCGATTAAAATACTATCAGGTTCTTTACAGCCGGCTCACACAATGAAACAATGGAGAAAATGGACAATAGTAGGGTTTTCGAAAGAAGAAAAAAAAGACAATCCATGAGATTTTGTTGCTCTCCAGATATTGTTATGATCTAAACTAAATTGTTTCAAATCTAAATTAATATAATTATAAGTAAAACTACGAACAGAGTTTTTAATCTTACCTTCAACATGTCGTTTTACTTATAATTACATAGATATTGTCATGCAAAGTGTTATTGGCCCAGCAGCAAAGGCCCCGTTAACTCACTATTCTGCTTGCTAAATTGGTAGGTGATTATTGTGGTTGAAAAATGGCTTGGTTTAGTCTTTTAATCGATCATTTTCCTACCTGTCTTCGGATATACAGATATCCCTCTTGGTTTCATTAATCCAGTTAGCAGCTTCTTTAAGTAAAATCCGTTCAATTTTGATACGTAAATTACTGCCTCAGACGCTTCACAGAAATACAAGTTTCGTTCGACCCAGTCTACTGCTATCCCATCCGGGCTTGACCGACTAAGCGTTACGATCGTCTGAACACCCGTGCCGTTAAAGAATGCTGTCTTTATACCCTTTGGTGAATTACTTGACCAATAAATACGTTGTTCTTTGTAGTCATAGTCCAAGGCAACGGCGTTGATAAGTTCAGATACAATGCTCCTATATTGTTGGGAGTCTAGAGACAACCGTCGAATGTCATAACGATCGCAGAACAAAAGATACGGCGAAGGATATTCGTCTCCAATATATTTACAGGAACGCTGGTCAGAGGTAAGTTTATAATTATCATCGCAATTGCATTTAAAATGACCTTCAGTGTTATAACACAGTTGACTGCAATTGTTTTGGCTGTAGTATAGGCACTCGTTAACATCAACACATTTGCTAACGTTCACCAGTTTATATCCAGGTCTACAGCTGCAGACGAATCCAGTTGGAGTGTCCTCACAAACATGCTGGCAAATATTTCTCTCTTTATCACATTCATTAATGTGACAATGCTTCTCATCAGAACTATCACTACAGTCGTTCAGTTTATTACACACCAAGTTTGAGTCGATACACCGACCACTTTTCCGGCATTGGAATCGCCCGGATCCACAAGGCCTAGGTGTATTGCCACATCCGTTTTCATCGGAGCCGTCCGTACAATCCTTTTCTCCATCACATCGATACTCATTTGAAATGCACTGTTTATTTTTACAAGAGAATTGATCTGGGTTACATTTTTCGATTGGGCAATCACGTTCGTCAGAACCATCGCCACAGTCGTCCTCGTGGTCACACTGCCACGCCTTGCGAATACAAATGCTATTTTCACACCTAAAAGAGAAGGTCATTACCATTAGAAAAACACCGACATGCAGAAAATAAGCTATTGTTACTGCATTTTACAATCATCGATTGTATAATATTTTTTACATCAAAAATTTCTTTTGAAAGGTGTTCAATATCATTACGTGCATCAGATATATCTGCGAAAAGCTTATTTTATATTACAGGATTGAATTCGTGCGCATTTTCCGTCAATATGTCACCATGTTTGAGCAAAGTTAAATAAATAAATAAATAAACAACAAATGAACAAATTATTAATTAAATAAATAAATATATGCATGTATGTACTTACGTATGTATGTATGTATGTATGTATGTATGTATGAATGAATGAATGAATGAATGAATGAATGAATGAATGAATGAATGAATGGGCTCATATACTGAATATCAGTCACTAATTAACGAAACAATTATACTTCACAACATCCAAACCAACACCATAGCATAAATGCTGACGAGGATCACTACCTGACTTCATTACTGTCACATGAACGATGCGAGCAACCCTCGCGTGGATGCTCATCGGAGGCGTCTCCACAGTCGTTATCTCCGTCACAAACATAGGTTCGTGGAACACAGCGCGATGTGTTATAACATTTGAACTCAAGTACACCACATGTGCGCATGCTGCAGTTGGACAAGTTCTCATCACTGTTGTCGCCACAATCGTTGTCTCCGTCACAAAGGAAGGTCTTGGAAATACAATTTCCTAGGAAAACACAAAACACGCATTCCACAAATCTCCTCACGTGATGATTATAACAATAGCAAGAAAAATAATAAATAATTTACAATTTAACAAAAACAATTAATTCCACGCTCCCTCGTTTCGCTGGTTTATATGTCAAGGTATTAATCGTCACAGGGCATTTGTTCTGTAACATGAAATACTACCAATACTGATGATCCAATGCACGCGGCCAGGAAAACATGTTACGATAAAGTCGTAAACATTAAGCAGTTAATCCTCATTCCCGAAGCCACGTCACGGTATCGCTGCATATCAGTTGTTTACTCGAAACGGAAAACAAGACGGACGCTCGCCTTTAGCAGTTCGAAGAAGTTTCTCAACGTTTTTTAGCGTCATTCATGTGTTTTCCACGTGCTTTCCCCATGCCACAGATCAGTGATTTTGATAAAAGTTTCCTTAATCAACCTGTATAGTATAATCAATATGGCTCTCCTGACGAGTCTTACACCGTGACTCCTGCCACGCAGCGACTGTTTAACGGAATGGAACATTCCTTTGGACGATGTTTCATCTTGGCCAATCACTTTTTCTTTTTAGTTTGGCGTGAGTTTCGTCACGTGGAAATACTTGAGGAGGCTGTGGAATTTTAAGAACCAAGCAGTGATTGGCTGATTTTGGGGAACGAATTTCACACTTGTGCAAGCATTCAACATGTGTGAAGGAGCATTTCGTGACGACAGTAAAAGCTGCTGCTAAGGAGACTATTTTTTGACAGTCGTAAAGAGATAAATTGAGTTTCAACAATGCCAATGACTTTTCATTTTACCGTCTAAAGAATGACACACCTACCGTTCTGGCAAGTAAAGTCTTGCAGTTTACATGTGGTACTTTGGAAATCCGTACAATTTCCCATTTCGTCGCTATTATCACCACAATCATTATCCCCATCACATCGCCATCGTGCAGGAATACAACGACCAGTCTTGGTACACTTGATTTCAGTCTTTAAACAGGTTGTGTTAGAACATCTGGCAGGTGATTCATCAGAGCCATCGCCGCAGTCATCATCGCCATCACAGATCCACGATTCACGGATACACATACTATTGTTACTGCAGGGTTTACGGCCAGGAGGACAAGTGATCGGCGGGCAACCACTCTCGTCGGAGAAATCTCGGCAGTCGTTATCGGCATCACATTTGAATGCTTCACTGATACACCGGCCGTTCTTACAAGGAAACTGACCTTTGAGACAAGTGGGACGGACACAGCCAACCTCGTCACTATTGTCATGGCAATCATCATCAAAGTCACAACGCCATCGTTTCGCAATGCATTTTCCGTTACTGCATTGAAAGAAATTTCTAGAACAGGTGTGCTTAGCTGAAAAAAAAAACAAAACAGAACAAAAAAACAAAGTGCAATCGAAGGGTAAAGGGACAAGAAGTGAGAGATGTGAAAAAGTCAACGGGAGCTTAAGATTTACTGACTGAAAAAACCATTCAAATCAGTTTCAAGTAACACCCTATTAGTTTTCATCAAACTGCTTTTATCTTGCAAACAATATCAGGAGTCGATTAATTTGCCATTTGCAAACATCCAATGCTGTTGATATCTCATCTTCAATATTAACAGAATGTTTAATATAGCGTTCGTTAAAATTATATGTGTATACGATAGGCTGCAACATTTAAGTTAAACCATAAACGTTTTCGATTATATAGTCATCTCAAGGTGTTAAGGTGTTTTTAAACTCCTGAACGTGACCATATGGTAAAAAAGGTTTGTGTTTTACTTAAACTTTTTGGTCTTTTATGTGTTAAAAAACCCTGGGCAACTGCACGCAAGGATATCTTTTGCTCTATTTTTGCAGAAGTGAGTTAATGTTTTAGCTATCAGAGAGTTCACTAGATGTACGTACCACAAACTACATCTAATTCATCAGATTGATCACCACAGTCATTGTCTGTATCACAGATGTAAGAGCGCGGTATGCATTGTCCACTGGTGCATGTAAACTTACTACTTGAACAATTGCTGGACTTCAGTACACACCAAAAGCCATAGATCAGTTCGTAGTTAGATGGACAGCTGCACCGTGGTTTGCCTTCCACGGGAGTACACGTATGACTACATCCTCCGTTGTTAACACAAGGATGAGAAGAGCCTGAAGACGAACAGAATTAGTAAAATCAAAACAAAATATTCTGTGGACTCATAAGAACGTGGATATATCAGGAAGGCTACAAAATATAAGCCTTGACAGTATTTCCTGACGAATAACTGCCTGAAGAAATTAAGTCTTAATAACATTCGTTAGAATAATTTTGACAGCAATAGTGGTGGGAGGAGTAAACATATTTTAAAGTTTCCAAAAGGCAAGATAAAAACGACAAAAAAGAAGCTAAAGGTGTCTTTGGAACAAACTATCAGGCAGTCGAAAGCAGGTAAAGTCATTTGACCTCGCACCTGAACTAAACAAACATAATGATTTATGGTACGTAACATATAACTTTATATCAAGCCAGATCTGTTGACTCGCGTCTTCACCAGCGCATCACTGATGCATGAAAAATAATTTGTTGATGAAATATTGACTAAAATGGATAAAAACTTAGATTTCCAATAGTTTAAACGGTGCACGTCAAAAATCGTGGTATATATTTCTCGTCACGTAAAACTTATAAAGAAATAGCCATTGTATGTTGATTAAAAATAGCCGTTGTACTTACAGTTTTGTCTTTCAGGTGTAAACGCCTGGATATCCATCGGCTCGTGGCTGAGAGTTTCCGTAAGCGATATCTGACTACCACCACTCACTTTACTAGCTCTCATCACTTTTCTCGACACCCAGTCCGTCCAGAAGATAGAGTTACTCATGACAGTTATTGCAAATGGATGAGGAAGATTACCGATAATTACGCGACGCTCAGATCCATCGAGGTAAGAAGACTCAATTCTGAAAAACAAATCGGACTATGTTTAGTTAGGAATCAAGGAGGAAGAACTGAACAACCATCCGTGAATGTACCCTTATACATAACAACTTAAAGACCATTCAACCAGTCCCTAAACTACAAGACTACTCAAACCACAAAACCAGACAGTGCATTTACAAACTACAGACTGAATTTAACTGAATGATAGAACGTCTACCGAATAAGACTCAAGGATAGCCGACAGACGCAGCAGGTGGCCCTATTAAGAACAATTACCAGATTTACAGTGATTCCCAACTAAGTTTATGTGCTACCCAATCTGCAACACTATAAGTAGTTAAATTAAACAATGATACGTCAACTTTAATACTCAACACCTCCCAACCATATTAAAGGGGGAATTTAATGCAGCACAAGGTTGTTCTGGTGAACAGTGTTACCAGAACAAATGGACCTAACAACCAGGATAACAACCACAAGACTACTCAACCGACGGCATTTCGTTATAGAGCTAAACAACCTATCATTCCAAATTACGAAACTTTCCCACCAAAAATCTTGGGTGCGGGATTCAAAAGCCCACAAATCTATGACATTTAAACTTGGCACCCTAGTTTGACTTTCACCTTGGAAACCATGGTTTTTTCGTACTCGTACTCTACCCAGTATAACACACATACACAAACAATCAGAGAAAAAGGCCAGGGGAAACATACCTGTCCAACCGGGCATCAGCCCAGTACATTTTTCTTTCAAAACTATCTATTGTCAATCCATTTGGCCAACCTAGGCTTGTATTAACTAACACTCGTCGGTTTATTCCATTCATGAGAGCACGTTCAATGCTAGGCACACCCCAGTCCGCCCAGTAAATCATGCTAAAAACATTAAAAAATCGTATTTAAGTCTATTAATCATATACTCTCAATTTCATTTGGAAGAGCTCAGTAAGGGAGGAAAATAAATCGGATTAAAGATCAACCATTCAATGGAAAGCACTAAGCGCTTTGAAATCAGAAAAATTTGTTGAATATTCAGTTCAGTTGGTATCGCCATGAACTTATAGGTCAATAAATCACAGTAAACCAGATGGTGAGATCAAAACAGTTAGCGAAATACTTGTAAAACAAGGAGTAGCACTAACTGTAGGAGTAGAAATCACCATTGTAACAAGCCTGGTAGAAATGAAACAAATGAAAGAAAATTAAAGAGTCATTCTATATCCAAGCAGATCAAAAATTGTAACCAACGTTTGGCGAAAACAGTCCACGTAGAGTTGTTATAAATAGTAAAAAGCGGACGTTTTTCGTTGGTAAACGTCATGTAATCGGTAGATGAAAAGTGATATGAATTTTAGAAAAAGTTCAGGTGATACGCTGTATAATAAATTTATAAAATACATTCTTAGAAATAAGGAGAAAGAGAGAGAGAGAGAGAGAGAGAGAGAGAGAGAGAGAGAGAGAGAGAGAGAGGAGTAAGGAGGGGGTAGACGGAGAAAGGAAATACTATAGCGAGCTTTTCACACTTTGTAATTTCATTTGTCGCATATTAAATTTAATCAGTCAATTAAGAGAACAGGGAACAAAAAGAGGATGAGAGAAGGAAATATAACAGGAGAGAGAAAGAAGTGTAAACAGGAAAGTAATGGAAACGGTAAAGAATAGGAGATGGAATTTAAGAGTATGAAAGACGACAAAGAAAGCACGACTGCGTGTTAGATACTTGAAGATGACGCCATTACGCTTCGGTAAGTATCGCGGAATTACCTTTCACATGGCATCACTACGATGGCCCGTGGCTCTTTTAATCCAACGGAGATGACATCGGTTATGTTGGTACCAGTATAGTCGATGCTGCGGATTTTATCATTTGCAGCATCTGTCATGTAAATTTTCTTCGAGACCCAGTCCACAGAAATTCCATCAGGAATAACTAAAGAAACGTACCACTTTTTAGCAAATATTATGCTAACTCGCCCAGCCTCGTAGAAGAGGGAAACGCACGTTAAGGATTATGTTGAATGAAGTTCCATCCAAACAAAATGAAATATTGTGTTTTTATTTCAAAATTGATGTAACCGCGTCCTTGTTTGAGACACGGTTTTGTAGAGCATTACTGTTAAACATTGACGCAGCTTTCTTCTCGAACACCAACACAAACAGAAACGCCAAGAACAATACAAACACAAACATAAATATAGACTCGGGACACACATACATATACACAACATGCACATGCACAAGCACAATCGGAAGTACTGGCTGTAATACTAAGGTTGAGGATGATCATAAATTATCATATAATCAGCACAGGCATATGGGAAAATATTATCAGAAATTTTGTTTTAACAAAATAGTCACCAGCGATTTATCAGGTGGAAAGCGAAATCGCAGTATGAAAATAAGAGCCCAGCTCAAAATCTCGAAGGAAAGAGACATCTCTGCGTAATTAACTGATAACATAGAGGGATGGGAATATTAATAAGTTAAGTACATCATGAAAGGCTAACTCACAGGTAAGACTCATTTCTCTCAGTTCACTGCCGTTAATATAAACAGACATGATAGATTTTCTCAGCACAGTAAAAAAGATCAGTTTTTCTTCGTAGTCAAAGTCAACGGCGATAGCAGGATGTTTGATCTGAGGGTCTGCAATCGGGGGATAACTTCTTGACGCACTTCGTCCATCCCAAGAAAGAAAATGCACTTCTTTTTGAATGGCAAAAATCAGCAATAGTGATAACTCGCGACAATGTTTTCCATCATTTGAGAGCAGCCCAGTTGCACATGCGCACCTGTAAAGAAAGTTATTAAATCAAATCAGGATTATATTGTATGTGAAGCAATACATACTTTTCTCCACTGTATCTATTTGTACTATTTTCGATGACCATCAGCTCACTATTATCATGCTAGCTGTTACCTCGCGTTCCATCAAACATCTCTGGCACTTACAGGACTACATCCACCAGTCAAAATCCTTCGCTGAGGGTGATAGCTGTTTATTCCTCCATGATTTATGTCACAGATACTGTGACACATCCACAAATACTGATGATGCCATTAAATTTGCTGGCATCCTCTTTCCTTTCAAAAAAGTGCATGTTGCTAAATTTAAATTGCTCATCCCTCGGTTTACGAGATTTATTTGGACACGTGTAAGCTCGTATACTCACACCTCCACCCAACCATCCATCCTCCTACCTACCTACTTGTACACCTAAGTATGCACATACATGTACACGTACATGAACTCTACTTTTACCTGTATCTCTCTTCACCAGTTGGTAAACATAGTTGTTCACAATGTGCGTTCACACAAGCACTCCCTGCTGGTTGTCTACTCTTGTCATATGCAAAGACATCATGAGGTCCACGTACAGGATTATTAGTCGAATGAAAAGTTTTCATTTTACCAGATGTCTTGTTAGCTCGAACTATTTCGTTTCTTTCAGAAAATGCAGCAAAGATATAATCCTGGAAGACTGTCAGCGAGATGCCGTACTTGGAACTGTTATCTTGAAATACTATGCGTATTTTTCCTGTTCATAAAATAATTTTCTTTAAATCATTAATAATTCATGTCAAGAACATAACGGAAAGTTGTACCGAGGTTAGAAAATATGCCCATAAGAAAAATTTGGCCAAATTTCAGCCTGTCTCTCTATAATTTGATGTTGAATCACTTTCTCTTATGTTTAATATACCGCTTAAACGCGTGCAGATATTTTTATAAATTAATCACTGAATATGGCACCAAAATAACAATGATGAAACATACAGTAAAAAATATATAAAACAAAACAGTCCGAAAAACAGCATCTTGAAAATTGATTTCTCGAGATAAATCAAGACGACAAAGTCAATCAATTGTCAGACCAATTGCCTTATGGTGACTTAGCCATAAAGTCAATATATCACTGATTTACTTTATCAAGTTGATTTAACACCAATATCCAATTTTCAAGAAGCTATTTTTCGTATTGTGTTTTCTTTCACATCAGGACACTATATTCAAATTAAAAGACTATAAACTTTTCCGTATGTACAATGTACAATAAATAATGAACAAAGGACAATTAACAACAAAGGGAAAAGTTAATCATACCACCACTGAAATCCATACAACCCACTAGATTTAATCTTCCATCTACCCAATACAACAAATTTGTTTCGTAGTCTATTGTTAAACCATTGGGCCAAATAACACGCTCGCTGTCATTGCTAATGAGACTCGTCTGATTGCTCCCATCCATGTAAGCCTTCTGAATTTTAGCTACTCGACCCCAGTCGGTCCAGAACATCAGTCCTTTCCTGGGGTACAGTACGATCGCTCTAGGTTTGTCAAGGCCAGTTGAAATAACAGCAAGGCGATAAGACCCGTTCAGACGACTGACCTTTAAGAACAAAATAATTGAAAAACTAGAAAAGAGTAAAAGAACTAAAATCGAGTACCACGAATACTCAAAAAGAGCTAGCGCCAGACGTTCTTTGTTCAAATCTTCGGCTGCTTTTTGCAAATTTTATAATTTTCAGGAACTAATTTTAGATCGATGTACACAGTGACAAATTTTATACTAGATAAATTCATTGTAGCAGTCCTGTATGGTTAAGGTTTGCTACGTCTCTCTGCCATCTGGCTGATGAGAAAAAGTACGTTTGTTGTTGTTGCAGTTGTTTTTGTTACTTAAAATTTACTGAAAGTTCTGGGACTATGAACAGGACACGCAACAATTGAGAAAACGACGAAAGCACAGAACATGAAAAAAAAAAATTACAACGCACAACCACAAACAAAAACACAAATCACAAAAATTGTCAGGGAGTTTAATGACAAATTTACTGATTTTTTGTTTGTTTGTTTGTTTGTTTGTTTACAGAAAATAAAAAAATGCGGGAATACAAGCTGCTTACTTCGATCAGTTTTGTTCCCATATCGGTCCAATACAGATTTCGTCCAACCCAATCCACGGCGATTCCATGCGGCCTGTTCAAGCCCGTTGTAATTACGTACTCCATACCTGAGCCATCAGTATTTATTCGACCAATTACGTCCTTGGCATCATCTGTGAAGTAGATCGCGCTGTCTGCGTAAAGGAAATCAGCGGCAAAACATTTCACAGTAACCGACAAGTAAGGTAAGTAAGCTGTCTGATCGTCGTGGTTGAACGAGATGCCTAAAAATTCTGAAGAAAAACGAACAAAAATTAAAATTTTATATCGGCTTCTCCGAATTGCGGCAGACTGGAGGAAAATGAGTTTCCAGGTAAGGGTGGTGTGTGTAGAAGTATGGAGACGTCTTACTACAAGGTTCGCAAATAGGATTCCTCCCCGAGTTCCTCGGTATTCCAAGACTACCGAACACGCCCTGCACAAGAAAGTTGCCCAACACCACAGCAACAGGACCGCTGCGTAAAAAGTCTTTTTCGGCCAGCAGTAATTTTATCACCGGCATTTAACGTTTCGTAAAAACGGATATGTTTTCTGTAGGTAGGATAATCCAACAATGAAAATGAAATCCAGGAAAAAACTGAAGACACCTGACTTAAAACTTCTCATCTGCTTTATTGTTCAATTACTTTTTCTTCTCAAGTGACAGCCTGAGTACTTAACTTACCGTTGCTTTTCGTGAAAATCAGAAAACTGCCGCTTGTTTCACATTTCCCGCTCATTGAATCGAACTTGTAGCCTCTTCGACAAGCGCATCGGGGAATTTTACCTGTCCACAAACACAGCTCGGAGCAGTTGCCATTATTCTTACCGCAAGGATTAGTTCCTAGCAAGAATGAGAAGAGTACTTCAGATATCTGCTTTGGGGGGAGGGGAGTATCTTATAAATTCGGTACAAGTACATGCGTCAGTTTCACGCGAAAAGGGTTAAGAGAATTACAAGCGCGTGCATAACTTTCCGACGTCTTCACACGACCAACAACTGGCAAACACAAGTTGGTAAATCCATGTTTGCTTGCGTTAGTGTCATCACAACAGTTGGAAAACTGTTAACGAGGAATAAAACTGCATGGTCCCTACTGTCGCCGGCTTTTTCACTAGCTTTCCAGCGATTTTCTCGTATACTGTACAAAATGGCGTCGGTTTATGACCAACGTGGGACCATTTTTCAGCTAATTCTAGAAACTCACAATCCTCACGTTTGCGATATTTCTTCGATAGCACAGGACAACGATGCTAAAAGCAGGTTATAGAAACAAATGCAAGCAAACTGATACTTTATGGCCACATCAACAGTTTGCGAGGTTTGATGTGTGAAAACTCCAGTTTGCAAACTTTCTGGTGGTTTGCCAGTTCGTGTTTTTAGTATGAACGCATCTTTCGCTTACCACGTGAATTCTAGTAGCTCAGTGATTGGAGCTGGTCACCGTTCATCATCGCTACATGTTTTACACCCGTCGACAGCTGCACGAGTTTCCGACGTCAAAAAAAATTGCGCTTCGGGGGATGTATCATGAGTGCATATACGATAATATGAAATTAAACTTGTAAATAAACGGTGAGATAAACCAGCAAAACGTTTGATAAAGTCGAAGGTTCAAACGAAGTTCCTTTATATAAGGGCAAACCACGTATTACATGTAATTTGATTTAGTGTGAAAGAGTAAGCGCTACAATAGTACATTGCTACTGGTGAACATTATATTAGGGGCATGCCATTCTCTGACATTAAACACATGTTTCACTATGATGAGGGTTATTATTCAGAAATTTAGCTTATCAATTCTATCCAATAATCATTTTAACTTAATGGATAGTCATAGGGATTTTATTACTGACAATGTTTACATATTACCTGGCTGCCTTCTCTTTTCAAACACGCAGACGTCCATAATTCCTGGAAGCCTTGATTTTAAGACAGTTTGGTTTGTGCCATCAACATTTGACGCACTAATTGAATGCGTCACCCAGTCACTCCAATATATACTACCATCAAAAACAGAGATGCCAAAAGGATGTCTCAAATCTGAACAGAAAGAAAAAAATTGGGTTCATAACAACGAACAAAATAACGCTAAAAAAAGAAGAGGAGTAGTGGGAAAAGGAAAGGGAGAAGATAATGGAGAGGAAAAATATTAAGGAGAGGAAAAGGAGAAGCAGAAGAAGAATGACTGTATGAATGAAAATTAAAAGGAAAAGGCAAAGGAGAGGGACAAAGAAAAGGAAATGGGAAAGAAAAAGAGGACAACGAGGAGCAGGAGGAAAGAAGAAGGGAAAGGAGAAGGAAAAGGAGAAGAGAAAGGAGAAGGGAAAGAACGGAATGAGTTAAATATTAACGTAAGCAATGCCATTTTCTGCGACAGCAGTAGCGATCAGATGTCATTTGTACGTGGGGATGACATCTCAGGTCTTCGTAGTCTGACGTCATGTTTACGCTCCTACGTCAAGAGTGGTTTTGCCGTCGTCTGTTGAACAGGAGTAAAATGTCGAACGTTCAGGCTCGAAAGTAAATTTCTTAATTAGCTAAGTTATCGCTAATGTACATAACAGTTTTACCGCATTACTTTGCTAAATAATAAACCATAACGTTCAGTAAATTCTGAGCACTAAAAGCCGGCAGTAAATCTTTCTGAAAAAGCCCAATGGACACGAAAATGACACTGGTTCGAGTAGATTTTTAATCGTTTTCCTTTGCCAATGGACAGTTTCAGACCAAGAAATTGTAATAAAGTTGTATATTTAGTTCAGTAACAAACTCCTATTATAACACTAAAACTTTAGTTGAGTTATTGTCAAGTGTTTAGATCTGTTAGAGCAGCATAAATATCTAAGAAGGTTTGGGATTCTACTTCCCAGGCAAGTAGTTTGATAAGTTTAAGTCAAAACATACTTTCTTCTCCGGGTTGAAACGATAACACGGTCGGAACAAAAAAAAACAAAAACAAAAATTTCAACATTTTTATAGCCGTAGTATCATTTGATGTTTGCCCGTCATTAACTTTCGTATCTGACGGGAACACCGGCGTACTCTTCCCAAAGACTTTCGGTGATCCACAGTCGCGAAAAACGTCTTTCTTTAATTTCTCAAATTAAGGAGGAAAGGGAAGATGCAGGAAACAGGGAAGAACAAAAGAAAAAAAAGGAGAAGGAGGAAGAGAGATAGAAGGAAGATAAAATACACCATGATCTAGGGCAGGGGTGCGCAACCTGCGACCCGCGGGCCACATGCGGCCCGCCAGAATCGTTTATGCGGCCCGCGGAGGATTGCAAATTGAAAAATAAATACTTTCTATACAAAAAATTATAAATTTTTATCGGTAATAAACGTCAGAATCGAACTTTTCCAAGAACGAATTTTGCACCCTAATTAGCTTAACTCAAAAGTTAAGACTTTATTAAGGGAAGTTTATTAAGTGATAAAAACAGTATCTTTGCAACAGAACAATTGACCTCGTGGAGGGAAATGGAAGGCGAAAGCAAGAACTAGTCGCCCTCCACCTATTCTGAGCCAGAAATTTGTCCCGCAGAACCAGAAAAGTTGTGTATCTCTGTTCTAGGGTCTCAGGTACTTCTTGAACTGTTCTTAGTTACCTTTTACATTGACTTTCTGACGGTCCTCTCCTGTAAGTGACGATGTCTCGATTACGTCATGCGATGCATCCACCCAATATAGCTTGTCATTTTCATAATCAATCGTCAATCCATTAACAAAATTAAGACTGGTATTTGCAAGCAGTCTGATATCGCTTCCGTCCAAATTAGCCCTCTGAATGGATTTAAGACCCCAGTCCGTCCAGAACAACAAGCTAAATTAAAAATCAAGAATCTATATAAGAAATACAAGCTGTTTTGCCGTGTTTATATTGCCTGATGTGGACACGAGGAGTAGGTTGGGAGAACTCGAAATCTGCAGTGTATGCCCGAGACCGAAGGTCTGTCGAGGGTTTACACAGCCGCTTGAGAGTTTTCCTAACCTCTCCGAGTGTTTGCATCAGGCAATATAAACAGAACAAAACAGTTCCTAATTCTTTTATAAAATAAGAAAAGAACTAAGCCATAATAACTGTAATTAACGAACTTTATTATCAATATCAACTGGTAAGTTCTTCTATTTAGTCGGTATACCAATCAGAGTTTCCCAATCGCGCCAAGAACAAATCCTGGCGTCAGGCGGCACTTGTGATGTCATAACAGTATTTGCATAGCCTGATATAAACACGGTAACTGACCAATCACTGTATGCGTAATAGGAAACTTATTTTATAAACCATTTTATATTCACATTGGGTCATTTAACCTTTATTCACACACTTTTCACTAATGTTCTAACTTATATCATGGTTTAAGGTGAAGGAAAACTTACCCCTTACTTGGATATACAGCAATACCACGAGGCTGATCCACATATTTAGATTTTGACAAGATAATTTGATGATAACGTCCATCTGTGCGAGCTACACCAATAACATCAGCTCCACTGTCTGCCCAATATATATTTTTGGCAACCCAGTCAACTGCTATGCCATCAGGAGAGCGCAGTCCTAAACCTGAATAAAATATCACAAATTTTAACCCCTACTCATTTTATCTTCTTTACTTTTATTTAGATAAATTGTCACAACCTTCGCTCCCTTTATTTCCATACCTTACCTTTTTTCTACCCATTGTTCTTAAATTTCGGCCGTCCTCCTCCACTTTCCCGTTCCTCGGTAACTTTTTTCATTCCTACTACTAACACTTTCGCTCCCATATTTTCCCTTTTCCTTATGTATCATTTTGTTCACCTTTTCTTCTGCTTCTCTCAACTCATTCTCAATTCGTTTCTTCAACATTTCTTTTCCTTTTCTGCCGCTTTCTTTCCTTTTCTCTTTGTTTCTTTCAGTTTCTTTCCTTTATTTCTCATTCCCTTCTATTTGCATCTCTTTCCATCCTCTGACTACGAAAAAAATCTGACCCAAAAGTTAGATCAAATTAAAACGCTATTCTCAGCTTTCCATGAATTTTGCGTTAAGTTGTAAAATGACAGAACTGGAGATCAGATAATCCAACAAGTCAGGTGATTAAAATGAGATTCCTTAGCTAACCTCGCTTAATAATTTTTTCAAATCCAGTGCCGTTAACAAAAATCCTTGAAATAGAATCATCAGATACATCACTCCAATAAATGCGATCCTCTGAGAAATCGAAGTCAACACCAATGGCGTTACGTAGACCCATGACAGGGATCATTCTTTCCGCATGATCCTTAAGAGAGATTGCTTTAATTTCAGTACGACGACTGTAAACCAAGAAGCTGTGTACTTCTGAAAATAGAAGATCCCTCTTGTTTACACAAAGTAATCTAAACAACCCTTGACCAAACTGTTTACGATTAAGCGGCATTTTACGCTAAGAAATCATGAATATAATTTAAGGGTCTTGTGTATTAGGGTATTTGATAATCATTGCGTCAGAGCAAGCAATGAAACGAAAACCTACTATAACATCAAATCAAGCGCACGACCCAGGAAATCCATTCCAGTATTTCATTCCTTCACTGATTTTAACCACCATGAAGTACACAGAGCTCAAGGCCCAGCTCCCGACAATGGTCATCGTAGCTCAGTCAGCAAGGGATTGAACTAGATTTCAGGATCGCGAGTTTGATTCCAGGCGAACGACTTTAACGTAGCATTTTTCTAAATTGGCCACACTTGGATATTCTAGAGACCTTTTGTGCAATAGATATCAACTAAAGGCCTGTCTACACAATACGATTGTCTTATACGATTCTTCACTTTGGCGTATGCGATGGTGTCAATTAGTCGTATGACAGTCGTATCGTGTAAATGGGCCCTGAAGTTTTCCTTCTAAAATTTTCTCAAGAATTTACACCATACCTTTACAAGTTCCTGACTCCAGTTTCAAACCAATCGGACAAAGACACGTGTGACCTTTCGGTCTAAGGACGCAAAGGTGAGAACAGGTGTTGTTGGCACAATGGTTGACTCCTATCCATTCATCGGGAAATCGAGGAAGATAAAGAGAAAACGAGGGGGAAAAGGAATAAGTGAAAGCGAAAAAAGAGGATGGAAGGAAGGATAGAAGGAAGAGAGGAAAGAAAAGAATGAAGGAAAAGAAGCGATGAAGGAACGGAATGGAAGGATGGGAGGGTGGAAGGAAAGGAAAGGATGGAAAGGAAGGAACGTAAGAAGTAAGAAAAGAAGGAAGGGAGAAAGGAAGGAATGACAAAAGGAAATAAGGGATGAAGTAAGTAAGTAATAACTAAGTAACTATGTAAGTAAGTAAGTAAGTGGGGAAGAAAGGAAGGAAGGAAGGAAGGAATGATACCGGCATACCTGCTGGCTGCCTGACAGGGTGCACAACATGAAGGTCCATGAGGCGGCTTGAGGAAAAATGAAGTTCGGTGATGTTGCCTCCTGGATACTTGTTGGTAAATCTTAAAGCATTTCGAGTCCAGTCTGTCCAGAAAATATTATCTTCAAACAAGCTAATAGAAAATGGATGTTGGATTTTAGAGCTACCACTCAGAACAGAGTAACGGTGTTGACCATCGTAATCACAGAATTCCAAGTGGTGAAGTTTAGCATCAACCCAATATATCCGTCTAGAAACAAATTAAGAGAGATTGAATGATCAGTGTATAGATACGTTATACCTAAAGGTATAATAATAACAGATAAACATGATGCAATACCTCACATACCGTACCATACTACAAATACAGTACAATACCAAAACACGCAATGCAATATCACACCACACCATCAAATGCTACACGACAAAGTAATATATCATACTAGACCACACTCCACCATACAATATCACTTGACCACACTATACCATAACTTACCACACGACATCATACCGCAACGTATCATTTGATATCACGTTATGTAAGGCGTAATACTGTATCATAATATGCCAAAGAGTACAGCACAGTATCATAGCACCATACCTTACAAAGTTATATTACACGAAAGAAAACGATGCAACACTATGTCATACCATACTATATATTCCATCCCTGACCACCTTATACCTCGTATTACACTATACCGTAGGTACCATACTACACAATATAACACTACCTGAGGTAACTTACTTGTTGGCGTAATCCAATGTCATACCATTTGGCCATCCAAGTTTTGAATCTACAATTGGTGTTCTTTCGCTTCCATCCATATGTACTCTTTCTATACGAGGTTTACTTCCCCAGTCGGTCCAAAACAAGTATCTGTAAGTGTATAAGGCGGAAAATATAATTAAAAAAAATTAGCCACGCTGAAAAAAATACAGATTAATTTAAAAATGGACGTGCATACCCTTCTCTTGGGTCCACTTGGATTGCCCTTGGAGAATCAGTCCCAGTGGAAATTAGAACACTGCGGTAACTACCGTCTAGTGTGGCAACTTCGATCTTGTCTGCTCTCATGTCTAACCAGTAAAGGTTACGACCAATCCAATCGACAGCAATGCCTGCAATCGTGAGGGAGGAGTTTAGAGTAAGGCAGCTTTACGAAAGGGACGCATATAGATGGATAACAAAGAATTACATGCGAGCATTTGGAAAGACTAATTCGAGTACACAGCTAGACAAGGGAAAAGTTGATGCCAAGCAGAATTTGAATCCACAACTGTAGTTTGACCAAGTTGTTGTTGGAGTTTGAAGAAGAGCAACGCTTGCGCCAATGGACACGCAAGCAGAACCTATTGGAAAGAAGGTACTTTAAGCTGTGCCGCGTAATTTAAACATACGCACCAAGCAATCCGTGTCCAGAGCTTTATGAAGCTAAACAATTGAACGCAAAAAGACTATTGCAGGGGGTTTGGAAGTCAATTTAAGTCGCCTTTAACTTATTTCTGGTAAGTGATAGCAAAGATATGTGAAATAATATCAATTGGTGTATGTCCTACATTGCTCGATAGTATAACTATGCGCCTGAATGTTCTAGTAATTTAAAATCTTGTGCTTCCTTCATTAATAAAATTCAAACAGCTTTTACTACCAATTTAATAAACTGTTTTGAAACCGTTCAATTGTTAACGAATTCTACTTTGCGATTTTTCAGCACGGACCTTCTGCTGACAGCAGCCCTCCTGAAACTACAGTTTCGATTTCACGTCCATCAAACTTGGCTCGTTGTATCTTGTCCGTCATCACATCAGTCCAGTATAGTCGTTTTTCCTTCCAGTCAAAGTCAACTCCAATAGTGTTCCGTAGACTCCTTATGATCTCTGCGTACCTCGCCCGTCCTCGTTTACCCCGAAGAGTCACTTTTCGAATTGAAATACGGTTTGATATCAATATGAAGGGAATGTCATCGTTGTCTACACATAAAAAAAATTCGGTAGTTAGAATAAAAAGGAAGAAACAAACTCCGAACAATAATGCCCTCTTGATAACTCAAGATATGAGTTAAAATCAAGAGAATTACAACAAAATTGTGATATTTTGTCTTTATTTCAAAAAATAATTACAAAAACATTGCCGGGATCTATATATAGCCGGTGCGATAACATCATTCGGAGTTTACTTCTTCCTTTATTTCCTAAAGTTGTCGGCTGGTTCTGGATTTAGGAGATTATGCTCATCAGAAATTTTAATTGGGTTAATCCAAGACTCTGCTGGAAACAGACTATCATAAAAGGCGAAAGAGCTTGAAATGAAGACTTGCTGCAGAAACATCCCAAACGCTAGGGTTGAAAATCTGAGTAAGTTTAATTTTCATGAGGAAAGAGTTTCCTTACGGGCGCTATTTCCTCTTTATCTTTCTTAGTTTTAAATTTAAGAATTTAAGGAATCCCAGTCCAGTATAAAATTTTGCATTGCAGCAATTCAGCCTTACACATGGATATCTAATACACTTCCTCTTATCTTTTCCTTTCTTTCTTTTCTTATCGAAAAGTACAAATATTGTTAGTTGTCGACTCGTCCTCGAGTATGACATTTGCATTTTTTGATTTATATGTATCTATGTACATAGATACATACATATATACTGTACATACATAGATACATACATACACACACACACACACACATATATATATATATATACATACCATATATACATACACACATACACACATACACACATACACACATAAGTATATAAATGAATAAACACATAAAAGAATGGAAATACTATATGACTGGATGAAGGAATGAATGAGTGAAAAGAAAGAAAAAGGAAGAAAGATAGAAAAGAAAAAAAGAAAGAGAGAAAGAACGAAAGATAGAGAGAAAGAATGAATAGAAGAAAGAAAAAATATTAAATAAAACATCAAGAAACATGTTGAGAAAACCAAACTTCAACAAAACGTTTAGTTTACGAAAATAAATACAAGCGCGAATACACATACACTTACCGTATTTACTCGAACAAACGCCATGGCGTTTATTGAATTTTTCGTTCTGCGGCAGCGCCGTCTATTCGAAGGCGGCGTTTACTGCAAAGTTTATTCCAATAGACCTGGCGCGCTTATTAAAGAACTTCCTAGACGCAAACGCTGACAACAAACTATTCACGAAGGTCACTGGAAAAAGGAAGAGAGAAGTTGGACTAGTTGTACCGGCAAAATTCTCGACTTTCACTACGGAACTGCGCATAGCTGAAGTTTTGGAGAGAGAGAGATAAGCAGCAAAGCAGTGAAATATAGCCACTTCAAACTGAAAAACATTGTATTCGAGAAGAATGAATTTCCGAGACTGGTTTAGATTAAGTTGTGCCGTACTTTCTTAAGTGTAGTACTCGAGTGTAATTCAGTTCATACTTTGTTTAGCTAGTTAAGAATGCTTCAATTAAACGCCGCATCGATGAGAATAAATGCGGCGTTTAATATTTTTGTTTGTATTCGCGGCGTTTATTCGAGGAAGGCGTTTATTCGAGGGAGGCGTTTAATCGAATAAATACGGTACATGTCTACATAATCGTACATCTCAACCATCGTTGCAGGCTAATATACCGCAACATAAAGGCAAACAGACACAACAATAATGGCCGGCCAACTATAACTTCTTAGGGGAATCAGAGTCGTTGTTTCAGAAAAATATATCCTGCAATATCGGCTTCAGTAAAAAAGACTTAATGCACATTAGCTTTTCCTCACCTTCATTAGCTCGACACGACCGTCGATCAGGCCGTCGAGTGTAACCGTGAACGCACAGACAGAAATATGATTTTTGAGTGTTCACACATCTTTGGCTGCAGGTCCAAGGGATAGCACACTCGTCGACATCGAGGCAAGTGCTGTTATCCACGTCGAGCTTCATTCCAGCTGGACAACTGCACAACGCCCCTGAAAAATAAAAATCAAATGGTTATGTACTGCTTAAAGGAAGGAACTTCACATTAATCATTAGATTAAAGTTTAAGGAAATGCGATAATATTCTGGCTAATAATATTTTGGTCGTTCAGTTGGGATGTGGTTGTTTTACTGAGTAATCCTAGAAGCGAGAAGAAAATTTTAAAACTATAAAAATGCCAAATCATATGATGTTCACTCAAAGAGCAAGCGATAAACCTGTGATTTTTTTTTTCTCGTTTGGGAAGCCATTTCACCTCATTCATTGTGAATCTCCTAAGAGATTGTGCAGTCATAGTTATAATGACCATTGGCCTTTCAACTGATAGATGATATGTGATGGTCACAGCGAAACTGACAAAAGGAAATATCAATTTTATCACAAATAGTTTTACCTTGAGCAGAGTTGGTACAGTTATGGCTACATCCACCATTATTACGCTGACATTCCTTGTACTGACATTCAGGCGCCTCATCTTCGTGTCCAGGGCAGTCTGGTTTTGAATCACAAAGCTTGCTTCGAGTCAAGCATATGCTGGAGTTTGGGCATGGGAATTGGTCTTGTGGGCAGGTTACAGGTCCTGGAAAACGAATTGTATGCATGACAGTATAAAACATTTAGGTAGTTTCATTATATGGCTGACAAGGCTCACTTAGAGTAAAGTAAATATCTCTATTTATATGACATAACTCTGACGATGAACCATGACTATAAAGTGTTCTCCCTTGAGATCCAAAATAGCGATTCTCATGGGTCACGTTACATGTTAGACTTACGTGTAACCAAGGTAACTTTAGTCAGACAACTGCACGAAGCCAGCGCCTACCCTTGTCACAGAGGTGAATGACACGTATACTACCACTGTGCCATCAACACACCCCTAATATCATATTCCTTTTGTAGTATAATTTAAGGCTCCGAAATACTCAACCAGATAAATAAGGCAGCACCCTCAACACGAATAGGTTTTCAAAATTTCGCGTTCACGTTTGTCCGAACGTCTAAACAGTGACGATTATGAAATGTTTTCAAACGTTTTCATTTTTTAAGCGTTTTCAAAAGGTTCCGTAGTCCTTAACAGTAGTATCAATGAAGTTTCGTGATGATTTACAGACAAGGGTTGTTACAGAAGTACGTGGACTATTTATATCACTCCAAAGATTAAATAAATTTATATCTTGTCACAAGGTCTTACCACATTCTTCAAGTTCTTCATCACTTTTATCTCCGCAATCATCTACTCCGTCGCAAATCCAGGCTCTTTCAATACATTCACCATTTCCACATTTAAACTTTTTCTCACCAAAACATGGACATGATTGCTCATCGGATTGGTCCCCACATTCATCTTGGCCATTACACACAAGTGTCGCGTTGATACATCGTGAGTTGGTACAATTGAACTCCCCATCTTTGCACTCTGTTAGGATGAAAAACAAACTACCATATTTTATCGAATTAATTTCCAAAACATAACAGACCTACGTTAATGAAAAGTTGGACAAATAGTAAAATGTCACTCGCTCATCAGAATTTCGTTTTCTCGTTTCTTTGGCAGTGTGCTATATTTAAAAATTTTCTAATTCGTGTAACCAAGCCCGTGCATCATTTTGTTTTTCATGTTAGCTGTTAAACTTCATTTACACAAGGTGACCCATTCAGCTGTTTGGCTGGTATTCCCAAAAGTTCTGTTACCTGCAACCTAGCCCTGATAATATTTGAATCTGAATGTTTCTAATTTTTCTATGTCACTTCTACCTCACAAATGTCAATACTTACGGCAGTTTAATTCATCTGAATTATCGTCACAGTCAACGTCTCCATCACATCTCCAAAACGAATCCAGACAATCTCCATTAGAACAGCGAAACTGGTCCCTGGAACACTTTAATTGAGGACAGCCTTCCTCATCAGAATTATCTGCACAATCTCTCTCGCCATTACAACGCCAAAGTTTCGGTATGCAAGATCCACTAGAAACACACGTAAAACCGCTACATGTTCCTTTGCTTTGTTTCTCTGCAACGGAATATCGCATCGGATCAATATGTGGTGGAGAAAATCTGGTTGAAAGTTGTATAAATTCTATGCGAAGATCACGTTTCCAAACCTATGTCTCAGTACTGATTTTTTTTTTTTAACTTTCCCATGAATTATTACACACAAACTTTCCACTTATGTGTGAGTTAAGGCCCATTTCCACCGCACTTTTTGTTCGGCTTCGGACTGCGATTTTGCGGCAATTTTTATCGCCGACCTGACTTCGACTTGAAGTCGCCTGTGTAACCTACCAGCAACGTCACTGCGATTTGGGCAACTGGCTACAATTTTTGCTGCGATTTTATCTGCGATTTCATTACGCTGGAAATTTTAGCACGTCGAAAAAAACCGTGATAAATTTTCCGAGGTATCACCGCAAAATAGCTCGTAGTTTATACAAGCAATTTGAAGTCACTATCAGATTTGCGATAAAAATCGGAACAAAAATGGCTGTTGTAAACAGGTCGTCACTAGGACCTTTTTCTGGAGACTTATTTCTATAACAACGGGGTGTTTTCCGCCTGGTAGTTCAATTGCCACGGTAACTTAAACTACCTGTACGTTCACTGGACTGAAAAGCCTTGAACGACTCATTCAGTAGTTTCATGTATGGTAAATCGTGAGACAAAACCACAGATATTCTGTTTTTAGACTGATGGAATTAGTAGCGACAAAAATCATTCTTACCACAATAGGCCTCGTCACTTTCATCTGAACAATCAAATTCTCCATCGCATTTCCACGGAATAGGTTGACATTCTCCATTGTCACAAGCAAAATGGTCAGAAGGGCATGTCTTAGTACAGTTCATCTCATCAAAGTTATCTCCACAGTCATTTTCCCCATCACAAAACAAGTTTTCGGGAATGCATTTGTTGTTTTTGCATTTTCTTTGTGATGCCACACACGTTGTCGTGACTAAATTGTACCAACAGAAAATTTTGTTTAAAACGTTTACACTTGCCTTACGAAATTATTCATTTTAATGTAACATATATTCATCGATCTATTCGTCATCCTCTCCCTCCGGCAGTTCACCCGCTCACTCATCAGTCTGTCCGCCCATTCGCAGTTGCCAATCAATTCTACCAATAAATCAGGTGATCGATGTTCATTCTTAAAACATCATCAGAAGAAAGAAGATAAAAACCCATAAAACCTACGGAAAACGTAACGATAATCTCGGCAGAACACCCCGTAAATAACACAAAATCAATGTAGCATGATATTTGATACTCACGGCAATGATCACCTTCGTCTGAATTGTCCCCGCAATCATTGTCACCATCACAAACCCAACGCTTGAATATGCATCGCGAATTATTGCATCGAAACTGGTTTCCAGGACAGGTCGGCGCAACGGTGACTAAAAGAGATGCTGGAAGACAAAAGCAGAATTTCATACACTCATTAAACATAAAGAAATTTTCACTTAAGTTCTTCATCAGATCCTCGAATAATCTAAACCTGAAGCCGGTTGTACGTTAAGTTATATCTAATGGAAGTAATTTTTACATCCACTAAACAGTTACCAAAAATAGTGGGTGAATACGATATAATTCATGCTTTGAGCAACCTATCGACCAGATATTTTTTTGATAACTGTCCAGTTGATAGAAAGGTATCCACTGGATATATCTGCAGCTTAGGCTATCCGTGTTTCAAACAATGGACCCCTGGAGATACTTACAAACTTTATGACAGGTCATGTTATCATTATCCAATTCAAATCCATCTTGACACGCACAAGTTCGTTGACCTGAGGGTCGTAGCAAGCACAAATGGGAACATTCTCTGTTGGAGGCAAAACACCTATGTGTATTGTCTAGATTAGAAAAGAAACAAAAAATGTTACCACTAGCGATTAATCATTGAAACCTGATCGACAGTCATTGATGGAAGCTAACAACGTACAAGGCCGATGCATATTTGATAAAGATACATGCGCCTTTATACGTAAAGAAGTTCAATTTTTTCGGCTTACGAAAGATAAATTTCCAAACTTTCTTCGCGAATTAGTGTATTAAGAGGTGAGTTTCATAAGACATTTAAAAAACTCGCAGTTCGTGCTTTATCGGGTCTAAAACACTCGGCTATCGCCTCGTGTTTTAAATCCTAATAAAGTACTCTTGCTCGGTTTTTAAATGTATATATATATATATATATATATATATATATAAATATAAAAGGGGCATATCAGGCGAGCATTTGTATACACATTTTTATGAAGAGCGACATGAAGGTATTGAAAATATGATTGTAAAGATAATTGACAAAACGAATATTAATGAACCAACTACTAGAGAGCGATTTTGGGCATAGAAATTCAACTCGTTTGTCCCAAATAGTTTGAATATTAGAGATTTTTTGTAGTATATTTGAATTTCAAATAGTATTTTTATGCATAAATACAGGAGTTGCATCACTAGTAAACTGTATTCTTGATAAAGGGGCTTGCCCCGAAACGTCGCATAAAGTCTTTTTACAAGTTTATCCTGATGGTTTTATATTCTTAATGTTAAACTTTGGCAGAGAGACGTAAAGAACATTTTTAGTTAACATTTGTATTACGCTCTACCAGCCCTGGTATTGAGCACTCTATTCATGTTGATTTGGAATAACCATATTCCTATATATATATACATACATACATATATTAACAGAACAAATAATGGAATACTCAACTCTTTCGAGAAGGGGAGCTCTCTCTTTAGCGACCAAAATCGTCTGGCATTAGCCAGAGTAAAATAATAGAAGAATAGAATTAATAATAATTAATAACGGAAAGAAAAGAGTAAAGAATTCAGTCATTTAGACGTATTATTTGACCGTCGATCAAAAGCACGTCGTCCTGTTTTCGTCAAAATTTGAACAATCGTAGAAGGTAATGTTTAGTTATGCTGGAAATCAGTCTTTCCTTTGTATTTCTCTCGGAAATACATATGAATCCTTTCATTCTTTTGAGCTTTGTTTGAATACCCTTATAGTCTTTATACTTGTAGTAGTTTATCCCGGTCAAAACGCATGTAACACTTGCAAGCTATTACATACAAATCCCTCAAGGATAAATGTATCTGTACTTAGTAATCTAATTCTAAAATAAAAATTAAAACATAGCCACATAGACAAACATCTTCATGGGCCCCTGGCCTACGTGGGCCTAAGGCACGTGCCTATAATGCCTATTGGTTAATCCGCCACTGAGCCGATGCAGAAATGAAGACCTTTTTTAGTTCATTCGTTCTTACTTTATTGTTAGTTTACCTAGTGTCGTGAATGTGCGTTCTAACAATCCATCCTTAGTCGTTTCTAACCCTCACAAAATCTTTCTCATCCCCATACGGGGATCAAACCCGCAACGTTCTGAAGACTAGTGAGACGCTTCCACAATTGACCAACCAAAACTCAGATGAGGAGCCTAGTCGACAAATTTATCTTGTCTCGCTTGATAGACACAAGTTTTAGTGAAATTTTCATGAATCAGTTTTATAGCTAGATTGCAATCGCAGTAGCGGGATTATCCTTCTGCACTGCAGCTGTCTTAATTTCTACACATAAGAACACTTTTACCTACCGGAGACAAGTTCTTTGTTGTACGCACGAATCTCCATCAAGCCTCCCACACCAGAAAGTAACGTCTCTCTTGTTCCAGCAATGTTGTTAGTTATCTTAGCACGAAACAATTTCCTCTCCAGCCAATCACTCCAGTAAACATAACCATCGAAAACGTCCACACCAAATGGATGTCGCAGAGATCTCAGGATAACTTTGCGTTCTCCGCCGTCCAAGTTTGCGGACATCATGACATCTAACCGCGCGTCAACCCAATACAACTTGGAAGATTTGTAATCAATAGCCAGACCGTTAGGCCAACCCATGCTTGCTCCATTTATGATGGTAGAACGGTTGGTGCCGTCCATAAAAGCTCTCTCGATCTTGGCATTAACACCCCAATCGGCCCAAAACATTGTACTAAGTTTAAAAGAAAAGGCTAAATTACTACAACTGAGTGTTTGGAATGTTACGCCACTGTTTCTCAGTTACGTAATATTTTTCGATTACTACGGGCAACAGATCAATAAAGTCGTCCTATTTTAAAATTCACGGTTAATTGTATAGTGACTCAACATGAAGGAACTCATCCTGTAACTCGTAATTTAGCATACAGGCAAATTCTAGGAAGGACAGGGCTGAATTTAGTTGTATGTGAAGAAAATCCAATAATGCAGTCACTCCATGGACATAAAAGTTAACCAAATATGGAGCTTCCAACCATACAGTTCCCAATTTAAGTTCCAGATTGCATTTTGGTTTCGACGGATGTCAAATCATGGCTATTTTACGAGCAAAAACCACTGACAAACATAAAAGACCCCCAAAAAAGAAACTTTTACTTAATTTTAAAATTCCTAAGCTTTGGTCGAGAAACAACGCGAGTTGCGGCAAGTTTCATATTTCTTCTCGTTTGGTAACCAAGTTATACCATCTAACACTGATTTGCAGCCAGTTTGAGCTTGTTCAAATTTGGATAGAAGTTTGAAAGGTTTTCTACGACCAACATCAATTTGCGTTCGCATCTTCCCGTTTCCTCAACGTAAGTTACCGTAAGTTGATATACAATGACTTATGTTCTCGTTTGTTTGTCGTTTGAATGTAAGTAACCATTAGCTGATGAAAGTTGACTTGTAATGATGAGCGTTCTCTTATGGTCAACCTTTAAACAACGTATCAATATTTCCAAATACAATGCTAATCACTTCATTTCCTTGGCTGGTTATACACGTACTTGAATACCTTGCATATCACTTACCCTATTTTAGGATGTACAACAATAGCCCTTGGCTTATCTAGATCTTTTTCAATCAATGTGTGTCGGTAGCTTCCGTTTAGTTTTGACACTGATATGCTTTTATGGCCACCATCGGTCCAGTACAAGTTCCTTCCAACCCAATCAACAGCCAGTCCATCGGGATTCATCAGGCTCCGGTTGACCAATATTTCCATATTTGATCCATCAAATTTCACCCTTTGAATGGTATGGCTAATGACATCAGTGAAGTACAACATCTTCTCTTTAACATCGAAGTCCACTCCAACGGTATTTATTAATCCTAAAACGGGCACAATCGCGTCTTTTTTTGAACCACTGTCAAAATTATAGCCACGGATTTGAGTTGTCCCAGCAACAATTAAGAACTGATCAAATCCAGCGCACGTTTTACCATCAGGAAGCAGCTTGAAGCCCATTCCACAAACACATTGACAGTGGTTAGATGCAACGTTTGACAAAAGGCCTAACTGCTGACAGCCAAATGACTGACAGTGATTTTCCGCGTGGTTTTGCCTTGAGGCATGAAACAATTGAATGCCCATAGGTTGGCGTAGATCCTTCATTACCCTTGATACTTTTCCTCCGTTAAGTAAGCCTACCTTGTACACACCATGGTAGTGCCAGTCAGTGAAGTAAATGAACCCCTGGTATAGAGTTATGGAAAATGGGTGAAAGATGGGATCTTGTCCAGTACCTCCAGCAACAACAGCCCGATTTTCTCCATCGTAGTCCGCGAAAGAAATCACTTTTAGTCGCGCATCAGCCCAGTAAACTTTTTTATTGATGTAGTCTAACGTTATTGCATTAGGCCAAGTGATATTTGTGTTTATTAAGCGTATGCATTCTTTTCCGTCCATACTACAGCGACCAATTCCTGCTTCACTGGAACCCCAGTCAGTATAGAACAAATACCTATGCACAAAATATCCTTTATCTTAGACAAAATATACAATCACGTGCTACAAGAAACGTTGATTATTAAGAATTTCAATTTCATAAGGTGTTGTTGTGCTGCGTTACATCATGTAAAGAAAGAATGCACCGGAAACAGACTTTCATGTTCCGGCCGGAACCGGAACCCTCAAGATCTCAAACATAGTCCGGAAGGCAGTGGAGGTCCGAGTATTACTCCGTTCGCACTATTAAAACCACATTGTTTTAATAAGCAAAAGGACGGTCTGGCTTTTTCTGTAACATAGTTACTCAACAATGACCATTAAAGAATCCACAATTTCAATGACCATTTTTACTGCCATGGATGTTGGCCTGCGTGTGGTGTTTACTTCAGTTCCAGAATGTAACCAACTAGATGTGTTGAAAAACCCTAGCTTTAGGCAATTTATTATTACTAAAACACTTGTGTAGACTCGTGTTTTAAAGCCCAATAAAGCAATAATGCTCGTTTACTAAACAGCACGTAGTTAAATTGAATGTAGATGTTGCTGATGAGGAAGAACAACTACTTCAGTGATCGGGGGTTCACGATTCGACTCTCCTCGGGAAAATCAAGTTGCGTGATGGTGTAAAAGCCCAATTGTACATTATGAAAAAGCACATGCACTCCTTTAATATGTTTGTCTTAGTAATTCGTTACTGAAAATCGAAATTAACTTACATTGTTCTAGGGTCAACAGCCAGTCCTCTAGGATTTCCAAGGTTTTCGATAAGAATATGTTGAAACTTTCCATCCAAACGAACCACGTCAATTCTATGCCCTTTTGGCTCAGTGTAGTAAATGTTTTCAGCAATCCAGTCGACAGCTATTCCATCTGGTATATACAAACCCGTGGACAAAATAGGCTACAGATAAAATTAAAAATAATTAGAACCTTCGTGGACTGAACAGGTCTGTTTAACCTTCTTTTAACACTCGAACATAACAGCGTGAACAATAGTTTACCTTTACATCTTGCTTCCCAAAGGATGTCTTGTAGATTTTTTTGGCACCAACATCAGTAAAGAAGAGAAGTTTCTTTTGAAAGTGATAATCTAAAGCTACAGCGCGATCCAGGTTCTCATGAAGTACGTTCACAACTTTACCATCAATGGAGGAGTTCAATATCTCATTAATATTAGCAACAAATAACCTGGGCTGAATTGATTCTACAACAAAAGAGTTCGATTACGTTAGTAATTCCTCTGTATGTCTGCTAGGGAAACCACCAACCACATCAATCTTTACGCTGCGGTCAATCTAGTAATTTACTGTGAAATATTGCCCCCGAAACTCCATAGTCTGTGCTATTATCCACTTGTTGAAGGGTGCTGGCTTTTACTACGAAACACCAATCGTTAACACAACCCCAGTTGAAAAGTTTTGATATTCATAGAAACGCATTAGTGGCAAAGTAGGATAAATGGATAAGGTACCTACCATCTGATTTGCAATATCGATGATCAGTAAGTTCAAAGCCATCATGACACAAACATTTGTATGATCCGTTTTTGTTGACACACTGATGGTCACAAACATTTTCTTCGCACTCATCAATGTCTAAATCATCAAAAAAATGAGAATAGTGAGTTTAATTACTGCGACAGTGTATGGTCAATTCTTATTATTTTCCCCGAGATGAAAGGACCACAACTAACACGCATTTGAGGTCATTTGTATACTTTAAATTATCTCAACCCAAACAATTGTTAGAAAACATGATTTAGTTTCTTTAATCTGTATTGAACTGGCTGAGAAACTCAAAGGATTTTAAGAATTAAACAGCCACAACTTGATCTCATTCCAGTTTTTACAAATGAAATTCAGACTAAAAAATAAAATCTGTATACTCTTCTCGAGATGGTTCGCATCACACCTCTACTACAGCTACCTACCGTAAATATGGTTAAAAAGGTGCGCATCAAGTTAGTTTATACGTTTAATAGTTGCCTAAAGTTTCAATCTTAATACAGAACAAAACTTTTCTACAGTGTCGGGATTAACACACAGAACAATTATATAACGTAAAGACATATATTACACAGGTTTACCCCTGCTAAACCTCATTCATTACTGCTACTTTCATTATTACTGCTATTTACTACTCCTACTGCTATTGTTACTAACAGGGATTTCATTAGGTTCTGCAATAGACGGTTAAAGAGTAAAAATTGTCGGCTATAAGCCCATAACTTTACTAGAGGCTAAAAGCCGCGAGTCTCTGGGGAGTCGGGTGTCATGCTCCGCAGAGCAATTTTTAAAAATTCGAATCTCTTTTAGGCATTTTCTAGCTTCTGTAACAGAAAGTCGGAATTTATACACTTAAAGCCTTTGTGGTTAGCTACTTGAAATGCTTTAGAATTGAAAACAATGTATTTGAAAAGGGTGATTCCGCTGGTCGACCGATCACCCAGTCTGCACTTTTTGTTCCTACGTAATTCATCCGTGCAATTCGTGGAAGGACTAAATGAAACACGAAATCGAGATTAATAGTTTCCTTATTCGTTGAGGAAGGCGTTTTGAAATTAAATGTCATTGACCAAAACTAAAATTGTTATTGGACAAGATTTGAAGCAAGCTTCAAAATTGCTAAATTAAAACTGTTCAAATCGACATCGATCTAAACTGCAGTCAGATTCTTTTCAACTTAGGTCTACCATATATTAGTCACGAAAAATAAATCAGCCGGCGAATGGGGATTGAAGAGCCGGTGGAACACTGCCACCAGCCGCCTTCTACTAATGAAACCGCTGACTAATACCAATACTGTCCCTGTTGGCGCTGTATCTGCCACTAATGCTCTTGCTACCGCTCCTGTTGCCTCTTCTACTGCTACTACATCTAGTTCTGTGGCCATTGCTACTGCTTCTACCTCTGTTGGCTATTCTGAGGCTGGTGTTACTTAATGTACTACTATTGCAGCTATTCCTGAACAAACGGATTAATTGCGGAGAAAGAGCTTCCTCCAGATATCTCATCCCAGAAATAAGCCTGAGGTCTATTCGTTCATAAATATTTATGACCCTTAATCAGCCTCAACAACAGTTTAACTCTTCAAATGCCAAGGATGAAAGCGTACGCGCTCAACATTCAAAATAGAACTAGTTGGCATTCCAAGGTTAAGGAGTATCGTACGTAGCAACAATCTGTTGACGTGGTTCTGATGTAGCGTTTAGTTTGGATATTTAGCTAAGACACTGCTTTCTCATGACATCGTTGAAATACATTATCCCAAGACTCAACAATGACAGTTTTATCGTTTAAGTGGGAAGGCTCTAACAAAGATAAGCAAAACTATGCTGTCTAAAATTCCTCTACAAGCCCTGAGAGGTAAGGGTAAGATAATTTCGGTCAGCAACCTCAGGAAAAAAAACAGGAAGATGCTATGAAAACATGAACAAACCTTGACAAGTTTTACCATCATTCTGAAGCTCATACCCAGGTGAACAGAAACACTGCGCTCCCATTGGGGTCTGTCGACATTTATAGGAACATTCTTGGCGTGTACAGTCTCGTCTTGCTGTAATTAACGTAAAAAACAGAATAAGTTATTAAGCAGCACGAATAACATCAGTTATCTGGAAAAAAAACTTCTCAAATTTATTAATAATGCATGAATTATCGTAAGCAATCCATTACACGCATGCAGTTTGATTCCAAATGAAAACCTGCAGGAAACTGACTAATGATCTGGATCACATTTCTTTGATTAGATATCCAAATCAATGAAACAAACATGCGATAAATCAATGGGAATACACCTCTGAAAAGCAAATTCAAACACTCGTTTATCGTTTTTTATCAGGGGACTTCTAACATTCGAAAACAAAACAAAAACCTCGGTGGTACGGCGCTACGCCCATCGGTTTTCATTTTATTAACCCTACCTTAAAATTCTTGTTTTGTTCTTCTTTAAAAATTCTTTTTTAAAAAATTCTTTGCATGTTTGTTTTATTGATTTGAATATGTAAGTAAAGAAATATGATCCAGCTCACTACTGTCTCCTACAGGTTTTCGTTACGTATCAAACTACAATTGTACATCAAACTACATTTTTATTTTATGAAGTGTACTTCTCAAAGGCCATGAGCTAATTCAGTGCATGACAAAACGTATTGCACCTTTAAGGAAAATTACATCTAACCAAATACTAAACTAGAATGCAATACAGAGTCATTGAAACATCCTGAGTTAGCTGAAAACAACGGATAGCTAGGCAAATTTTCACCATAATTATTCTGAAACTGGAGCAAAATGTATGCATCAAACGGCTCTTTTCATATTCTGGTTCTGGCAATGCCAGTTTCACAGCGGTAAAATTTTCTCTGCCCACCGAGTAAAATGCCTGCCATACTTCCATGCGTTGGAACGTTAAAATATTTGGGAAACTCAATTGAAAACTCATAATTATTGCAACATTAAGAAAATTTTGGGATTTACAGATGTCTAACTGACATTTCACGGGAAAATTATGGTAAAACTTACTGCATGAAGAAGTCAACGTGTCTCTTTCATCAGACTGATCTATACAGTCGTAATTGCCATCACAAACATTGGTGATATTTATACATTGTTCACTTGCTAAACAACGCCACTGACTCGAACTACATGAATGCTTGGCTATAAAAAGAAAAACACACAAAAACAAATCAGTTTGTTTGGTTCCACTCAGTGAAACAATGACTAACTGTTTTTCAGGACGACGTAAATAATGGCCATGTAAACTCCCTGCTTGAAAAGAGTTGACCTGAAGTTTTTTCTCCAGATAGAAAAACACTTTTTGGTTGGCGAAAGGCAAATAACTTATACGTTAAAACAAGAAAAGAAATTAGTGAATTATTATATGGCGAAGGGTTCATCTTCATGTCCGTTTTTAACCCTCAGATTTCGTTTCAGTAATGACCGCTTACTATCCTTTTTTTAGTTACTCCAGAACTTCATGAGTTTGTCTTGCGTTCGCTTCCGTTGCTTTTACTTAAAATTTTAAATGAAAGCAGTTCAAGTTAACCCTAAGGATTTGTTTTTCGAGGCCTTTTACACAACTTACCTTGTTCCAACTGGGTTTCCTCTAAATCAGCCCAGTAATCTTCCCGCCAAAACTTCATGGTGCAAAAGGCACAGGTAGACCAAGCTACCAATAAATGTGCATAAACACAGACATATCAAGAAACCTACTTGGCCACATAACACTGATATTTAAGTTTGTGGTTGTTTACAGCATGCTTGAGAACAAGGAAATACATGTGAACTTACATGGTGAAAATCAATCCACGTTCAATATCTGCACAACAACATGCAGAATTTATACATGCAAGTTTTTCATTCATTTACCTCAGGATTTTGTTAACTCAACATCAAAATACTTGTCAACACAGTGGTGGAGTTCTAGGGCAAGCATGCACACATTCATGAAATATGCAGATGCCAGCCATGCATAATTAGTGCTGTGATGTTCTGAATTGAATTTTTTGAGAAGTGGGGAAAATATATTCAAAATTCCTGAAAGTTTCTTTCAATTGCCAATCAAATACAGGTGGCCATGTGAAAGAGGTTATTTACTGACAGGTTGATTATTTATTTAGTAGTTACAGCACTGGTTGTCATTAATTTATTGGGGACTGTTGGTTCTTGGTCAAATTGCAATGAAAAACAATGACTAAGGGGTTTCATCAACCAAAGCATCATCTATGTTTTTATAACAAGATTCCTGTGATCTTAGCAACTATGGTGGTAGTATCAGTTAAAGATATTAAGACAATGTTTTTCTTCATATTTAACAAACAAATACACATTATTGGGTTATTAATATTTACCAGAAAATTATTAATATTTACAGAATTTAAAATTAATATTTAACAGAAAATAAATATGTACCAGCCAAAGCAATTGCAAGTTACAGTAACTGTGGTTTGGTTAGCATAAAAATACAGGCATAGGAAATAAAGGGTTAGGAGGTTCAACCTGAGATCATCATTTAATATCATGATCCAAAAATAATCACTGATAGTATATGACTTATACAGGTATTTATTCATTATACACAAAATGATAAAAATAACAAGAATATAACAAAATGACAAAACATATACACAAGGTACTATGGCTCCAGTGCAAGAATACCATCAAAACCAGCTGGAAAAATAATGATCATGATTCAATGCAGTCACATTTCAACCCAAAATTGCCCAGAAAAAAAAAATTAAACAAAAACATACAACAATTAACTTACAGCACAAATGTTTTGATTCATCAGATTTATCTTTACAGTCAACCTCACCATCACATAGGTAAGAGGAAGGGATGCATTCTCTACTTTCTTCACATTTGACCTGACTAACACTGCATGTTGTGGAATCTAAAAATATTTCATAATTAGATGTCATAGCTGGAAGAATGTAAAACAGCCATAATTGTAGTTGATAATAATAGTAAAGGTAACTCTGTGATTACACATAAACTAAATACAGTAGCCTGTGGGCCTTTAAGAATGTCATCAAACTGCAACCTATGATTAATTGATATGAGCAATACATATTCTCCTGAAATAACCAGTTTATAAAGTAAATAGTTTGAACCTTGGGGAGTCAGTATGTGTTGATGGTAGATTAACCCTGTTAGTTTAGCCCTGATAAAGACTGCTAATGAATGACAGTTTGATTGTCTCAAATATGGTCATCTTCAAGCGACTCTGATGCATCTGGAGATAACAACTGCTGAGACCATTCAAACTTTAGTTACCATCCTTCTCAAGAATTCACTAATCTCTACAATCTACCTTCACCAACACATACCAGTACTAATAACCAGCTTTGCTAAACCAACTAAGTATAGACTTATTTGTCACATTTCAGAAGAGTTTCATCTGCAAACATTATAAACATTTCTACATTCTGCTTAAATTTGTAATGCTAAATCTCATATGACTGATAAATGATAACATGTCTTAGAATTATAGAAAGTGAAAATGGTTCGGCTAGTTCTCGATTGAATTTATTACAAGGGAAATTTTTCATAACTATAGTCAGTTTTCTGTACACATCAACTACAATTAGTCACTGTGCTGTATCAAAAAGTTCCACACACTCATGAATAGTTGTCTTTAATGAATGAGATTAGACCACATCTAGACTGAGACTTGTAAAGTGGCCATGAACTATGAGGAATTAGCAATATATAAATGTTTCTATCATCATCATTATTATCATTGTCATTATTGTCATCATTGTCATCATTGTCATCATTACAATTTTTATATTAGACCGAAATCCTAACAATATTTGTCAATGTGCAACTTTGAGAACAATAAAGGCTATTTAATGTTTTAGTCTGAATTACAGTGTTACAGTTTGTGTGAGTCTGAAAAAAAAAAAAAGAAATGATTTATCTGGTTACAAAACTTTAATACAGCACCACTTACTTGTTTTGCAATTCACCTCATCACTTTTATCAATGCAGTCAAAGCTGCCATCACAAAGCAACTTCTTTGAAATACACTTAGTTCCATTGTTGCATGAAAATTCTTTTTCAGAACAATATGCAGCTAAAAAATGGAAGAAACACATGATGTCAAGAGCTCTAATCTGGCTCCACATTTGCTTTTGCATGCTAAATTAAATGTGAGTGGAAACTCTAATTACAAACTTTGTACTGAAAGTTAAGGGTTTCTTCTGGATTATCTGGTTTATTCCAACAGGCAAAAGTTAACATGGTAGGTTAGCAAGGGTATGGCTAAGGAAACCAGTCAAAAACTGTAAACATATTAAATAGTTTAATTCAATCAAGAAAAGATAAATTGCAATGAGTGTCTGATGTGGTGCAAACTATGAACATTTTCACAATCACATCATTCTATGTCTGCTCTAAACAATTCCACTTACTGCAATTGCTTTCATCAATGCCATCAGGACAATCTTTTTCACCATCACATATCCAACTTTGAAGAATACAAGTAAGTTTACCAGACTTACATGATATTTGTCCTTCCTCACAGGCATTGTTATCTAACATAAATGTAAACAAAGAAGTTCATTTGCATGAATCCACAAGATAGAATTAATCTAGTTTAAAATGCCTACCCCTTTTCAAATTATTCCAAGCCAGTTTAAATATAAAACATTACAAACCAAGGTAGAATGCAAAATGAAGATGGACTTTTTTATTCATAAAAACTCAGACATTTTGCACTAAGAAAATTGCACATTATTTTTTATTCAACCCTTAAAACATAATATTTAACATAATAAGTGACACTATTCCCTAACGGCATAAGATGCAACATAAAAATTAATACATCATATAACCACCAGCCTACCTCCAGTACCTACAGACCACTTGCATTCATTCCCTTGTTGGAGGAAAAATACTTATAAACAAAAGAATTTCCATAAACACCAGAACTTTTAAGTTATCCATGAGATGGGTTGTTTAACATATGAATGCAAGTGGTCTATTCACAGAAATCAAAATCTAAAAAATAAAAATGTTTAACTGAACCCAGTTGTCCAGTGGCATAACTGAATACGTCTGAAAGGGGAGCCTCAATGGGTCATTCATACAGTGTAAGTTTTAGGGGTGCTATTTTGTACAAATTTGAATGGCAGCTGCAGAAATGTTCAATTTGATAGTTCTTAAGGATTGCACACCCTGATCTCAGTATAAATGCCACTGGATTACACATCAAAATAGATAAGTGAAGCCATGGGAAGGTACACTTTGGGCACATCAATATAGATGCCATGAAATTTTCTAATTGTAGCATAAAAACAGACAAAAAGAGCCATATAAAAACTCTGCAAAAAATATCATGCAAAGAATGTAAAATAATATACAAGAAGTTTAGTTACTAAATTCCTTGGCATTACTAAAGAATAAAGCATGCTATTTTGTGTCTTTTTGCAATCCTGGTAACCAATGACATTGATATGTTTTGTTCACATCAAGAGAATGTGCACTTAATGTGAAAAAAATCAACCAATCCACCACTGTTTTTGATTACAAGTGGAAGTTTCAATGTCTGTGTAAGGTTGGTCAGAGGCTACAGTTGCTCATCATGGAAACCTCTCCTTGAAAAAATCATGGAGCTGCTCCTGATATCAATCATTAATTTCTGGGTAAAGCATATCTTTTTTACCTCCAGCAATATGTTCTGGGTCTTAACTGAGCCTAGGAGTGTGTGCTTGGCAACTTTAAAATGCATTCTGTTGTATTTCCATTCTTTTCTGCAGCTGACATTAAAGAAGCTTTGAGTGATTTTTTTACTGCTTTTTCAACTCTGTTACAAAACTCTTGTGATTCCACCTCCCACTTTGACTGCATTTAACAATGGAATGAGATAGGGAGAAGTCCTAAGGCTGCAATAAATGCTGGACATGAAGTATTAAAATGGCAGCTGTTGGTTTTATGACTTTGATTGTGGGTTACAGAAGATGTGCAACCCAGTTATGCTGTGATTAATGACTGCAATTGGGGCAGTTAAAGGAATGATTGAAGAGCATTTTTAGGAGGCTATGAACCCCAAAGCTCCTGGCAATTGTGCCACTCCAGTCCTTTACATGCAAGTCTTGTCATTCTCAAAATTAGGTAATAAGAAAATGGGAAGGAAATCATGCCCTATACGAGAAGTAAAGAAATATAATTTGATAAAGTGAAATCAATGTTTGCTCAAGTTACTAGATGAGATACTGCAGCCTGTTTCAGCTGTCACATTCAATCAACTGCAGTAACAAGTAATACCGTTGGACCTCATCAATTATCAATGAATTTGTGGGCAAAAAAACAAAATTTCCAGTTCAAACAATACTTACAAGAGCAATTTTTTTCGTCTCGACCATCACTGCAGTCGTCTTGTCGATCGCATCGCCAAGAAATTGGAATACACCGATTGCCACAAGAGAAGTGTGTTAAATTCGAACATTTTACAGACGCTATAAGGAAAAAAAAATCAAAACAATTTGTTATTCAAGGCGAGAAATAAGAAACGGTTACATTGAACGAAAATAATATCATATCAGTAGGTTTATAACCCATGCACTCCAGTTTTATTTCTGGCTATGAGTAGTTTACAGCTTAGAGTTATTTAGTTATCCTTCCAATTCGACAACGAAATAATCTAACTAAACAAAATTAATGCTACTTGAAGGCCTGAAAAATTACCAACCATTAATGATAACAATTGTTGGAAATTACTTGATTTATACACAATGCTCCATTTTACTCAGAGTATTCCTACCAAATACTTACCACATATCGTTTCATTTTCATCGCTGCCATCATCACAGTCTTTCTCGCCATCACAAACCCAGGCTTTGAAAGTACATTCCCCCGGTGGTCCACACGCGAATTCTTCTTTAGCACAAGGCACTGAAACGAAAAATTGGGCGCATTTTCGGCAACTTAATACAAACAATTATTAACCACATAGTTAAAGGTTATTTCAAGAATGTCACTTCTTGTGTCAGTTACGCAGTGTGACAACGGTTTATTCACTTTTACGTGGACAAACGAAATATTACATAACAGGAGGGCACCGAATCATTTTCAAACTTTACGATTTGCACAAAAGGTCTTGATGGTGAAAGACATCCCAGCCTGAAGCTTTTAAAATCTATTCGAACGCGAAACTCCGAGGTACAAATGTGCAAATTCATTTCACGTGTAAATCTGTTGGCGACACCGCAGGAGACGAGTTTATTCCTCAACTTTGGAGACATTTTCCATGGAAAAGAACTGTTTTTACATTGTGTAACGCTGTGTTTCATGGCTATTAAGTTTAAATAAGTGTTACTAGGAAATGAGGGCAGTTACGGTAGAACAAAGTTGTAATGTTAGTCATGGAAACTTACCTCTCTCGCTCAGTCCCGCTAATTCATTGAAACAGAACACAAACATGACAAGAAAACAAACGACTCCAAGGATAATTCTGCTCATTATGTCTTGCAAACTTCTCAATATAAAAACATGTTTTGCCACTTTTCGTAAATGAGTAAAAACCGCAGATTTTGAACGCAGACCTGCCACTCACATGTGACCTCGAAGAACTCTTTCAACAAAAGAGTTAACGTAGCCTCGACTGGGTAGGAAACAGTCGCTAATATCTATTGTATATTATTCACGCTTTGCTTCACTTTGTAGTTTATTCCCTGCACTTAAGGTTATATTTTTACTTTACTAGTTATCTCCCTGGCAAGATCGAGTCTAAACGTGAACACATGGACTAACCTACATCGAACACGTGCTAAAAGTGAAAAAAGACAGCAACATCCACCCGCCAATTGCCTACAACAATCAATCCTAATAAGGATGACATGACAACTGTCCGTTTATCTAAAGCACTTCAATATTGTATTTGCATATGTTTATGTAAATAAATTTTTGTCGTTCCAACATGCAGCTTTCTTAAGATTGCAATGATGCAAAACATCGACATCGCTTCCTGTTTAAACTTTTGGAAGAGTCATTCTTTTTCAATATTGTTCTTTAACACCAGCCAGGAAGAGGATGAAAACAACACTACGGAACCAGAATTGACTAACGGATTACTTTTTTGATGAGAAATGAAAAGAATGACGAAAACAAAGTTGTTTCTTTTGTTCTCTTCTGTATACAAGAACAAAAAGGATAGATAGGCTTTATGTCAACTCAACCCCCACTGATTTTTATGGCAATCACGAACTTGATAAGAGTTTTAGTTTTGTCTATAACCAACATAAACTATATTAAAGCAACGTCGTTCAGAAATACTCATTAGAACAATTTTTAAGCTCGTGAGTTTTCAAGTTTTTGCCAATCTACCAAAGTTGCTAATTTGAACTCTGATCCAAATTGGAATGCTATTTCCCAAAATATACCCAATGGCAGTATTTCAATTTAAAATACAGTACCACAAAAGGAGATATCAAAAAGGACGTTCTGACGAGGGATCGACATAAGTTCAAAGATTCCTGGGGTTTTAAAAAAACCAGCCCTTAAAGTAGTTGGACTTTTTTCATAAATCATTTCCAAATTCAGTTATGAACCCGCTTTTAACAAATTTTACGCCTATATTGCTACGAGTATACGTTTTAAAGTCCACAACTTGCAGATTCGCCATTTAATATCTATTCCGTCTCCCCATCGAGTTACGTTTGTCGAGAAAGAACTGAACGTTGGAAGAACGAGAAATACTTGGGGGAACATACTTTCGTACATCGAGTTTCCAATTCCATTTCGAGTTAAGTTTAGTTTAGTTTAAGCACATAATAGCCAAAGCTAATAAACTTGTGGCCCTCAAAATACAAAGATAAAATTATTTAATTATAGTTAAGTTTATTATTAAATTATTATTATTAATTAACTTATTATAAAATTAAATTATAGAATTAGCCCAAGCATCCACTAATGTTTCTGTAATGCCATAAGAACAAGAAAGAAGTGTTTTCTGCTTAATTTACAAAACAACCGGTGTAAATAGCAGAAGTTGCGCTCATTTTTAACATGGTCAAAAAGTAAATTCTCCTTACTGTCCAGGATCGCGTGTGTGATAGCGTGAGGTTTTGTATTCTTCCATTTCTAAGACTGGAACACTGTTCCAGCCAATCACCGCGTTTTCAAAATATTGTAGTATAATAAGTTAAATATCAATATGTATGACTTTGGATACGTGATACAGGATTACATAAAGTACAATGTTATTTACAAAATGTCGGTAGGAGAAGGTCTGGTGGATGTTCCTCAAAGCAAACCTTCAGTTTTTGAGATTGTGGCCCACGAGTCAGTTGCTGCAGTTTTTCGGCCAGCTTTTTATTATGTTATCAGAATACTTGTAAGAAAATATCCTGAAAAACTGGGCATTCTGTTGAAATATGCTGATGAAATCTATATGCTTTGTGACCTTATCCTGCAAAGGCACTACTTGAGCCATTACAATGCTTCGCTTTCGGAAAATTTTTATTATTTGAAAAGGGTAGATGTGTCAGTTGCCGGTGGAAGGCCATTGAATACGACGCTTCTAAATTTATCTCTGCTTGCTCTTGTTTTTTTGCCTTACGTCAAAGCAAAGTTGGACAAGATTTTTGAAAATCTACGGGACAGAACCCTTCGACAAGAAAATGAAGACAGCTTTGAACCAGGAAAGTTACTGAAGGCATTTTTAAAGATTTATCCTTACATTCACTTCGCCTTGGAAAGTCCTTTTGCATTTTATAAATTTTCTTACACCCTGAATTTGTTAAATTACCACAGCCCTGTGTTCCACGTATTAAAAATACAATTGGTCACGGGTAGTAGTAGTGAAAACGTGCTTGGTATGTCATTAAATACATATCCCAATTCTGGCTGTTTTTTCGAGAAGATGGTGTCACTGCCTAGTTTTGTAATAGATAAGATTGTTAAATTCATCACAGGAATTATGCCTGCCATGATTTTTTCCCTCCAATTTATTGAATGGTGGTATTCCACAGAACATGAGATGACAAATTCAGTCAGTAAATTACCAATTCCTCCTCCTCCTCAACCACCAAAGGTAATTAATTTAACAGTTGTTCTTGCATCTTCACTTTCATCTCATTACCAGTCTTAGCAGCTGTCAACTCTGAAGATGACCACAGTTGATACTTTCAGAACTTGAGTAATCATTATCAACAAACTATATTGTACTAGATGCTTGACCTCAACAAAAATCTATTGATAAAACTAAACAGTTGCAGGATGTTCAAGGTGCACCTCAGATACAAAATGTAGTTATTATGGTAATACATAATAGGTAAAGAAAGTTGAATATCTATTTACTGTCTAGATAACTGTCCAATGGATACTTATCCCTTGTACACCGAATGTTGCCCTTTTAACTGATATTTTTGGCTAATACCAAGTAATTTTATGTGTTACAACTGTGGTTGAAAGGTTGTACAAGAGACATTGAACTGCTCCCAGCTGTGCATGGTATTATCATGTCTACTAAAAACAGTGTCCAAATTTAATCCATTATGCAGTGCAAGTGATGAAGAAATTTTCACTCCTACTTCACACTTACCATCTAATACATGGAGCTCATTCACAATAATCAAGGTAAAGATTTGTTTTAGCTACTGAAGCCAAAGGCTGAGGTAGTAGTGAGCAAGTCCAAGTCCTTGATAATTATTCTTGCTAGCATGCAAAACTGAACTCCATAATAGGTATATTTTACAATTTCATTGTGAGCCCATCAATATAATATACAGCAAATACATCACAATTTGTTTTGTGAATACTTTTGATGGTAGCTGTGCAGACTGAAAAAACCATCAGCAGAAATAACAAACCTTAGTTTCTACTTGCATGCAGATAATTATGACTTTACAAGTGTGCACCATTTATAATTACTTGTCTGTTTATAGCCAGCTGAATTGAGATAGCATGAAAATTTTATAACTTAGTTCAAATCCTGTTTCAGTAAACACATTTTTCAGTTAATTTTCACTGTCAGTATAAAGTAATCATGAAATGTTTTTTAGCTGAATTCATGTCAGCCAGATAATGATCCTAAGATAGAAATGAAAGAACACATCCTCACAGATAAGCATTCAGTGGGTGCAATAATTTCTCACTCATAACAAAGCACAAACACTGTTCCCAGTTGATGACCTAAAGCTGGAAGTTCAAATCTCCTTTCCATTAATTTATTTTTGATTGTTAACTATGGTACAGCTGTGCATGTTTTTTTTTAGGTTTCAGACAAAGGCTGTGGGTTGCCACCTCATCCTTTACAGTGTCCTCTGTGCCAAAAAGTTCGCAGCAACATGGCAGCACTGGTTTCTTCTGGCTTTGTTTATTGCTACCCTTGCATTCATCATTATGTCACTCAACATGGTTCATGTCCAGTTAGTCAAATTCCATCAAGCTTGGATCAAATATTAAGGATTTATTCTTTGAAGACTACTGGTACTTAGATGGCAAAAGCAATTCTGCTGTGGGTCTTTTGCAGTTGCTCTTTAGATGTGGAAAAAGTCTTCTAAGAATTCTGATCATTGACTTTATAATTTTACATTAGGCCACTCTGGAAAGATCCTTAGTAACTGCATAAAGAAAATGAAAAACTTTCCCTTTTTTTCCATAGGTCATCAACTCTTTTGCCATGCCTACATGTAAGATGTGCTTTAACTTAGCAGCAATGCTTTCAGTGGAACAGCCATCTTTGTTAAAATGAAAGTTGGAATTTAGGGTATTAAGATTTTTACACAATTAGCTTTCCTTCTGTTTTTAATTCAATTCCCAATGTTAACCTTGGAAAATATTGAGAAATTGTAATTATACATTAAGAAAATAACTGAAAGAACAATGTCTGCAAAAAATCACAAAAATACCATTTGCTCAACTTTTTAATTTTAAGTCAGTCTGTTTAGTTCATTTTCCTCTTCTCAAGAGCTGTGCAAGTTCAATATTTCATGCACCTTGGGATGTAGAGTTTATTTCTGAATTATATTATGCTCAACTGATATTCATACTGTAAGTAGCTAAAGTGGTACTACAGAGCAGGGATAAAAATAAACTGTTTATGACAAAACCATCAAGACTTACCACATTTCCCCCAGGCAAAAATGTACTTAAGTTTTTGTTTCTACAATTTTGTAACATAGAAGACAGATTCCTGAATCAATGTACAGACTGGTATGAGCAGCATGTTATCTGGAAGGGAACTTTGAGTAAAATGTTGACGTCATACAGTAGTTTGCATTTACAGCTTTAGACCTTATTCACATATGGAGCATAAATTTGATATTCTTATGCATGCAAATCAAAAAAACTCACCGTAATTAAGCCAGGGGAAGTTTGCTAGCATGCTTATAAAAGAACATTATCTCATTAAGGGGTAAAGCTCACCCTCTTGACAAGTAAAATTGTGTGGGATTAGCCAAAGTAAAATGATAGAGTATGCCCTTACCCCTTAATGGGTAAATAAGGTGCCATTTATGAAGATCTCCAGGCTTCAGAACCTGTTCATTTTTCATTGGAGGATGTTGCAGATATTTCTCTTAAACACGTTTCTGATGTTTCTGGAGACAAATTTGTGTTTGGAAATCTAAAGAGCATACTCAGCGTCTTGTGTACAAGATTCTCCAGTGTTCACCCCATCTAAATAACAATAACTTTAATAGCAGTAAGGGTTTCCCAATATCTCTTACCCTTTAAAGTCATCAAGTTCATCAACATAATGTAAATAATATTAAATACAGTTTTATAGTCCAAAAGTAATACTGCTCAAAAGTCAAGTAAATAAAATCATAAAATAAAGGTAACTTTATGATTTTATATAAAATATGTACTCAATGTAATGTGTGCTCATTGGTTTACTTAGATCTATACACTATAGACTTCGGCAAGTTCTGTGCGTTAACTTGCACAGTTAAATGATCATAGACCTCTTCAGGGCCGCCGCTAGTGTTACACCAACTGGCAAGTCTAACCAAATTCTAATATCCCGTACCGGGAGATTTTGCTCATGTAAACGTATATGACAATCACGAAAATCATTCCGATTTTCAATAACTTCAAATAAGACGTCGTTAAAATACTGCCTTAAATTTCCATTCATCGCATTTATTCTTTTTTTATTTTTTTTACGACCGTATTGACTGTGATGTATGAATCATAACAGGTATGTCGGCGGGATAGCACTGTATTTACTTTTCGTGAAAGCCAATCAGCGTGCGCCAAGTTCGAGAGTATTGCGCTCCAAGTTGTCGAGTCATGAACAACCACAAGCACTGCGCACTTTATTTGACATTTTGTAAATAAACCGTTAACATTGCTAGTGTCCACCATGGGTAAAAAAAGCCTACTTTTCACTTACGTTTTGTGGTTATTCGTGGGCTGGCTTGGTTTACACCACTTTTACTTAGGACGGGATCTTCATGCGTTCATCTGGTGGTCGACGTTTGGCGGTGTCTTTGGTCTTGGCTGGTTTCGCGATCTTTGGCGAGTTCCAGATTATGTGGACGATGCCAACGAAGAGGCTTCGTTCGTGGAGCAATTCAAACAAAAAGTAAAGCGCGGTACTCCGCAGTTTAACGTCTGTCGCTTCGTCGGACAAATGTTGGTAGGTTACTTCTACGGTTTTCTTGTAAGAATCGCAATTCCTGAAGATGTTCCAACGTGGATGACCGGTTTAATTGTGCCTTTTGGAGTTGCAGTTGGAGTTTATCTCGTTGGAAATGTCGGAAGAGAAACCGGCGACTTTAAATTTCCACTTGCTGCGTGCTATTTATCGAATATTATTATTGCTTTAATTATACGGGAAGAACCCGGGATCATGTACGTGGCGCTATTTGGTTCCTTGGCTTTTCAGAACTACCGTCGTTATCGTGTGGAAAGAAGGCCGAAAAGGGGGATTTGCAAGCGTTTTTTCGTTATCTGCCTTGGCGGATGCCTAGTGACTGGTTTATGGGTTTCATTCTTGTACCACAATGCGTCAGTAGTAACCGAAGATGGAGAAACTATCAAGCTTAGAGATGCCCTTTCCCACTTCTTTAATTCTCCCCTGTGGAAAGAGTTTATGGAAGTTATGTGGCAGCTATATAAACAGGGTCAGCAACAAGGCTGGGACAACATGTACGATGATTTTGTCAAGGCGTTCGATCCAACGGGAGAACAGAATGCTCTGAAAGTTCTGAACTTGACAGAGAACGCAACCGAAGAAATGATTAAGAAACGTTACCGCCAGCTGGCTAGGGAATGGCACCCCGACCGGTATCGCGGCGACAAAGCTGAGGCTCAAAAAAAATTTATAGAAATCCAAGAAGCTTATGAGGTATTGTCGACGATTAAAACCAGAAGAGCGGCAAAGAATCAAGAGAAAAGGGACGATTACAATCAAACTCCACATTTCAGGGAAAGATGACGACATTCCCGGAAGTGAAACTGACACCTAGTTGATCAACTGTATTGCAATGCAGTTGTCTATTTAAGACAAAAAATTTTGCAAAGTGAACGTCAATTTGTCAGATTATGTCTTTAAATTTATTTATGTGAAAGTATGACTGGTTGCTCCATATTTTTGGTTGTTCCAATGCATGCAGCTAAGGATTTCTGAGCTAATGCAAGAAGAAATGATTCAAAAAGGAAAACTGAGCAAGGGTGCTGGCTTGTGCAACCCCATGAACTCATCCTTTCAGCCATGCAGTGCCTGTCCCTTTCAGTGGAATAAACATAAAAGGATAAAAATGATAGCCTGGCTCAAAATCTTCATGGCTTAAAATAAGATTACTAACATTTTGTTGTGAAGTGCAACATCTTCAGACTGTTAAATTGCACATTAGTAAGTGAAACGTCAGTAAACTTGTTTTGTCTTGTTTTGATCATGGTTCTTCACCTAAAAATTTAGAGCTGGGCTCTCATTTTTATCCTGACTACATTTTCCACCTGGTAAGTCTATAGCCACGATAATTTGTCTTCATCAAGCTACGTGGGTGTTTGCAGCAGTGATGACTGTAGGACCCACTTTATGTTACCTGTTTCCATACCTGGAAGGGACTTCACTACATTACTTAGGCTAACACCAGAAGATTTTAGTGATCCAGAGCTCAGGCAGGAAAAGTGTTATATTGAATTGATCACTTTCATGATTTAAAAGATGCCATACAAATGAAACTGTTGCTTCACTGGTCTCAACCAGGGTTGATAGTATAATTATGAACCAATCGCAAATAATGAAAATAACAATTTTCAAGTTCTTCCCAACAGTTGTGACTTTCAATAACAACTATTCAGCATTTCAAAGCTTTGTAAGTTTGTCATGGTGATTTACATCATTAAACTGATAATCTGTCTGGTTATGAATCTGATTCTTTAACTGTTTTGTTTTGTGAAGTCCCAAAATCATCTTCCATCTTATGTTAATTAGGAATGTTATGTCCAGGTTTTTCAAATGTTCAGCAGGACCTCCAATCTCATATATACCAACAGTTACATAACTAATGATTACAATTTTTAAAAAAGATAGATTGTCAGTGTACTACCACCATACCTTCCACTGATAAATCTGTTTTGGAAGGATACACAACCTTGAGGTTCTCCTCTTCATCTGTCACATGGACCTGAACTAAAACCAGCTCCTTTTTACCTGAACAAATAAAAAAATATTCACTACAGATTTACTGGGCAGAAATCTTAAACAAAAAATGATGATGAGTCTAGCTCAAAATTTGAAGATGTAAAGTCATCACACTCAGGAATTAGACAAACACACAGATAAAGTTTAAAAGAAGTTCACTGATGTTTTGTTGCCAATGTGCAACATTTTCAAAGTAATTAACAGATCCAAATATCATTATTATCCAAATATTATATATTTTGCATAGTGTTTGGATCTGTGAATAACTTTGAAAATGTGCATCAGTAACAAAATGTCAGTGAACTTCTGTTAAACTTTATATATGTGTTTCTGTCTAAATCCTCAGTGTGATGACATTACATCTTCAAATTTTGAGCTGGGCTCTCATCTTCATTTTGCATATAAATAAAGAAATTTGATCAATCCCTGAAACCAAATAATTTTTCAGACTACAAGAAGTATCTCCAAATAAATCATGAAAATCTTACAACCTGGGTTGAGACTCTCAGAGGTTGATCTTTCATTGTTGCAAACAGAATGCATCCCAGCTTCATACATTCTCTTTATCAACTCATCCATTACTGTTTTACAAACATTAAGAGCACAAGGTGAGGTCACTTCAATAAAGATGTCCATGCACTGTGAAGAAATCTGCAAAACAATGTTGTAAAGAATAAAGATGGAAAGAAGAAAGGAAGAACAAAAAAAAACCAGGAGAGAAGTTAAAGAGCAAGTAAAAGGAGGAAGAGAAGACATACATTTTCAGAACACTGATAATTTGATTGCAAAACAGATGGCAGTTTTCAAGGATGTAAATGCAATTGAATACACCCTGTACAATCAAATTGCCTGGTAAAATATTTAATAAGTTGTTTTTCTAACCTTGCTCAATTCACTGTTTGTAACAGGGTGAAGGGAGATCACATCCCCCTGATTACTTCTAACACAGGTAAGAGTTTCAGCATCCTGAACAAGTGAAAGAAACCTGTGAAAATAGGTACAGCAGTGCATAAGTCAATTAGCCAGCATTATCCCTTTGACTTCTCATTGAGGTCAAACAGTTGAAACAACAGCATCCAAATCAATAAGTAGTTCACAAATGCCCAATCCCCCCCCCCACCTCTAAATACTCCACAGGATTTATTAGTTTAAGATTCCTTGAGTGCATATAAACATCATTTTATCCTATGAGTTATAGCAGGCAAAATGATTTGATAGTAAGAGAACAGAAATGACACTCAGGACAACAAGGCTTTGGTAATTGTGGTCATGTATAATTTTCTCGTAGATTTTTTTTTTGTAATAACACATTTTTAGCATGTTTTGTACAACTGCACATAATGCTAACATCTTACTTTGACAATCCTGACTTGGGTTGTCTTTTTGTTCTTTGCTTCTCTTTCAAAGCAGTGGCCTTTAAATCTGCTAATATTTCAGTTCCAGTTAATAACTCATGTTTTCCTAGTGGTACCAAATTTATTTCAGACAACAGATGTGCTTCATAAATCAGTGGAAACTGAAGTGATGTTAAGCAATGGGTTGCGATGGTTGCTGCAGTTCTATGATCACAGGCACTTTCATGAAGTTTAGTCTATAATAAAAATAACATTACCCCTCAATTTAATTTAGTTATACACCAGCAAGTGTGAATTAAATGGTTCAGCAGCATAATTATGCAACAGATTCTGTGTGTATCAACTTATAAAAAATGCTTAATCTGCCCTTTTAATGACAGGTGCCAGAATGCATATTCATGCTGCCAGATAGCTGCTACCAAAAATGCATACCTATCCACAGTTGATACTACACATTAAATTTTCATAAGTTAATGTTTAGCTACAGTAAAAACAAAACACCAGTAAAAACAGTTGATGTTTAGCATCAGTAAAATAAAACAAAATTATGATCTACCTGGATATTGATGAACTTTTTAAAAACTTCTGGTTGTGTTAAGTCGATATTCTTGGCTACAACACACACAATATAAGGTCTAACATCCACTATGTTTGCTTTTGCAATAACTTTGTACTTGTCACTTCTCTCTATACGAATGACGTGCAATAGATCTTCAACATTTTCCTCTCTAATGCTCTTAGAATTTTGCTTTCTATCTTTTTTCCCCTTTCCTTTGGATTTTCCATCTCCACTTCTGACATAATCCAACACAGACTTTGTTGAGCACTGTTTAATTAGCTTGTTCAGCCTGTTATTTGTAATTGGGTTATTTATCAAGGTCAGCTCTTTAAGTTTGTGGCATTCACCAAGCTCAACTGGAAGAGTTTTCAACTTGTTGTCTGAGAGATCCAACACTTTTAGTGCACCATTCTCAGCAATGTCCCCAGAAATGCTTTCAATAACATTATTTGATGCTCTAATCTCAGATAAACTTTGCAGTTGGTGAATTCCAGGAGGAAAGTTTGCAAGTCTATTGTGAGAGCAATCGAACTTGGAAAGGTGAACAAGCTTCGTAAAAGATGGAAGTGCTGTGATGAAATTACAACTCAAATTGAGCGTGTGAAGATTGGTCAGGTTACCCAATTCTTCCGGCACTTCCATCAAACAATTCCCAGAGATATCAAAGTATTTTAACTCAAATAATTTGCCCACTGACGGCGGCAGTTGGGCTAATTTATTTTGATGTAAATCCAGAGTGCGCAAGTTAATAAGTTCACCAAGAACTTCTGGAATCGCATCTAGTTCGGTCTGAGAGATTTGCAAGAAGTTAAGATTCGTTAACCTGAACACATCCTTGTCCAAGCCATTGTCTCTAATCCTCCGCGATACGTGAGGTCCGTGTAAAACAAGCTCATACCTTTTGTCCTTTTGTGCAATTTCAACTTCGTCCCACACCATAATGGTATACGACCAGATGGTGAAACAAATAATTTGTTCCAATTCCTGGCAAAGATAATCGTGTAAATTCTTTGTACACACGCTATTGTATGGTGTCCTCGCTTTGGTTTTATTCCAGTACTTGTACTTAAAGGGAGACTGATCTATGGAACGATATGACTAACAGTATTAAATTTTACTATTTTCGGTCCTGAAGTCGTTCATAGTATTTGGTACTTGGACTATTACATCTGACGATTGCACCATGTTCGATAACTTTACGAGCCTCCGTCATACCTAATCAGTGGTACACCTATAAGAAACTGGCGATGGGTTCACGACACTGTTCCGACAAGTAATACTGATAATCAGCATGGGGCCAAACTACCACTCTAATTTTTTATAATTTCGAAACTTCTCACTCCAACTTAAAAACACTTTAAATCACTTTTGTTTAAAAACAAAAAGAGAAAAACAAAACTGAAACAAAAACCTAAAAATAATTTACGCACTGCGCAAGACTGCTATTGCATACAACCATGTCTTAGGAAATGTCAATGAGACGTCACATGCAGATGAGTTAGTGGAATTAAGCTTTTATGCGGGGCTTTCATCTTCATTTTCAAGTCCTATTTTACAATAACAGAAACTATCCGGAAAAGGAGATTTACTGTTAGAGCCGGCGACACGTCAAACTTTTTGATACTCTATATTTGTTTCGATTGAATTGAAGTAATTTCACCATATTTCGAGTCCGAGTCTTGCGACTCTGATATCCATGAGAGGCCACAAACTAGCTCAGGTGGTAATTCCTTTGGATAGTCTGATAACTTTTCCCCCGACATAAAGTAAGCTTCAAATGTCGTACTATTACGTCGAACTTAGCCGGAAAAAGATAACTACTCCAACTTACTGTCTTATGTGTCATATTGTCTATAATTCACTACCATGCCATTCATGGCTGTTAGTATTACAATAACTATTCATATTTATGTGAAATTCCGGCTTAACACCAGTCCTGGGAGATTCACTAAAGTTACGGCGGAGCTGTTCGTTGAATAAACGAAGTGTTTTCTCGTATGCTTATATTCCTTATTAAACGCAACAATTTGACAGAGAAATCATTTAACATAGTTTCTTCTATTTCTTCATAATTTAAACAACGTTGGTGACAGATAAATTAAATGAAAACAATGTTTACAAATATCCTTAGCATTCAAAATGGATGAATGCCCTACGTTTCTTGTTTTTTCGGCAAAATACCATACGACTTTCCATTCTGCTGAGCAGCTGTCAAGGTATTTTAATGAAGATTTCCAACGCAGCCAGGTGAAGAATCAGACATCACTTGATCTCTACTCTGGCTTAAAAAGTTTTGAACGTAGTTTACAAATTAATAGATATCATTCAAGAATATTCACTAAGCCTAAGGCGGACTATTGTCTTAGTATAATTGCGCGGGTAAATATTTCAGGGAAAAATAGTGAATTAGATGCCTTATTAATTCTAGGGCAACATTAACTGAGGTAGCTGCCATTCTGCATAAATATCTTAAAGTTGTTGTATTTACCTGCAGGGGATTATCGAGAAATACAACGTAATTTTTGGCCAATCACCACGTGGAATTTTTGATTACCACCTGTGTAATTATATTAAATCTTATTAATAGATAATGTCATCAGTGGGTTTTAGAGGATAAATAGGAAACTCATCCTCAGAATGATTGCCCCTGATGAAGAAGCTAGACCAGAGTATTGAAACCTTATTTCATGAAGGGTAGGTCTGCGAACTAACTTAAGTAGCGTCCAACCAGATCGTATTTTGACATACGCAAAAAAGCCTTTCTTCCTTCATTATAGTTGCGTTTAAACGCATCTGAAGAAAAAAAAAACATCGAGAACTCTGTTGTCCCCTACCATCAAGAGCCCTGCTTTGTCGAAACGACTTTTCCAGCACTGTCAAAATTTTGCCAATTGGCACGCGCAAGATCACTGCAGCGAGCACGCACATTTGACTCGGTCTGGTTTGATGAAACGCGCGACGTGTGTGTTTCAGGTGATAATTGCTCAACAGTTCCGTCTTTCTTCAGGAGTTGGCAGTGAATTCCTGTACTTCCTGCACCACAGTCGCAAAAGAACCTTAATTGAACAAAGTACGTTAATTGTGCTATGATAATATACATCGACTTCTATTCTTCTTGGAAGGAAAGTAATCTCATCAAAATGGAAATGACAAGAAAATTATGTTTATTTAATGGTTTGAATCCGGGAAAGCTGCGATTGTCCATTTTTTATTTGTTCGTCCACATTTATTAAACTTTAAAAATGCACTTATAAAATACACTTACACATTTGCCGCGGACTACCCGCCACTTATTCAAGACTTGTTGTGAACAAAGGATAAACGAGACGCGAGAGGAACACCACACGAATCGTAACGCCAACAGGATACCCAAGTCAACTTGACGCTCACGCCAATTGAGTTTTCAACGTTCCTGAAGATTGATTTCCAATAGAGCGCCGAAACGTCGGACAAACAAACAGTTACAAGTGTATTTTTAAAGTTTAATAAATCTGAACGAACAAACAAACAATGAACAAAATTATGTTTCTTTAACATGAAATGATTCCTGACGTGATAAATCACGGTGTTTATGCCTCCCCTTCGTACCTCAATTTTTAAGATACCCAGTTTTGCTTGACGTACATAATATTTTGAATTATTCAAATCACGTATATGTTTGACATTACTCGACAAAATCTTCAAACTTGGCATATCGACAATTTTAAGCTCAACCCAACTTAATAAGCTTACCGATCTCGACGAACGAACTCCACATCATGCCCTCGGTGACAATGCTTGATGCAATTCACACAAATTGCAAAACTTTCTGACGTTCCACAACTGTTGCATCTGAAGAATACACGTATTCAGGGTTGTCAATAGAAGCTTTCAAGTACGCTCTTAGGATCATTCTTTGATCTTACCTACATACAGGGCCCGAAAAACAACAAGACAAGTCCAATTCATAATAAATATTTAAATTACTTTCAACGACAGGTGTTTCAATAACGACTTGTAACAGGTTTTTTGTTTTCTTTTTTCAATGCAAATGGACATGTAAATAGCATTTTTTTTTAATCTAAAAACTCCGTATAATTCCTGAACGACTTTTCATTTCATCAGTGAGCCTATGGAAGCACTTATTACCTGTAGAAGTCATGCATTGGGTAGCATGTATTTCCTGATATTTTGTATAAACAACATCCAGAATCCACTGTGGTCTTTAACACCTGCTTGTTGTCGTGCAAAATATTATCTAGAAACATAATTCGTTTGAAAATACATTATTTTGAAGATTTGGTTGAAGAGAGATACCACCACACAAGATTAGTATCACTTGGTGTTTTTACGAATCTTTCCACCGGAAACTTTTTCAAAATACACTTAATTCACGTGCCATCTTACAATATAGATTTTGTACAGTCTGATGCAGTACTGATAAGGACCAACCACACCCTGCAGGTAATATCATAAATACCTGCGGCCACATTCTGTGGACTTGAATCACTCATAAAATCCGGCTTACAACAAATCATGTTACAACAGTTTAGAGAGTCCAACACGCATAAATCACGTTACAACAATGAAGAGAGTCCAACGCGCATACAGAGCTCAAGTTGAAGTCTCTAAAATAATTGAACTCACTTGTCAACAGAGGTTTCACTCCGGTTGCCAAACAAATACCGCTAAATTTATTGTTGAAAATTTCATTTGAATCTAAAATCCCTCCTGAAACAAACGAAGATAATGTTTAAATTTAAGCGGTTAACATGGCATATAATACAGCTTCGCTTTAAAAAACGTATTAACCATTGTAAATGGTTATACTAGGCAGTTCTGAAAAGAACTAGAGGAACCCACACAGAGTGAGAAAATAAATACTAAAAAGCACTATGCATTTCGTTTGCACCAGAAGAGTGGTCTGCCGAAATGCATAGTGCTTCTTTTTAGTATTTATTTTCTCACTCTGTGTGGGTTCCTCTAGTTCTTTTCAGAACTGCCTAGTATAACCATTCACCATGATTAATACGTTTTTTAAAGCGATACTGAAATTTGTCACCACGACAAAATCTTTGTTTTGTAATACAGCTGTGCTCCAACAACAACAACAGCAGCAGCAGTAACACTAATAGTAGCCACAATGGAAGAAAGTTAATGATCAGCACACCCCCGCACGTTAATTAGCATGGTGGAGCACAATGACTACAGCATTTACAACCAGCTTTCAAGGTTACTGACATGGAGGCATACCTGCACCATTGGTTATCTCAACGCCCGTCGTGCCACCTTCAAAAATTCTGTTACAACGTAGCACCGGAAAACTTGACGTGCTGATTAGAACTCCTAAAATAAACCACAACACATTATACACAAACATAGTCATATATCATGAATCTTGTTATTAGTCAATATATAAACATCTGTCGTCTCGAATAAAACATGTTCATGTGAGGAAAGAAAAGAGACAAGAGAAGGAAGAGAGGGAAAGGGGAGAAGAAAGTAAAGGAAAAGCAGACAATAGAGAAGTGAAAGGGATGGAACATGGAAAGACCAAAGTGGAACCGAAGAAACTGGGAAGAGGAGATAAACTAGGATAACCTGCTATACCTGTTAAAGAATTTCTAAAAATATCGTTATATTCAAGCAGCCCTAAAAAATATAATACATACTTCAGTCAGTTGAGTTTTAGAGCACAACTTACTTCCATGAACTGTGTTGTTTGAATTGGATTTCCTTGACAGTGTTATAGACCTATGGTACATGGTTCATGTTAACTAGGATGTTCGAAATTCCTATTCCAGTCCGCTGAAACTAGCTCTTTTTTCTATCAGTAATTGTTGTAGCGTTAATCATGGAGGGCTAAGCCCAGCTATAAAGAATACCACTTACAATCCAAAAGAAAAGCTTTTTTCCTAGCCATAGCATAAATAATAAACTTACCTTTGCCACCATTGAATATACAGATCCCTCCTTCCTGGCCATCATGAATTTTATTCCTCCTTAAGACTGGATCACTCCCTGTCTTGATCCAAACACCGGCCATGGCATTGTCAAATATTTCATTATCTTCAAGCAAACCAAGGCCTGTAACAGAGTGGAGATACGAATCATTAGGAAACACCAACAAAAAACAACTTCGTGAAAACGAAAATTCCATTCGAAAAATTAACCTCCGTACCTCAACATTGCAAAGATTCAACTTATAATATTTAAACATAAATTTAAATCAATATTTAGGCTTACAACGTTTAATTTAAATGTCTTGCAGGACGGTGAATTTCTCAACGTTTGGATTTACCTTGGTTGTACACCAATATTCCTCCATTTTGTCCTCCCCATATTTTATTTCTTCTAATGAATGGATTACTGCGCGTTCTTGGGAACGTATAAAAAAATAGAAAACAGCTATTACGCCAACATATCATTAGAAAATTTCTCCATATACTAATTCATAACAATATCAGAGTTTTCAGATTTTCTTGTAATACCTGATTTGAATGCCTGAATATTTGTGATTGAATATTTCGTTATCTTCCAAAATCCCTCCACCGTTATCATAGAAATAAACACCAACCTGCACCACGAAAAAAAGAAATGTAAAAACTAGATTTCCCAGTAAGCACATAACGGAGTCTGGGGGCTGTTATATAAAGCTTTAGAAAGTTTAAAGAAGTAGACCGTAGAAATGAGAAAACGAAATGCGTATATTTGGAGAGGAGAATTTTTTTTTCGCGGCACAAGTGAGCATTTTAAGTTAATTCAAGGTACTTTCCTTGACCTATTTTATATTCCTAAATATACTTCCTCCCCAGTGCCGGACGTTTACATAGGCTTTAATAAAACTTTACTTGTTAATCATATCGTTTATTTATTAACTAAAGTCATCCTTATTCAGGGAGGTGAGCAATGAATATTTCTAAGGTTACAGTAATAAAAGTAATTTTATTCGACGTATAATAACTTAAGTTTCAATTTCTAATCCAGAAAACTTATTGTTTGGAAAGTCAGAGATTTGTGGCTTATAAAAGGCCTATCGAAGTAACCGGGCGGGGCAGGATCCGGCCTGAGAGAGTATCTCAACTGGACTTGGAGGGGAAGACAATCAGTAAACTTCATAGACTTGACAGTTAAATCAATAGACAGAAATCTCGCTGGTGCTTGTGTTGGTACAATGAGACCTATCTGCTGACAATGTTAAATAAACTTATTTTCCCCCAATAAAGCTAGACTTACTCTTATCAAAAGATGTTATAATTCATTACATACATATCGTATATGAAAATTTACAATACAGATGAACGCTCCCAAACTAGTAAGGCCTGGGTTTCACCAGTGACATAAGCGCAGTGAGCACTCTGTGCTTCACCAATACAAAGAGGTTAACCAACCATGAAGTACCTACTGCGCTTGTGTAAGTCGTAATGCTTATGCTTATATTGCTAATGAAAACCAGGCTAAGGATGATATACATGTTCTCCAAGGACCCCATTGGTTTAAAACTTTACGGTTTTTTGGGCACCATACTATGAAATTACACCTTATAGTTCACATTACTTAGAATAACGTAATATTAATTAATCTAATGTGGTTTTGCATCGTGACATTGTGTTTACAACGTATTTTCGAGCATGTTAGTGTTTAACATTTAAAGTTAAGTACTACTTTTAACGAAGATAAGTACCTAACATACATTTTTATCACAACACATTTACTATTATTTATTCTTACTATTTACATGAGAACCTATAACATTGCTTTAGCATTTAAAGTTAGATATTTTTAGAATTTAAAACTTATAATATTGTTTAACCTTAGTTTAAGTTTATTATCAATTTATCCATCAGCCATGTCCGTTTCCAGTTTATCTGCAAGCATAAGAAAATTACTTAATATGAAGATGAGGTCAAATAACAATCACAGCCTATTTTCCCACGAGTTTCCTGGGCTATTTTTTCTAATTAATTTAAATCATATTCTTACAAGTTTTTAGTCTTATATCTAAAGGTTCTATGCGGGAAGATTTAAAGTAGATTTGTTTTGCTTTGCATTTGTTAGTTTTTTCTCCCCATGATTACTGACATTTTTTGTTCTGCATAGAAGTCAGCTAAATCAATATCAGAGGCACAACACATCATAAGAAAGTCCTACCAAGGCTCCAAATTTCAAGACACTTTTTTGTCAATCATCCCATTACAATCGTAATCTTGATGTAAACAATTACAACTTGTTTTATTTTGGGGTTTTTTTGCCGGGCATCTGAGGTCTGCCTACTTTTAATGGCATTACTATATTGTAAAACTACAGTACAGATGCTTTTTACGGTTGCATTCTGGTTTATTCAATACTGTTTGGATAACAAAACATCTCAACTTCACCTTACTTCCTATTTCACCCACTTTAAAACCTTTACACTGGCCAACATCAGATACTTTAATTCAGCAACATGGGTCAACTGTCGTTTAATCATGTGATCTCACATTAATAACCTGCTCACGAATCAAAACAGGCCACTCTGCAACGTGTTGCCTGAATATGGATTACTAGTTCAACAGTTTATTTTACATGATACAACAACTCAAAATTCTTACTTGTTTTCCACTGTGAATTCTGTTATTTCTCATAACTGGAGCACTTCCTGTTAAGAATGATAAACTTAATTCTGAAGTGATCTTTAACTTACAGACAACTAGGTTTATCTCATTGCCTCTAGAAGAGCTATTCAACAACAGCAACAAAACAACCACAACAACAACACCAACAATACAACAGCAGCAACTACAACAACAACAAAAAGCATTACAGTAACAACAATGTGTAAAAAGTATTTATAAAATTTACATTTCTTTAGCCAACATGACTGGTAAATCTTAGGTCTTAAATCTAATCAGGTAAGCTGCACATTTTACACATGTTGATTGGTAAAAAAGAATTGGGTGGACAGCTTGATAAATTCGTATTTGTCACCTCTTTCTTCAGATTACCACAATTGCCTGAGTTGAACCAACATTACTTATTTTATGCTATTTCTGGTAACAGTAATTGTTGCTAATAATTGAACAAAAACAATAGAGTTGGCTGTCAAAAGCGATTTTCAGTTTTATATTTGATACAGAATCATCCTGATTTACACATATTAAATTTTTTCTTGGATTTCTTGGTTCAAATGGTCTGTATCTCCAAAACAGTTGCTACATGTGGATGTAAAGGTGCATTTGTACAATAAATAATACACAATGTTAGCACCTTAACTGTATAGGATTCACTACAGCTTTCCTTGACCTTGCCCAGTAAAATCTTATGCAGTTTAACTGTTCGAATTGTTCACCCTTTGTACAGTATACATATGATAAGGTTCATTGGTGAATGTTGTCCTTACCTGTGGTAACCCAAACTCCTGCCAGCATGTTGGAATACACTTCATTATCTTCAATCAAACCAAGACCACCCTCGTGCTGAAATCAGATTCACTATTGTAGAAGTTTCAATAAACCTTTTACCATATAAGTATGTAAAAAGCCTTTTGGAATTTATATTGACAACTACTGTAATATTTGTGACCTTACACTGTGAACTGTTTGAATTAATATTAATGAACACCTTACCACATAGATTCCTCCATGTAGGCCATGGTGAACTTTGTTACGTCGTACTACGGGATTACTGTTTGACCGTATTTGTATTCCAGCCAATGCATTGCCTGAAAAGAAAAAAAGAACACAAATTTAATAACCACAGTACATTTGATATTTGCTGAGTCTTTTAAATTGCATTGTAAGAATAACTCAACAGTTAAAATTTAAATGTTTTATCAAAAACCCCACAGGGTTATGGAAGCATTGGCTAAAATAATTTAGGAAATATATGATACACAGTAATAAACTTATTAGCCCTTCATGCTTTAAATAGTATTCTTATACATACCGAAACGGTTCCGTTTGTAGTTAGATATCGCTCTATGGCCTCTTGGTTCATATTGAGCACTCTACAGGATGAGTCACGCCGCCAGTGCATTTGCGCACGCTCACTAGTCTCTAGTTAGAGCGCTCTGGCATGGTTTAGATGTACCACAAGCGTGGGACATTTGAGTTGCCTATATAATGTAGGCTACTCCATCCTGCTCATCAGCACTACACTGATGAGGCCCAATAGGCTGAAACCAGGCCTCATCAGTGTAGTGCTGATGAGCAGGATGGAGAAGCCTACATTATATAGGCAACTCAAATGTTTCACACTTGTGGTACATATATATATATATATATATGTATATGTGTGTGTGTGTGTGTGTGTGTGTGTGTTATGATGTAACTACTGTCAGCATTACTTGTTTTTAGTTTTTCCTTGTTAAATTAAAAAAATCTAATGTAAATTCAAATCTAATTTATTTTACTTGAAGTTATGAAACTGTACAACATGACCTGCCTATCATGCTGCCCCCGGTAACTTACTGTGAATGTTGTTGTTTTCAACCAAACCTCGTCCCTCTCCAAATATGTACACTCCTACAAATACCATAAAAAAGAGCAGATATTACAGAGGTTTAACAATGGTTTTGTGACTACAAGATAAGACTGATGAACTGACCAAAAGTATTGCTTAATATATTTATCTTTTGGTACACAATTTATGTAAGACTTCAGGCAATATCTGGATGCTATTTTTTCCTTATTGAAAAGTTTCATATACTTATGCACTGGTTGTAAAACAATGCAGCAGTTGAACAAACCTCCTTGTTGGCCACTAAATATTTCATTATCCCTAAATAATTAAACAAGTTGACAAATGAATGAATAAATTAACAAACATTAATTTATTATACATGAAACAATGTTTACAAAATCATGGCAATATCATTAAGATTTCTATGATATTTAATAAACTAGCCATGAGCTGGCATAAAAATAACATACTTAATGGTAGGATTGCTTCTTGATGTCACCCAAATTCCAGCAAAAGTATTGGCATAAATTTTATTTTGAAGAAATTCTCCACGACCCTACAAAAGTTTAATAAGACAATGAAATGTTAAAAGCAACTAAGACAGAATTAAGTACAAAGTCACAATGACTCGAATATTATACTGGCGAAGTTAATATCAAATACAATAAAATCTTTGAAATAAATCATTTTGATTACAATAAATTACCTCATCATGAACATAAATGCCTCCAGTTAGCCCATGGTGAATTGTACAATGAACAACAGTTGGATTTCCTCCTGTCCTGACTTCAAACCCAGCAATTCTGTTACTAAATACATCATTGCCCTCACAATACCCCTAGGCAGAAACAAAATTTTAAAAACTAAAGATTGTTATGTAAGCAAGCCTGGATATATTTTTTTTTGCTCTGGCTGTCAAAATGACCACCATCAATCAGATTGTTCCTGTCACAAAACAAAATGTACCTGTCACTTAACAAGATTATAATTTGATGGATATTTGTACAGTTGCTGTATAACAATAATTGTTATTGTATACAAGCCTTGGTATGGAATATTAAAACTTAAAAGTATGAATGATACATGCACTGCACACAATTTTATTTAAAAGTATTATACATGTAGATTTATACATGTAGTATACAACTACAAAAAGATCATAATCATCAACAATTAATTTATTCTTGAACCATAACATGTCTCTTTGACCAATTTAAATCCTCAAAGTCACAGTAAATCCCCAGGTAGGAAACCTGCAAAACTAGCATCACTATCATCTGAATCAGACAAATGTTTCTCATGTAAGTCATTGTCAGTGGCCAAGTCCTGATCAATATGGCTATTGCTATCTGCAGACTCTATATCTGATTCAGAGTCTGATACAACTTCAAGCTCATTACTAGGGTCAGCTTCATCTTCTGGCAAAGGGTTTTGGTAATATTTAACTTTCTTTTTCCTTGCTTTGTACTTCTTTCTTCTTTTTTGGCTTGGCTGTCTTGCTTTCTGGCTTTGCCACATGTTAACAACAAGTCTGACACTGAATGAACCCAGTGGAGGACCTTCTTCAACAATTCTAAGAATGTTTGTCAATGGTCCTCACCCAAAGAACATCTGCTATCATTCTTTGTTCTTTTGAGTTGAGAAAACATACGTTCCAGTTTTGCATTGGAAACTGGAACTGAAAACAGGAGTTCAACCAGAATTAAAATGTTCTTCCAATTTGATGAGTAGGAGCAGTTGAATAGAAGTTTCCATGTCTTCTTGTAGTTAGTTTTACCTGACAGAAGAAAGTTCATTGCATACGGTAACTAAGTAAATCATGCCATTCTTCAAGAACTTCATGAGAAGTAGCACTGGAAGAAAACCCTTACAGGCATTTCTGGTTTGGCCATCTTGCTTTCTGGCTTTGCCACATGTTAACAACAAGTCTGACATTGAATGAACCCAGTGGAGGACCTTCTTCAACAATTCTAAGAATGTTTGTCAAACGGTCCTTTATTCATGGTGCATCTGCTTTTTTGACATCTTTCAAGTAAATATAGGATAATTTCACTTCAATTTCTTCACTCTTGGAATTAGGATCAAAATATAGTACATAGACAACTTCTTTCTCAGCGGTGGAGCTGTCTGTTCTCCCATCTGTTAATACGCTATAGAATTTTGCTTTCGCAAGATCTTCTTTTAGCTGTGAAGCTATATATTCTCCATGAACATCAATGAACTCACCACACTGTTTTCGGGTAGTATGCGCATCTCCTACATCCACGCCATGGTGTTTCTCCAATTCAACTAAATCTTCATAAATAGTAAAAGGAAGTTCCTTTTTGGCAACAAAATATGCAATTTCGAACTTTTTAATTGCCTGTTCCTGTCGAAGTTCCCTCAATTTAGCAACATTCTCTCTCAGAGTTGGTTGACCTGCGTCTGGTTGAAATTGCTCAATCACATGTAGACGATTAACACACTCACCCTTGGATTTCAAGTCATTGATGTACAATCTGTATGCGTGTTGGTGGCATTTCGTTGCAGAATGGTCTGTCGCGTTTGACAAGCGAAGGTTGCGAGTTCCTTTTATCCACGTGTCAGAGAAATCCCGATTGTGTTGTATTTGCTTTTGAAATTTGGTGCAGATCAAGCACTTCATTTGAATAACTTGTCCTTTTTTGTTGTCTTCGTGCTTTAACCATACGATTGCATTGGTTTTTGCCAGATCTTCGTTAATCCATTTCGTAACAGTGCTCGATTTTAACATTCGACTTGACTTCTTTGGCTCTTGTTGTTGTAGTAAAGCTGATTCATCAAAAGTGATCGAGTCTTTGTTGCTAACACTATTTGTGTCAGCAGACATAAAAAATGAAGTTATTTTCTTCGACATGTTGTATATAATTTAACGATAGAGTGATTACAAACAATCAATATTCAAGACAGTCGCACTTCGCCATTTTTCGCAAAACCACTCATGGCAACTCGCGCACATTCACTAATTTAATATACAAATGAAGAGCGATTGATTCAAGACAAATATTAATAGTTGGTTTTGTAGTGAAACTGGAAATCAATGTTACCAAAAACCGTTCCGGACAAAGTCACAGACATCGTCAAATTTGTGACTGTCAAAACTCTATAAATGACAAATTTGTACCGGACAATGTCCGTGACTGGACGCTAATATCCAGGCATGTATGTAAGAGATAATGCTGTTGCTATCTACAGTGCTTAACCTCAAGGGCAACAATACATCACAAAGCAGAATCATGGCTTTACTTTTTAGTGAAGAATGCAAAAAGTATTCCTTGATGGAATAGAGCAAATGCCTTTGAACATTTGAGCCCAGTTCCCCTCACTACTTAAGGGGACATAATTATACATGTGACGATGTAGTTACTGCCTCAACAAAATTTGAAGTTACCATAACTGTTTGTGACATAACCATGACCAGGGGTACCTGAGTTGGACTTCATTATTTCCTGAGTAAACAATATTGACTAATATCCACTTTTTGTCTGTAATAAAACCATTCTCTCATATGCACAATATGCATGCATAACATACATGTTGTTCTTTAAAGTTATCATCATCATATTGTGGCTACTCCATAGAAACATAACATTATATGAAAACAACACCTTAACTTGTCATCTGAGTCTTAACAGTTCAATGATTAGAAAGTTGTCTTACAGGTCATTAGCAGGTTGCCCTGGCTTCCTTCAGAGTACTATACATGAGCTTGACAAACATTTCATAGTATCATCACTCATACCTGTCCATTATCAAAAATAAAGAATCCAACATCACGACCATGATGAACTTTATTCCTTCTCATGAAAGGACTAGCACCATTTTTTATCCACACACCAGCTAACTTGCTGTTGCTGATTTCATTGTCCTCATAAATACCCTGAAATAAAAAACAAAGAATATGGAAATTAAATAGAGGGTTGCTTTGCAATGTTTTAAACTCCTAATTATTCCTTGTTCAGTCACTTTATGTCACCTGTAAGTCACCTTGTTACATGTACCTGTGCACCATTGTTGACAAATATGCCCACATTCTCCGAATCTATGATGGAACAGCCAATCACTTGTGGTCTTGCATTGTTCCCATGAACATAAATAGTAGACCCAGCTGTAAAATTAAAATAATACCACTGCATACAATAATCATAGGCACACCTCTCCTGGTATATGGCATGAAATAACACACAGTATAAGATTTGGCAGACAAATTTCTTTTATTTTAAAAATAATATACTGCACCTACCACTTGCTTTGCTAGTAATGGTACACTGATGGATAATCGCACTGCATTCTGGTCCAATTTCAACACAACTTGGACGAGACGAGATTCCTTCACCACCAACAAACTGCATGTAATACAACAAATTAAGAACTTGTGCATTAACAACAATTTTCAATTCAAAACAAGAACTTCCATAAGACATCAGTATACCAACTAAATGTGCTGGCAAGGGACTTGTATACATTATTTTAAGCTTCTTCTGATACAAACGTAAGTTGACTGTTTTATGTTTCACCCACATTAACCCATTAAGGGGCAAGGGCACACTTTGACATTTTTACTCTTGCTAACCCCAGACAATTTTACTCATCAAGGGATGAGCCCTGGCTATTGAGTTAATATTAGCTAAAAAGTTACATTAAAACACAAATACTCAGAAATCACCTTTATGACAACATTTCGAATATATGAGTTGCTTGATCCAGCAACAAATCTGAAGACAGTTGCATTATATCCTTCAATTATCACTTTTGATTTATCCTCAAAACCTACATGCAAACAACAAAGTACAATTAAAAATCACAAAATTTCAGTGACATAGCCTAACAATGTACAACATATTTATTAGTTTCTATTATAAATCCATCCATCATAACCACAGAATATAAATGAAACTGTCAACATGCACTATTCTTTGATTACTAAAAGAAGTTTTTTACCAAGTTCTGGCTGTTAACCAAGCATTACCTCAGAGTGGACAGGTTACATTTCTCTGAACTGAGATTCTCTGAAGTAGTAGGTATCTTCACATACTTATAATTATCACACACTTAGATAGTTAAAAAGACTTGCCACAAATAATTCAGCAACGTCAAAACTGCTCAGAAATATCCTTATACGTACATGTGCACAACTTTTGGAAAACTCACTTGTAATATTGCTGATGCCAAAAAAACTTTCTACAATGAACACTTTCTGAAAATCATACCTACTCCTATGACTGTGACTTTCCTATTAATGACTAAAGTTTCTTTATAAACACCAGGATGAATGACAACAACTCCATTTTCTGGGACAGTTCTGATGGCCTCTTCAAAAGTGGTATGATTCTAGGTCAAGAAGTATTGTAAGTAAAAATAACAATTAGAACATTCATAACCAACATAATTGAATACACTAAGAATGTTCATTTGAAACAGTAATTAACATCTTTCTGGGCAGTTTAAAATAGAATATATATGTGCAAATATGTATATGTATGAAATATAATAGGATCCAGTAAAAGTATAAAAGCCATTGGTTAATCCTAGGCAAAGTCATACTCCTCAGTTTGCACTGCTTGTGACCAGTTGGAATTACCTTATGGGCTTCCAGTGCACATAGCTTTGATCTTTCCAATGAACTATTGCAATGAACATGGTGAGCAGGATAAAGAGCTGCAAATGCTTCACGCCAGGAGTCTTTTGTGATAACATCAACCTTCTCATACAATCCATTTTCAGTTTTCTTTAGACAGTAGTCAAGTTGAAAGGTTCCTTTATATAGTTGCTCCCTAAAGGAACAAAAACTAATTCAGGTTCAAGATTTCCTAAGACAAACTGGATTTACAGTTTACAAAACCAGGAGGGTTCTATATGCCTGGGCATGGACAAACCAGATGGAATATCCTGTTACATTTTTTTTTCTTTACATTAAAACGACGCCCACAGGGTCCAAAGTGAACAGGTTAAATTTTAATTTCAAAACAAGGGATGGATCTATCATTAGGAAACAAAATATTTCAAAGGAAGCCTTTTTGTGTAATTTATTATAATCATCATCATCATCATCATCATCATCATCATCATTGCTGTTGTTACAGGACATTACCATAAAGATGTGTCCCTGCATATTTTTGAAAAACGCTGACATGTTCTAGCTAAATTGCACACTTCGTTTGCTTGAAGAAAGGATAGAATGTTGAGCACCACTTCATCAGGTACCACTGTTTGCAAATATGATGGAATGGAAAGTCCTTTAAACGAAAAGAAAACAAATCACAATTACATTTTCTTTATGAATGAGCATAGGGGTTCATTGGATGGAACATAAATTAGTATGAAATTAAAAGCTTCGAGAAAGAAATATGATTGAAGTGCCATTTCACAAAGTTATAAAATTACATTCATAATTTAACAGACATGGCATTAAAATGAAGTCTTACATAATTCAGCCTTGATCTTTGCATATTTTAACGTTTCTTCCTACCTTCTCTTTTTTTTCTATGACCACTGAAAATATAAGACGGATTTCTCGGAATGTGCTTCGATTCCTCACGAATAAACTGCAATACAAACAAATATTTAGAATACGATAAAAATCGTTTACTGACTTGAGATTTCCACAACTGTCGTCTTTATCGTTCAAAAATATTTCAAAATATTACTCACTATGTCGTTTGCAACCGTCATTTTAGCTCCAATAGAGGCAGGATCGCCGGAAGTTTTGTTCGATGATGATCCATCAGTTATAGAACTCTTGGCATCTAGCAAAACATGTTTCTAGTCATCGTTTGTGTACAACTCGTATAAAATTAGACCGGCATTCCAAAATGTATAGTAGAAATGATTTAAACTTATTAACCTTGCTTCGTTTGATGAGTTTGGTGAAAGACAGACCGTCTCGGCAACTTTCTTGTACTTCTTCTACAAACGAACAATTTTTCGGACGACATCTGGGCAGAGTTTGAAAGAAAAACGTGGCTAATGTCCTTTCTTCAGCACACGAAAAGCGATCAACAGCGGACAAACAAAGCCTGAAAGGATTTTATTGTTGACAACACGCGAGCACCTGCACGAAGTCATAGTTTGATCTCGTCAACCAATCAGCATTCTCTAAACCCCGTCGCTATGGTCAGCACAGCCAATCAAATCACGTCCTTTAAACGGTTGAATGTTGTTTCGGTAAAGAAATGAAGTGCACGGAAGTCGCGAACAATGTTAGAAGATTAGTCTACTTTTACCGAAGCATCAATTTTATACTAGGGCTGCTTTTACTAAAGGGATGAAAGTTTCCCGTTACATACAGCTTCATGTATTCTTGGCAATACTTCGTCTGATGTGTAAAGGCAGCCACGGAGTCCATTACACTGGGCTGGGCTGACGCTCGTTGTCTTGGTGTCAAGAAGACAGCACATCACGGAATTTCCACTCGTTTCTTCGGAGATTAAATAACACTGCGTTTTATTGTACACTTTTTAAATCTTATTTATTGTATACAACATTCCTTTGTTCCGTATCAAACGCTACGTTATTTGAGATTTTCTTAGGAAAAGCTTGGAACAACTTACAGATTAATTGGTGTCAGAAGACCAGAAATCCGTGGCATTGTTTGAGCCTCCACGTGCGAATTTATGCTTGCACAAACGATACAGTAATTTTGAAAATATTCCGCATCACCAGAGCATAACGAAAATCGGAAGTGTAGCCGCGCTTAAACAATCGACACGATATCTTAAAAAAATTGTCAAAAGTTGTAAGAAATCCAAAGAGTTATTTTGGGTGAAAGAAATTAGGTCTCATCATTTTGTAGCCAGTCTAACGTCTCTTCTGCCCAAGCAACGTAAATTCTAGCATCTTCAGGTGATTAGAAACGAATACAAAACCATTCCAGTCTTCTTTTAAAGCCACGACCTGTCAGCAAGCCATCCTGTCCAACTTTGTCAATGAAGACGAAAATCGTTTTCTCGTCTGGTTCTTCGGCTCATATCTTGGATTTGCAAGATGCTATTTTTTGGAATTGTTTACTTCTCATACTTTTTAAAATTGTCAGCTGGGAAAGGTTTTTTTTGTCGAACCACCACCACGCTTTGGAGATGCGATATTTTTTTCATGAAGTCCATGGAGTAAGGAAACAATAGTGGAGAAAAGGTAAAACTGCAGCCAGGATGTCTGGTGATCTGCGCCTCAAAAAACTGTTACTTCTACATACAGGCACAGATCTATCCGAGATCCATGACCATTCTTCATGGGTCGTCGGCCCAATGGCAGGTCCTTGGCATTCTCGCTTATTCAGGTTTCCTTTCTTGTATCTTTAGTTATGTAGCTCCTTTATGCCGTAGATGACAGAACTTCAGCTCTAAAATTTTCTTAGGACACTGTGCCCTTCATTTGAATATCTTCGAATAGTTGTTTTATAGTAACCATTTAATATGTATTTATACTTTTATGTACAATATTTTTCGCGTTTTACGGAATATATAATAGTATACTAAAATACTAGGAATAATGGTATATTAAAAATAAAAACAAATTATTTTTGTAATAACCATTTTTCTGCAATATTGTGCTTTTTAACTAAACGCAAATCCAAAAATTAAGAAGAAATTTTTCAAGGAAGCTGAAACAACTTACAAAAGAAACTGATAAACTGCACGGGTTAGATAAATGAAAGGGAAGGTCGGGGTCTATGTTTACGTGGTAACTTAATTACTGCATCTTGCATTGGTCCGAAGATGGCTGAGATGTCGGGAACTGGGAAGAGCCTGTGGTGTGGAAGAAACAGAGAAGAGGTTTAAACATTTTAATTCAGTCAAGACCTTTTTTCAACCACTAACTGTCTCACGAATCGATTCACCAACTTTGTAATCCTTCGGGCGGATTGTGAAATATGTAACGTGACATGCCCCTCTTGGGAAGCCCAGTCTCTGCTTTTTACTCCAGCAAAAAAGATTTCTCTTCGCTATAAAGTTGAAACAGTTTCACCTCCTTTCGAGTTTCGCAGGAGAGAACCATTTCTTGCAAAATTTTCTCCGAGGAAGTCTAGTTTAAGCAAAACCAGCAATCCTGGTTTACCACTTTATCATAACAAAACCACGCGGCCTGGTCCTACAAGTTCTTATTGCACTGAAAAAATTATATTCTTTTTACCTTTACCGCCAGGGATATTGCTTGCAGCAGCAGTTGGTGGTTTTGGTATCCTGGAATGGGCCTTTCCTCGCTGCATTGTTTTTAAAGATTAGAGAAAATGTATTAGTGAAAGAATTGTACGCAGACATTCTACAATCTACAAAATTCCATATAATGTTGCAACAATATGCTCATCAAGATCAACCGCTCAGAAAAGTTTTGATCTTGAGGTGTCGTTATTAAAGGCACCAGAGCAGTTTAGTGTGGTTGAGCAGCTCATAAAATCCTTGTCAAAGAGATATTCAGTTCTTTCAGGGAACAAATACTTTCAATCAATTCGACTTGAAGAAATTTCCACTTCGTGAAAAGGAGTTGCAAAAAGAAGGAAGGTGGAAAGGGGCATGAATCTAAACGAGCATTTTCACTCCTAACCTCACTTATTATTTAACTAAGACATTGAAAGCCACAACTGCAATTAACATAATTCATATTAATACATAGTTACACACAGTTAAACTTTACTTATTGTTTGCAATAACTTATTCATTCACATGAACAAGTTTTTAAAAATCCTTTCGCTTTTTTGAGAAATTCTAAATGTTACTATATCCTAAGACATAAATACGTTTGTATGCAAGCTAGCTGCCAAAACGATTTTCATCTAAACAGCTGCAAGTGTAGTCATATTAAAACATCAAAACTTTATTTAAAAACGACCAGTTACTGTAGTGATGTAGTAACCTTTTTGTTTATTAATAAGTTAAGGCATCAAAAGAAGCCATGCACTAATGCATGCACGTAGAGTAACAGTACAGAGAAAAGATAACCAAGAAAATAATTTAATATACATGTTACTACTAATAGTAAAACTTACATTTCGAACGTGTGGCTCGCCCAATCGACTTTGCAAGGACGACGTTTTGCTTCGTGTTTGGATTTCACGTTTTCGGTGAAGAACAAAAGGAGAACGGATTCCATGGAGATTACTCTTAGTACCTTCTAATTTAACTCTCTTGGATTTCGATTGTGTTGCCTCTGCATTAGAGAAACAAGCGGATTAGATTTGGAGTGATATTGCCATAAATAATTAGGTAAAAACACGTAAATAAAAAATACAGTTAGGCAATATTAAACAACGTGTCAAACCAAAAGACTGTAAAAGCCTTTTTATGTATAAGCCTTTTTTAAAAGCCTGTTGATAGATTTCAATCGACAGATGAACGAACTTCAATAGATCATAAATCAAAGGTCCATTACACAAATTCTTTTTTTGTACGGTACCTTCATCCTTCCGTTTCTTATCCGCAGGGGGATTTGCTGCGATTGTCATCTTGGGTTTTGGAATTTTACTCTTCTCAGCCGGTTTTATCGAGTGTGACGGGTTCTTTGAGTCCATTTTTTCTTCAGTCGGGGAAGAGAATCCCAGATTGGAAAGATAACTGGTAATGGGTGACAAACAAACTTGTCTTTCTTCTTCTAATAACGGTGTTACCGTAATGGTTTCGCCGCTTTGTTCTTCCTTTACCTTTTGCTCCTTTCGTAGGGGAGATATCGTCAGTCGTTCGCGATTTTGATGGTCCTTTAACTCTCGTTCATTTAGCTGTGAGTTTGCTATCACTTCGTCGTACATTTTTTGGTCTTCTGAAACTCTTCTCATTTCTCCTACGGAAGTAGAACTGCTTGTTGAACGAAACTCATTCAACTTATTCAAATATTCTCGGGACAGTTTCTCATATTTTATTGCACTTTCCTTCTCTTCTTCAAGTTCCTTCCTTAACTCGTTCAGCTCTTTTTGGAGACTTTCAATTCGCGGCATCATGATCATCTCTCCTTCCAACTGAAGAAGCCGTTCCACCATGGGCTTATTCTCCTCTTCCAAATGCGCTAGTTTACTTTTTACTTCATTGTAACAGTTCGTAATACTTGAGATTTTCTCCTCAAGTATTTTTCTTTCTTTTTCGAAGTCAAGCTGCTCTTCACTTAACTTGTTCTCGTAATCGGTGCATCTTCCTCTCCAACTAGCACAATCCTCTTTAAGTTTTAGGGCCTCCTTTTTCATTGTTTCCATGAACTCAGTCTTGCGTTTCTCCTCCTCCAAGTTATCATTAGAAATTTTCAGTGAACACTTCATCTGCTGCAACTCGACCTTCAGTTCGTTAATACTGCTGGTTTGCTTGCTCACCAGTTGCTTCATGTTTGCTAGATCCTCCTCAACTTCTGTTTGGGTTTTCCCATTCAAGGTCAAGCTTGCCGTATTTCGATGCGGTAGCAATTCAAGCTGATTTCTCTTTTCTTCAAGTTCATTAATAACCGTTAGTTGAGCAGTTCCAGACTCCTTAAGAGACTTCAATTCTGAATTTAAAGTTAATGTATTCCACTCATTATTCTTTTCTGTTTTCGCCAAATTTTGTTCTAATGCGGCAATTCTTTCTTCAAGACTCTCGATTAATTTCAACTTAACCTTAAGTATTTCTCGAAGCTCTTCGTTCTCTTTCAACTTCTCGTTTAAGCTTCGTTCCAGAACATCCTTGCTTTCTGAAACTCTTTTTAGAGAGTCTTCTCCGTAGCTAATCTTATCTTGCAACAATTTGATCTCCGTCTTTAGTCCACAGATACAACATTCTAGCTCGGATACTTTCATCGAGTCAGGTTGTTGGATTGTCACGGGCATCGTCTCACTTTGTTCTGAATCATGATTGTTTTCTTTTTGTCGAAGTTGTTCGTAGTCTCTACGCAAAATTTCATTCGTTTGGACTTCATCCTGGAGTGATTTTTCCAGATTTAGTTCTCTCTGTTTTAATTGCTCAACTTGTTTTTCCAGTATAACACTATTCATCTTTTCAGCTTCCAAGTCATCCTTGACTGAACCAAATTGCTTAGAAACCATTTCCACCTCAGATTCTAACGCATTGATCCTCGCTTCCTTTTCTTCTAAACCTGGCAATTCACCCTGCAAAAGTTTCACTCGCTTTTGGAGAGCAAAACAATTCGCTTGTTCTTTTTGGATCACTTCCTCGAGAACGACGCATTTCTCTTGTAAAGATTTGGTCAGTTTCCTTTCTTCCTTCAAATCTGCTTCCATTGCCTTAAAACGTCTTGGTGTTAGTGATCCTTTCTCCATCGCCTCTTTCTCCAAATCAATTTCTTTTTCTCGCTCTTCAATGTCTCTCAAAAGACTGTCTTTCGATTTCTGCTCCGTTTCTAGTTGGTGCTTCATTTGAAGAAGTTCTTCACAATTGTTCATTAAAATCTGTTCTTTCTTGGCAAGTTCTCGTTCTAAATTCACTGCCTTTTCAACGTGTTCTTTCTCTCTTTGTAAAACAAATTCTTTTGTTTTTGCAACGATTTCCTCGCGTTCCTCTTCCAACTTAGAACTTTTTGCCAGGAAAGTTTCTTCCAGCTCTTTGATCTATAATATCAAACAAAGTAGTTTTAAATTAAGTGTTACTGAGGATTCTAATCCAAATTATCATTTAATCATTATTACTGCTACCATTAATACATAACCTACATGCAGATATTTGACGGGCGTTCTTCATATAGCTTCAATAAAATAAAACAGGACATGTTTAAAATTTTCGGTACCTTTTCATTTGCTTTCATCAATTCTCCTGATCTGTCCTGTTCACATTTATACTTCTCTAATTCTTGCATCACTATACCCAGTTGATGACGTAATTCTAACTGGACTACCTGGGATGCTTCATAGTCTTTTCGGACGCGTTCGACTTCAGATATCTTGTTTTCAAGTTCTTTGGTCACCACAAACAACTCATCGTCTTTTTGTTTTGAAAGCTGTTCAATATCAATTTCTTTAATGTCTTTTGCTGCTGTTTCAGTTTGTTTCAGCAATTGTTCACGTTCCTTTTCGGTGTCTCTTTCAGTCAATTGTACAGCAGCAATCTTGTTTTCAAGCTCGCATTGTGGAGACTCATTACGTTCCAGTGCATGCTCCAACTCTTTACACTTTTGCTTAACATCGTTTCGAAGTTTGTCCAACTCTAGTTCTAACTCCGTGGTGTCTTTCTCTCTTTTTTCTTCTTGTTTCTTGCTTTCCTCTTTAGCTGCTCTAAGATCTTTGGACTGAGTTTCCGCCAACATCTTTAACTGGTCCAATAATGAGTCCTTGCTGTCCAAAATTTGCTTTAAGTCATCAATCTTCTTAAAGTTTTCTGTTATCACAAGGTCATTTTGCACTTTAATCTGATTCAACTCTTCGTCCTTTGTTTTTAGCCGTTTCTTTAAGTCTTCAATGACAGACTCATGAATTTGATAATCAGAAGCCCATTTATCAGTGAGAGCAAGTCTGTCCACATGCACATTAAACTGTTGTTTGATCATTTCAAGTTGTTCGCCAATTTTACCATCCTCTAACTTCAACTGTTCAAATCCAAATTCCAAAGCTTCTTTCACAGTGTTTAGAGCAGAAATAATAATATCCTTCTCTTGCACAACCCTCGTCGTTTTATCTGGCTTTCCTTTCTCTTTGGCCAATTCATTTCTAAGGTTTTTGGTGCCTTCATAGTGACCACCTTCTTGTGATCTTAACAACTCCAGATATTTTTGCCGCTCTTTGGTAATTACAAGTTCTTTGGATTTTTCTAACTTTATGACCATGGCTTTCTTCTCTTCTAACTCGCTGCTTTGCCTTTCCAATAGCTCGTTTAGACTTTGGATGGTTCTTACGTTCTCCTCTTGACTCTTAGCAACCAAGTATTTGCTCTTATTTAATTCGGCCAATTCTTTCCTTAATTCGACTATGGTCTTTTCATGACTTTCAACTAAACTATTTTGTTCATTTTTTTCAAATTCAAGTCTATCCATCACCTCATGAGCCATTGCAATTTCTCTTTGTAATTTCTTGTTGGTCATCTCAAATTCTTTCAATCGCACACTGGAACATTTTTGTTCCTGATCCAGTTTAATCTTCACTTCCTTCAACTGGTGCTCCAGGTGACTCAAAGCTTCATTTTGACTTGCAATCTCATTTCTTCAGTTGCAAAGACGGATTGAATAGATGAATAAAAGTACAAAAACCAAGTAAATTAATATATAAGTAAATCAATCAGTCAATAAACTGATAAATAAATAGACAAACAAACAAATAAAAAATTATTATTTTTTTCAACTAAAAGTAAATGACCATCAAAAATCATGAATTACAATTTTTGCTGTTCATTACAAGAAAATATTTGATCATTAATGCCAACATCAAACTCATGCAAGAGAGATATCTTGCCTAATTGAAATTTTATCCCTAATGTGTAGTAGAATGGTGTTAATGGTTGTCTGTTGGTGCCATAGAATGCCCTTCAATGCAAATGGTTGTGTATCAATGCTAGTGAATGTCAATTGAATAAAACGAATATATTTCGTGTTAATGAGTTTGAGGTTGGCACTAATGATCGTATATTTTCTGGTAGTAAACAGCAAGAGCTGTAGTGAAGAGTGTTTCTAAACTATGAGACAATCACATACAGTCCTCAACTGCTTTATAATTACTAAGAGCTCTTCATGATATGGTTTGTATTGGAGTTACTTGGAAGTACAGTGCATTGACTATGCACTTTTTTTTCATAATGACTATTATTATGATTACAATTATGATTATGACAATTCAATCACAATATAGTAATTGTTATTATCGTTATCATGGTCCAAAACTTACAGTTGTCCAATCATCAGAAATGACCAGAATTTAATACTGGCAACTGAATCACAGAACAGGGTTGGCCATTGGATTACCACAGTTTAAGTTGCAACCTCTTTGAGAACTGATATTAAGACCCAAAAAATGGAATGTTCAATTATACAACCAGCCCTTTTGATATTGAATAATTTGTACATACTGTTTTCTGTGTTCTCATTCACCATCATCTTGTTTTGGGTTTCACTCCCATGCAATAACACCTAAACTTGGTAACTACATTACATTTCATCTTGGATGCCTAGATCAAACACGATGGTTGCCCAATAAGCAACCTACTTAAAAAGTTAATTTCAGCCCCTTATTATTAAGCAAAAAGTACCAAAAATTAGCAAATTCATCTTAGAGATGCCAGAAACTGCAATACCATTTTTTCCACCACATGACTCACCTATATTCACGTTCTTTCTCCTTCATTCGTTCTTCTTGGTGCCTTCGGCCAGCTTCTACATTATGCTGTGAACATTCCATCTGTTGAACAAGCCGCTTCTGTTTATTCTCCATGTCAACCAACTTTGACTGGCAAGCATCCAACTGTTGTACAGACTTTTGCCACTTTTCAGTGATGATATCCTTCTCTTTCCTAACATTTTCCAGTGCCCTCTGGAGTTCTCTTATTACACTCTAAAAATGACATTGAGTATTAGAAATACAAAAAATAAAAAATGCAGTAATTGAAACCTACCAATGGAAGAATGTTTGGCAGAACCCATGAAATTGACATTAACTCATTAAAGGACAGGGCTCATCCTTTTGACAAACAAAATTGTCTGACAGCCAGAGTAAAATTAAATTGTGCCCTTTACCCTTGGTGCATTACTGGAAATATTAAACCTATTTTTTCCCCCTTCCAGCTTAAAAACAAAAGCATTACCTCTTGCATTTGAAAAGGCTTATCCATTTCCTCAGCAGTTAGAGATGAACATGTTACATTTTTAAAGGGAATAGCTTTGACAGCTTGTTGGACTGCCTGACCTGAAGTTTCTTTAAATATTGAGGAAACCTCTTGGACCAATTTAGAATTACTGAAAGTTGGACAGGAAATTTTTTTGTCACAATCTTCATAATAGTTTGCTTTTCTGTGTTGAACTAAAGTGGAGAAGAGATGGTCAATATACATACATCACTGGTAATAAACTGTAGTATTGGTGGAGGTTTTTATTTAAACAGATATTTGCTTAAAGTAAACAATTTCAGTCTGATAATAGTCTCAACAGTATGATTTCCTCTGCAACAAAATGTGCCAAAGTTTTTCAAGGCAAACAAGAATGGAAACCACAAATCCTGTTACTTTTCAGTTAAAGAATTAACTCGTGGGTATGGCCTCAATTTCACTCAACAGGTAAAATTGTCTGGCATTAATCAGAGTAAAATATTAAAGTATGCTCTTGCCCCTTAATGGGTTATAAAAAAGTTTGTCTCAAACATTTTGTCACTGAATAATAATAATAATTACATGTTTAAATGTATATAATTGGGATAATTAAGCTGGTTCATTTCACCAAGACTTTCAAATGGTCATTGAATAAAATGGCGCAGGGGTCCAGTGTAGATAGCTTTGATAAAATAGTGACGTTCTTGAGGTTATACACTATCTAAAAGATAGAAAAAAAGCTTCTCGACATTTCGAGCAAAGGCCTTTCGTCAGGAGATTAGTAGCATGGAATACAATTTGTATTTCATGCTACAAATCTCAATTTGTATTCCATGCTACTAATTCCATGCTATAACCTCAAGAATGCTGCTATTGAATAAAATATGTTGAATTATGCTTATCTTTCAAACATCCCCAGAGAAGGGGGCCAGGGATTATTTGTCTAAGGACCACATTTACACAAAACAATGGTCACATATGATTGTTTATTTCTTTGGGGTTATCTAATGTTGTCCGAAAGGCAGCATCCTGCTTTTGATCTGCTTATGAATGCTTGTGAGTTAATCAAATACATCAGAACAAACAACTGTATAAATCATATCCCATAAATGGGCCCCAAAATTTTTGGATGGGAGAGATAATCTCTGCCAAAGATGACTTACTGCTATATTGTACATGTACAGCTACAGTTGTTGTCACTTGAGCCAAGAGTAAAATTTAATGACTCATCATGGTTTCAACAAAACCTAACTAAAAATTCCTTCAAGTGTTGCAGGATTTGTAACTTGGATTTTATTCTGACTCTAGTCATGATTTGCATAAATCAACTTCCATACAAATGATTTATGACCTGATGAACTACAGGATTAACATTTAAATTGGAAACATGGACCACTGGAACTTGTAGCCAGATGCAATGACTTGTAATTTGGACTCCAGATTCATGACTCAAGATCAATGCTGACACCTTATAGATGTCATTATCATAAATTATAACATAACAGACATCCTAGCACACTCTCATTGGACAAAATTCGTTCACTCTCTCTAAGTCCAGACATTTGATTGACCTGATTTTTATTTTACATTAGATTATGGAAACATGGACATCATCAGTTATTTTATGTTATAAAATAACACACATCTTGGGCATGCTCTAATTGGATAATCTTTATTTTCTCTCAGAGAACAAAGATATGGCTGAGCTCATTTTCTTTTGTATTAAAATGTGCAGACATGGATAACATCACAAAAACTCAAAAAACCTAAGTTATTTTAATAAAAACTTTAGTTATATTAATTTGTCAAATACAAAGAGAAAATAGGTTTCTTGTCCCTGTATTGTGAATTAAACAAGAATGAAGCTTATAGAACATGAAAAATGTCTTTCTCAAGCAATTTTTTATCAGTTAGCTCAAACACACACATACATACATATATATATATATATATATACTATTTTCCAGAAGAGATTTTAATTCTTTACCTTCGGCTTCTTTTTGCAGTTTATTGAATTTCGACAATAACTTGTTGTACTTTGTCGTGTTTGTTTCCAAATCCGTTTTCAAGTGATTACATTTGGCTATTTCGCATTCAAGAGCTTGCTTTTCTTTCAGCAACTGTCCGTCCAAGCAATTTATCCGTGAATCTTTCACGCGTATGTCAGCCATAATTTTTTCACACGTTTTCTCATATTCATCGCACTTTTCTGAAGCGGACTGCAAATCTCTTTTGAACTGATTAGCAATATTCTTCTGTTCCTCGGTTATTAATTTCTGTTTCTGAAGCGCAGCGTTAAGGCTGTCCAGTTGAAATTGACGTTGCTGTAGTTCCTTGCTATTTCGTTCAAGACTTTCTTCATATTCGGAAATTTTCCTCAAAGCTTGGGCCGTTAAACCCTCCTTCCATTCGTCCTTGGCCCAACTCATGGTGACAGGAATGGTATCAAAATCTTTCACGGCTTTATAAAGAACGAAATGCAAACAGTAACCTATCAAAAGAACAACTAACTTTTTGGCAGTCTATGGAACTCAAGCCGTTGCAGCAGCTGCACGTTGGAACCTTTCATTTGAACCACGAGCAGAAAATGCTGTAATCCTATTGGTTTAGCTAATTCCCAGTGCCGAATGAACCGCGTACCCAGGGTCTTTACTCGGCGCTCGCCAAGTAAAGAGCCTGGACACGAGGTTTATGCCGAATTTGAAAGGAACAAAAATTATGTATTGATTACACAAGTTTTGTTTTTTTTTTTTTTCGTTTTTGAAGTAGATATGTTATTAATTTTTTCTGAAGTGTCAAAATATCAATTTCATAAACTATATTTTTGTGGGATAGTTTTGAATGTACAATTGGTTTGCATGAGATCACAAAGATTTACTTAAATTATAACCATAGCATCATTAATCTATAATCTTACAGTTTTTATTTTCAAACATCTGACAAAACAGAGAGACTAATCATGGATTAGTGAAACGTTATTAACAGTATTATTGCAAAGGAATCACAAAACCAAGCATTTGGGAGTTTTTTTACATGAACACTTTCCAACTACTTAATGGTTTGGTTTAGGTCTTTGGGAAAGGCTGAACTAAATTAGTCCAACAGAAAAGCAACTGAACTTTTCACAAAAATCCACAATTAGTGATAACCATTTTAAGAACAACCTAGCCCTGGGAATACATGGATGAATCCTCAAATTTCCTAATGTCTCAGTGTTATATAATTTATAATCTTTTCCTAAGGTGGGCTAATGTCAATCAATGCTTGCACATGATAGAAAACCTACCAAGATACACACTGAAGTGACCCATAGAAAGCATCTCATTTTATTTCTATACTTTCAGTTCAATAATTCCTTTCTACAGTGGAAATAGCATTACCACATTGTCATATTTCATGATCAACTACAATTGTGTTTTGAAATGTGCCACAGCAAATACTGAATCTTAAAATTTGAATTGTACAGACAAAGAAAGTAGTCCTAACAAATGAGCAATGTACCCTCAATACATTCATAAAAAAGATTTTATGGCATGAATGATAATACTGGCATTAGAGACTCGATGGTTTTGAATGAAATGCATTATTTCTCATATTTTGGAATGTTACTACAATTCCATCATGAATATATCTTCAACTAATACACACACTGTACTTAGTCTGTCTTTCGACATCATTTCACCTTTTACTATACATAACTCACACAGCACATCAGAAGGATTAATGATATACCTTCCCCAGCCTGGTGAGTATACCAGAACAACAACATTCTTGATTTGGCAATCATATCTAAGAATGCTGTGTGGCCAGAATTATATTTAATGTGAAAAAAAGGTCAAGAAATAGCCAAAATGTAGGACAACAGATTCTAATGTTTCAAGTGACAACCTTTGGCAGAGTGAAACATGAAGTGATATAAAAACTAGGTGAATTGTTTATTTATTTTACCAAGACAATGGGCCTTTGCTCAAAATGTCAGTATCTCCCCTCCACAGTTTCACCATTTCTTAAACACTTTTGGATTCTTAGACTGACATTATCTCAAGTTTATCAGAGTATTATTTCTATCACAATTACACACAATATTTTTTATCACTAAGATTTTTATTCTACTCAGCATATCCTTGTTCACTATTTCACAACACAAATTCTTTTGATTCCTCAGTTCCAGCATTAAAACAGTTCTGCACAACCACTTGATTTCCAATCATTCCTTAGTGAATCTTGGTCTAGTCAACAGCATCACCATGCCAGGGCCCACTATTCCAACACTTATCACAGTAAATAATGTGATTGCCTGTCCCACACTCTTGAAAAAACGGAAAAAAAAAAAGAAAAAAAAAGAAAGAATTAAAAAATATTGTACAATGTTACATCAAAGATTTACTACATATGTAATTTACATGTTCACTATTACCACAGAAGTCAACTCTTGCAAGCAGATATCCCTAAACTGTAGAATTACATATACCTATGCAGTTTCTCAAAGATACTGATTCCTAGATTTTTTTTTCCAAACTGCTGAACAGTACTCTTGCTAAACAGTCACTGTTGACCTCTTTCTTCATTTACTGCAGTATCTGATTTCTTTGATACAGATTTCCACTAGGTTTCTCAGAATAAAGCCTCTAGAGTAGTATATTTAAAAGATATATGGCCTTGCAGGTAGAAATTAGAACAATTTGATTATCAAAATTAGAATCCTCGTAGTCACATGAAGATACGTACCAATTCTTTTGACTGTGACGGAGCTGATGAGACAAATCGACTAAAACCAACAATTGGTGAGAACCTTCTTACTCCTTGCAATAAAAACATCTTTTTTACTGATGGAATAACGGAATCAGTAGGTTTCCTTAACCACTTCGACGACTATTTTATAATTTTATTGCAAATCCAATATGGCGTGGTGAGCTCAGTGCTATACCATAGTTCATTGGGCTTGGGACGTGGTTCTTTAATTTCATTGGCTGATTTCACTCCCGAAGAGCAGGATAACATCGCTCCTCTCAGAAGGCTTTTATACACCTTATGGAGGTCGTCATTATTAATCGGTAGTTGGACCTGACAGGAAGGACTACTTGGGCAGAAGTTATAACGAACAGGAAGATATTGTGATAACAATATATTCTGGGAAGTTAGAATAGTAAAATCCTACGACTTCCGCTTACCCATCCGGTGGGACTGGGTGATAATTTTTTCCCTTTAATGCGCCAATAATTGAGTAATTAAATCGCGAACAGACAGAAGTTATTTTACGAAGTGTCAGCTGAGAAGAGTTGGTCAAGTCTGAGGCGCACATTCATTGGAAATGCAGCGTTACATGACGAAACGTTTGTGCATCTAATAAAACTTTTCTTTGATCTTTATCATGGCTTTATTCCGCGTTTTATGCTGGGCACTCGTATTTATTCTGAAACCACAATTTCCGCCTGGTTCCTCACTAGGTACAGTTGAGTTTCTTGCGATGACACCAGAATTCGGGCCACTTGTGGGATGAATAAGATGCGGTTCACGCAAGGGGTAAACATAGCTTTTCTGCCCATTATACGAGCGTTTTTGCCACATGTAAGCCGCGTTGTAAATCGCGCGTTGCCTAGGTGACCCGCGAAACTAGTGCTCTTGGTGCTTCGCTCTGCTCCGCAGGCTACCACTAGGGAGTCACCTGATCGCAGGTTATCAAAAAATTAGTGTTAAAGTTAAGCAGTCGAAGCGAAGCCGAACACAGTGACAATTTAGTGGTATCTGATGTGTGAATAATTCGTAATTTGTTGTCATGTTGTGAGATACAGAATGCTTGATTCATGTTTGACTGCAGAGCGATTTACACGGAGCTGTTTTGCAGAAACAGGTCGATCTTATTGAATAAACTGGGAGAACCAGTTTGTATTTCACTCACAACAGCTACGTTGAGCTCATTCTCACATTCTTCCGTGGTCACATATGGTTGGACGACGGCCTTGTCGACTTTGTTCGTTTCCCTTGGCGTTGTTACTGTCGTTGCTAAACACTCTTATCATCATAGTGTATCTGGGTATGAAACTGTCCACTGTTTATTCAACGTATTTCTTACTATTAATAATTCCCAGTATAATTAATATTACTGGGAGAAATTCAGACAACCTGAGTTCCGATGTTCAAAAGAACCATTAATCAAAGGAAGTAGTAAACGACCAACTCAGGGTATACATGTAATTGATATGGATATGGATTCGTATATTAGAAAAAGACTAAAGAAAATCGTAAGCATGTCAGATCTATATATGTGATAAAGATACATGTGCCTTTATATGTAAAGAAGTTCAATTTTTTCAGCTCACAAACAAATTTCCAAACTTTCTTCATGAATTGGCATATTAAGAGGTAAATTTCATTAGACACTTAAAAAACTTGCAGTTCGAGCTTTATCAGGTCAAACACTCGGCTATTGCCTCATGTTTTAAATCCCAATAAAGCATGTCTGCTCAACATAAATTTACTATTCATATAAATCTTCCAAAAACTTTATTAAAAAAAAAGACTACATGTATGAGGGTGTATGTATGTATATATAAATAAATGTATGTATGTATATATATATATATATATATATATATATATACATACATATATACATACAGAATTTAGCTTAAAATGTTGTCACAACTCTGAGTTTCACATTTTTTGGCAATCTTCATATATATATATATATATATATGTATGGAATACTTGTAATCCAGGCATACTAATGTTATGATTTTGTTCTCCGGATTTGTGTTTTGGTGTGTCGAGCTTTTGACTTGGTCCTTGTGGAAAGGTAAGATGTCAAATATGTAATTTTGTAAGAGGAAATACCTTTTGTGATAATACTGGCAAAGTGTATTATATTAATTCTGGATTTGATTGTGATTCTGAGGGAGTGGTTTACCTTTTGAAATGTGAACAATGCCATAAACGCTATGTCGGAAGCACAATCAATTCTTTTAGAAAAAGATTTAACAATCATAAGAGCAGTTTACTTAGGTATAGAAAGGGGAAAAGGAGTATACAAGGTGAGCATTTATATTTGCACTTTTTTGCAGAAGGCCATGTAGGTTTGAATGATGTTAAGGTGCAGATTATTGATAGGACTGATGTTACAAAACCAACAGAAAGGGAGGCATTTTGGACATTTAAACTTGATTAATTTTTTCTGCAAGGTCTAAACCTTAAGGATTTTATGTAATGGAAATTGGTTATTTTTGTAATACCATGATGACTTCCATTTCTATTGTTCTTAAGTGAAGATTTAACCCCTAAATTCCCTTAGGATGCATACTTTTGCTCATTTTTCCTCAAAAAAAAAATTCTAATATTACCTTTAATATGCATGGCTGAACATCAAATAATGCTTTTAAATTTAAGCATTGAACAACTCATTTTATACAATAGCTGGTACCTACCATGAACAATACTAACATCCCAAAAAGAACTTCAAATAAATACCAAGTAACTTTCGTTGGTCATCATGGTATTACAAACTAATATCATGACATGTAGTGAAATAAGTGATTAAATGTCCCCTCAATCCTCAGGTGGTTTGTGAAAGTCCCTTGGGCTAATGCCCTCAGCACTTCCCCAAACCTCTCATGGCTTTCAGGGACATTTAGTCACTAATTTCCCTTATGTCATAGTATTACTTATAATTAATTTATGTAAATTGTGATTAGTTTTAGTTTACAAAAGAGCTGAACTGTCAAACTTCAAAGAGGACACCTTGAAAAAGGAGTATAACCCTGAAACATTGATGTTATCAATTTTTTTAAATGAATTTTTTCATGATAAGTATGTTATTTTAAAATCTGAGAATGGAGGTTTTATTATGATTTTATATGTATACATGTATGCATACATACATACATTTGCATGTATTTATGTTCATATATTAATACCATGTAACCTTGAATAGCTTTGCTCTCCAAGGATATTTAAACCAAGAATTTCTATCATTGGTAATGCAAGAGGTCTTAGCCATGGTTGACAAGAATACAATGTATAGTGATAACATTTTGTTGCAAATACACAAAGCTGTCTCTCTATATTGTGTGTAGTTGCAGCATTTAAGTATTTTTTTAGGGGGTGAATGATGCCAACATTACAAGATCTATCATTCCTCCTGTTATCACTTTCCAATTAGTTTTATTGTTCCTTTTAGGTCCCCAGCACTTAAAAAACTCAGATACATTCTTACCAAGGACTGCCTTACCTCAAATTAAAACTAAAGCTAAAATGGAGCCAGATGCAACATCTGTATTGAAGAGCCAGAATATACCCAGTGCTATTCCAGTGGCTTACATTGCAGATGACCAATCAAACCATGCAGAACATATGCCAAAAATCAGTCAGAATCTTACACCAGTGGTTAATCAACCAACCAGTAAGAAAGGTCAGTATGAGAATAGAACAGTAGCTCAAAACTAAAGCAAGTGATGCTTCAAGGCCAAAAAAATATGTTTGTCAAGTCATTCATCATCAGTTTCTTTCCTTTGTTTTATGGTATTGTTTCAATTTCTGTTTGTATAATTACATGTACTTAAATTTTTTAATCTTACTTGCAATAATTTGTTGCTTTCAACAATATTTTCTTGTGTCTTGACAGTTTATATCTTTCTTTGTGATTCAAAACTCATTCATATTTCATTGAAAATAATATTTTTCATGGACAAGTTTCACATTAATTTTGTTGTGTACTGGGAACTTTAACTTCGTTATTTGAAGCACTTGGCATAAGTTGAATGGATGAAATTTCACAGACTCCAAAGAATCACTTAGGATGTTGTAATGTGTATGAGAAGGGGTTTGGTGGCATTCCAGACATATTTTTATTTTCTAATTGGTTCATTTAGTAGCTAGACAATATTTTACTTGCCCCCAGTATGCTGAACCAGGACCTTGCCATTTATAACATTGGGATGTTGCACAACTCATCTTTAACATTTTATATTTATTATCTTCTGGCTGTAGTATGACATTTTAAGTTAAGACAAGCTACATCTAACTACATCAAGCTATAATCACCAAAAAATTTTCTGCTAATACAAATCTTCTTGGTCATTTTAGGTTGATGTGATAAAATATTATCCTTGATGTTTTCAACTTTTTAAATTCAAACATTTTTCTCCCTTTCCCATAGATATACAACTGACCAGAACATTCAATCATAATCCTGTATTTAATATTGAACATGAAAGTTTAGATCATGCTTACCAAAAATTGAAACTTGATCAGAAAAGTATGTTAATGATTGGTAAACCACCAAGCAATCCAGGTAATTTGATTTACATGTATTGATCTCTTCAATTTCAGTAATTTGATAGAAGCTTCATGAGTTACCACCAAATTCAGTCTTTGCAAGAATCTTAAGTACTCTAATGTTCCAATTACAAGACCAGGGTTTTTAGGCTCATGTTCATTTGGAATTGAACTTGCCCAGTTTAGCAAGATCACTGACATGCATAATATCTAACTTGTTCCCCACTGGCATATTTAAGATTGGGGAAGCTTATTATGGGAAGTTTATTGTGCAATAATTTGTAAATGATTTTGTGCCTGTCAGCTGTTAGTGAAGGCTCAGACACATTGTAAATTCATTTAGCCACTCATACATTCATTTACATAACATTGTATGAAATGGAGAATGGTATCCAAGAGGAGTATTTTACATCAAGATGGCAAAATTTGTTAATGTGCAGGTGTCTGAGTTTCTGACCATGAACAACCTTAGGCACACATGGATTGGTAATGGTGACCTCTTGTTTGAAATTGATAGGTTAGTTCAGTGACTGACACTGATTCAACAGAATTAGTGGTATGATTCCTGAACCTTGTGTCTGCTACTGTTTTGCTTGTCAGAAGTCAGGCACCATTAAATTTCCCACTGAATCATTGACAATATATACAATAACAATGATGGACAATGGTGGTTATAGTTGTAATAGTAACTGATATCATAAATTTATCAATAATGATTTTCACAGGTGTATTGCTAAAATAGTGTCTTTACATAATTATACTTTTACAGTGCAAATTGTTATTGGTATCCCAACAGTCAAAAGATCAACAACAAATTACTTATCATCAACTCTTAAACAGCTGGTGGACTATCTTAGAAATGATGAAAAAAGACAATGCCACATTGTAGTCTTTTCTGCTGATCTTGATCCATCAGGGAACCAGAAAACTGCAGATTTAGTTAATCAGCAGTTTAAAAATGAAGTTAATTCAGGCTTGATTGAAGTTATAAAACCAGACAGAGCATTCTATTCAAAATTAACAGACCTACCTCTTCTGTGGAAGGACAAACCAGACCGTGTTAAATGGCGTTCAAAACAGTGCTTGGACTATGCATTATTATTTGCATACAGCAGAAACTTAGGCAAGTATTACTTGCAACTTGAAGATGATCTTTTAGTTTCACCAAATTACTTCAACCAGATTAATTACTTTATCCAAGTACAAGGCTTGTCAAAATGGTCAAACTTGCAGTTTGGTACACGAGGATTTATAGGCATGCTCTTCAGAGGATCTGACCTTGGCAGACTGGCACTGTTTGTTAAAATGTATTACTGGATTTTTCCTGTTGATATACTATTTAGGCACTTCAATGATATCCATTTGTACGGAAACAGTGCCCATGATGTGTACTCTCCCCCACTGTTTCGTCATGTTGGTGCAGAGTCTTCACTTAAAGGCCAAACACGTAAACTAGAAGATATCACACAAAACACGAAGTACATAAACAAGCGGCAGTACAAGGATGCTAACAATCCACAGTGTTTAATTTCCACTAGTATTGAAGTCTTTAATGGAAACACCATTGATGGTCCTTACCGATCAACAAACATAGGGTTTTTCTGGGGGAAAAATGTTCAAATATCTGATTTTGTGTTGATTGAGTTTTTGAAGGAGTTAATATTGCTTCATGTTGTTGTTGAGACTGGCAGTAAATTTGCACCACAGGATTTAATTGGTGAAGGAAAATTGGAGACATCAGGAGTTGGTCAGGATGGTGGTTGTGATAAAAAAAACTTTGCTCCGCTGAAAAGCAGACAAATTAAAGGAAAAATTGAAAGTGCTGAAGAAAAGTTTGGTGGGACATCTGGAGTAAAATGTATCTGTTTAACTGTAACAAAATTGAACAAAAATGAGAAAGGGACTTCAAGATGGTTAGTGATCAGAGAGATTGCTGTCTGGTCCCAGTGAAGCAACAAAAACAATCCTGTGATTTCATCCAAACTTTGAACACAAGGGGTAGGCACCCCTAATCAATTGAATAAAATTGTTTAGTGAAAGTCAGAATTGAATTTTAAGGTAAACCACTCCCCTTATTGGGTTAACCAAGTTAACCTATTGTCTAACCCATTTTCTCAAGTTGATGTCAATGAAATTTTAGGAACAATTTCTCCGTTCAGTTAAAAAAAGTCATCACCATCAACAGTGTAGCATTTTTTTACTAGTTCCCTGTCCATTTGGATATGTCAAGGAGAGGAATAATTCTATGTATGTAATAATGTATGTAGGTATGTATATGTATATATTGTTTTTTTTATAAAAAAAATTATATATACATAGGTAGCTACCTACATATATATAAATTTTTTTTTCACCATCTGAATTTGTCTTACCTTTTTTAAAGGATTACCATAATACTTAGTATGTATTCAATCCAACTATGCATTTTAAATAATTATCTATGTATACATAGAGGATGGGTTCATTATTCTTGACCAGCAAAACATCTGAGGTTAATAATAAAAAATCTTTTATACATTGCTTGAAGAAGTTGATGTTTATTTAGTTCACACATATTCCAGGCATGGCAACCACCACTTGAGGGAAATTCAAGAGAATTTAATGTTTATGAATTTGTTAAATATATTACAGAACTGATTAATGAAACACCAAGTCTGTATCACATTTACAGATACTGATGGTCTCATCTTCTTAGTCTGCAAAATAACTTCCAATGCACAGATGGCAAATGCAGTTAGTGCGTTGCTTCTCACCACTGGGGCTCCAACTTAAGCCCGATTGACTGTGGTTACAAGTTGGATGGGTCACCTCTAATGGTAACCATGTGTTGACCCACTTGGGTCTCGTGAGTAGAGTTGTAGTTGGTCTCTGCTGTGCTTCGAGGGTTTTCCTCCGGTACTCTGGTTTTCCCCTCTCAATAAAATCAACCCTTACATCATAGCTGTGCTCCGTGGACAAGTACAGATTGAATGGTGGCTGCCTGCAGTGCCTTTAATATGCCTTTGATATGACCACGTTGATCTGCGTCCTTCACAATTCAGCCCAGTGGCTGCAAGTAAGGATGATTAACTCCCCCCCCTTTGGCATACAGTGTGTTCCACAATGAGATATGAAGACAATTAGCATTTCCTAGTACCTATAAATGTGTATCCTCCTACAGAATAGTCACTTGTTTTTAAAATAGTTCATAGTAGGCTATGTTTAACCATTTCATTAGCAATGTGACATGTGGATTTTTCTTTTGCTAATATTGCAACATTTTCACCCAGTAGTGGGGAGGTTGGGGAGGTATTAGAGGAATAGGATTAAAAAGGAAACAGCAGTCACTCACAAGTATTATGCTTGGAACTGTTACTGTATTGAGTTTGTATCTGCTATTATGCTGAAGAAATAATTACATAGGAAGCCATTTTGGAGATTGTTTGACAGATATAATTTGATGTATTGTGAGGATTTGGAGTACCTGCTATAGATTGACAAGGGAAAAATTTATATAATAATTCATAAAAATGCAAAAGAAGTAGTTGTCAAAACAGTAGCTGTAACTCAGACACAGAATCTTCATGATGTAAATTAATTTTACCTTCAATTTACTCAAGCTAGAATGGCCTATATCTCCAAGATATTTGGCAAACATTTTAGATACCATTTGAATCAACCATAAATTGTACAATATTTGCATTGTAACTATGGGATTAACAATGGTTTACCCAGTTTGCCTATTAAACAGTTATACACCTATTTTACATGCACCACATATAATGCACAGCAAAGCTTTTACATACTAGTTTCACTTAGGTCTTCATCATCATAGCCCAAACACTAGACCTTCAGACATGTAAAAATTACAGGCAACTGTCATTTGTAGGGTTAGTACCCAACTCTTACCTCTTGTTGAAATAAATAGGGACATTCTCTGATCAGAAAGATTTTTAATTTGATGAGCTTTTGGCCACTAGACTGTGGTCTTTGACAGGTACAAGATGAATGACATTAGCAGTACAGTATTTATATGTTATCATGCAGAAGATTACATCATTATTTTAAAAATAGTTGTGATATATAAACTATAAGGTGGATAAGGAAATTGTAATTAGCAGCGGCAATGTTGTGGCTGAAAACTCATCAAATTAAATATTTTTCGGGTCAGAGAACATTCCTGTTTATTTCAATGCCTTTACCTGATTGCGCTTCTATATCTTCCCTCCTTGTTACTTGTTGCTCACTTCTTCAATGGTGGCTTGAACTCTTAGCTTCTTGCAGTAGATCTGGGAGAGAACACTTCATAATCTGCTACCTGGAAGCTCTTACCACCCATCAATAAATTTCCAGAAGCCACTGCACCACCATATGTATGTGGCATATTAGAATATGAGTTCATATTTGTATTACATCTATCAGCAAGACAGAGATCAGCACCTGCACCAAACGTTGGGCCAAGACTATAAGCAAAGATAATACATAAGTAATGTTGCTGAAAGTGACTTCATAGACTTCATAATTACAGGAAAGCTAAAACCTCATAGGAATCTTATCCAGCAAAGTGATTAAAAAACACTATCCACCATTTCTCAATTTTTAAGACATTACACATTCAGCTTTAATGTTGCACAAAGAGCTGATAGATAAAGTAACCACTTATATGTACCAATAGTAAGAAATGCATGACAAAGCTTTTTGTTACAGTTTGATAAACTTATAGATCTTTTTAATTTTTTTTTTTTTTTTAAGATTATGGCATATGTTTTGAATGAATTTAGTTTTTGCAAGATTTTAATGTTATAGCTCAGGGCCCCTAAGTATAATATCACTGGGTAACCAGTTACCCTGCTGAAATAAAGATTTTAAATCCAAGAATAAATTTTAATTCAGATTTTAAGAACTAAATTGAATCTTCAGTTTTAAACAACAAAAATTTAAATGTCAAATTTGAGTTTAAAATTAAAACTTTATTCTGGCTAGCCCCAGATGGTTCTGTTCAGCAGAGCTGGTCGCCTATCTCTTAATGTTTTTGATGCCAATGCTATTAAATGATTAGGTTGGACTTTTAACTGTCAGTAAATTTTATTCAGCAGTTTAGAGCAACTGTCCCCAAATGGGTTAGCATACTTATACGAATTAATTCATGATTGACCATTTTTGTAGAATGCAACAAAAACACTACTAACAGCAAATACTAAACCCTAAACCTTGACCACATGAACTCCAAGTTTTAATGTAAAAAAGCATCCAGCAATCTTTCTACATATAATTTTCAAAATTAATTTTGGCTTTTTAAGTTATATTTTTAGGACAACTTACCTTGTGTGATTCAGTGTTGCATACTTTGGATGCAGAATGTTAAATTTTGTGGGCTGAATACCTTGTGAATTAACAAGAGTAAACAGAAAAGATCTGAAACAGAAAACAAGCAGAAAACATGAAGACATGCAAAATGATAAAATTTAATGAAGATTTAACAAATCTCAAAATTTTTATCAAGCATTTTCATTTCATATCATACTGGCATCATGATGGGTTTCTTTTATAAAAGAATTTTGAGCATTTTGGATTAAAAAAAAAGGTTGAGTGTCTCTGTGCTGTAATAGAAACATGAATGATGTCATTTCAACCTGAAAAATACCTTGAGGAAACATGAGGTGTACCTGCATGTTTTCAGGGATTTTTCCTGCTGAAATGGCTTCATGAATGTTTCAACCACACTACAGAAACACTAAAGCTACATGTATTTCCAATTAGTTTTATAAAATAACCAAACATTTAAGGGTTTTTTGAGTTTTCTTGATGTCATCCATCAAACATCAATATTCGTATAAGAAAATAATAGGTGCACAAGCATGGCAATGGATTTTGTTATTTGAATTTGTGGGGATTGACTGAAAACACTGTTCAGCACCACCAGTGCACATTAAAAATAAAGTTGCCAAACCTTTCGTGAACAAATCTAACAAAACTATCTGCCATAATAATTTTGTCTACCCTATTTGAATGATGCAACATTTTGCAAATGAACAAAAAATTAAGAGCATTTTGATCACTTCTTAAGTCAAGAATTTGACTGTGTACCTGCCTGATTTCATGTACCTCCCATTGCCATTGACACTTTCCCAGGGAACATTGCTGAAGCCTCCACAAACATTCCCATTGTATCCCTTCAATATAAAAAACAGGTTCTTACTGGCATTGAAGCAAAGGTGAAGTTGCAGCAGGTGAAGTTGCAGCAGGTAATGTAAAACAGACTTTGTTAAACAGTTACTGCAAAGCATGTGTTACACATGTCCAAGTATTTTTTAACAGTTCACTGGCAGATGCATATTCAGGCATACATCCACAGATAAAATACCTACCGTATTTTCCGCACTATAAGCCGCTACTTTTCGACCAAAATTTTCGCCTTGCGGCTTATAATACGGTGCCACTTATATACGAATTTTTCAAAAAAAACCCGTAAAAAATGACTTTTAAAAATGACATTACATACTACAGTCTTATGAATCACATTTTAAGTGATGTTTTAGTGTATGTATATTTCTGTAGAACGTTGCAATAATGACAAATATAGCTCACGGTTTTTCCTTGTCTCATGTTCGTTGTTCAGTTATTCACGCTACACGTGGAATAGCGACGTAACAAAATAGGTACTTCTTTGGACTTTTTCACATAGCGGCTTACAGTTCGGCGCGGCTTATAGTCCGTTGCGACTTATCTATGAATTTTTCAAAAAAAATAGCCAAAAATTGCCGATGCGGCTTATAATACGGTGCGACTTATCGCGCGGAAAATACGGTAGATACAAAGTGCTCAAAAAATGCACACTGTGCATGCATTTGCTTCCTGGCTTATGGCTACTGACACATGGTACCATTCAACATACAGTAATGTATATCATTTAACCTCAACCTTAAGTTTACAGGATCATGTATCAAGGACATTTTTGTCTGAATTATTAGTAAACAGGAATTGTGTTTTTGAGATAAGAGAGAAATGACTGGATTTGTAACACTGTGACAAATACTATGCAACAGTCATTATTTTGATTAGCTTTCATGGACATAAACAATTTGGAATCATGGTTTTTGGTTTTAAACTGTTAATCCTGCTGCTTATTTTCATCATATGATGGTCAAATGTTGGCTTCTTAAAATAAAAGAATAATTCACATATTAAAATGCAAAAAAGTTGAGGGCTTGATTAAGAAATTAAACTTCAAGTTACATGTTAAATGTTTAACTCTCACTACACTATACAACACAACAATTTACCTACTCTCACCTTGACTATGGTGTATGTTTGGGTAAAGTCGTCACATTTTTGATGAAATATTTGTGAGGAGAACCCATCTCTAGTTCCTTTGTAAAGAAGATCCCATTCTTGTTGTGGATTACCAAACCTAACAACAAGGTTAAAGTCATTTGATTAATTACCAAGACAGATCTTTGTTATAGTATGCTGCTGGTATAGGAATTTTTAGTACACAAGGGTTAAGCTGAGAAACTAGCTCACAGGATACACTACCATTGGACTAGATGAGATTACTGTCTGGTAATTATGGTTTTAAACATCTTACCATGTGTTTAAAATCTCCTGGTATTTCATGTTGTTCTTCCACAAGATTGTTGTGCCTTGAAACAGTTTGTGCTTAACACGAGCCCTTCGTCTAACATCATCACCGGCGCAAAACTTATCAGGAACAGCAGCACAGCGATACCTGCAAAAAGACAGCTTAAAGGTGAACAGAGAGGCATATTAACAAAGTCAGATGGAAGTTAGAAAAATGTATACATAAAGCAGTCAATAGGAAAACTGACCACAGCACTATCTCATTGATCTTATCACTTCTCCAAGATGAACAAATCTGAAGCAGCCACCTGTTATCAACCATACTATCAACACTTGCTAAGACGCACACAATTTTCTCAAAAGTGTTAGATTCTCCAAATTCCCTGTCACTATACTTTTCTACTTTAATGGCTACTCTTCAATAATCTCTTCGGTTTTGATGAACATCCCTCTAAGGTCAAAATTGATAGTATTGAAGATCTCTAACTCGGACAAGGATACTGACATTTTGAACAGAAGGCCTTTGTCTGCAGCATTCTACTTTTTCATCACTGTTTGGATCACTCTCAAGCAGGTTGCTCAAGCTGTATCTGTCTATGAGCCTCTTGCAAAGTCTGTAATCCTTAAAACTTTTATTCTTACCTCTCTAGTGAAAGTTCAATTGGTACTGCACCTGTTGGTTCTACTTCTTCAGCAAATATTTTGCTGTCAATCAACAACAGTCGAACATAACCAATCACATCTGATAAGTACTAGAATTACAAAGAACATACAGCACAGATAAAGCCATGGCAACTAACTGAATATAGGTCACTGACTTAGTGTAAAGATTATAACTGGAAATGCAAATAATTATGGTACAGCCATTCCCAAAAGCAAGAGACACATTATGATACAGATGAATGATAAGTGAGTGGGACCTTTCTCAAAAAATTACTGTCTAGAACCTAATGTTGAAAGCATTTCATATGGGAAAATTTGGTCAATAAAAATTGAAAGTCTTAATGTCAATGAAAGAGCTGCTCTCACCATTGTCTTACTTGATGCTGCAGCTGTTATTGTTCAAGTTGTACAATACTTCATGTATTTAGACCCAAAGAAGTCCCCAAATAGACAATAATTTACCTCCCTCTTTGTCTGCATTAATTTAACAAATGAATGAATTGAAGTACCATTCTTTTTGATACATGAAAGCAAGAACATCCAGTCTTAATCAAGGTGAACTGTTTCTGATGGCCACATAATTCATTATTCTTCATCTCAAATCACTACCTAATCTGCAAGGTATTTTTATTTAACAAAAATTATGATTCAAATCAGTTGCCTCCCAAGACATAATTTGCTCTTGGTTTTACATTTTTGCTCTTTCAGTGACCATCTTAACTAAAACTGCTGCATTATATTAGTATTAGAAAGTCACTGCAAAATGCTGGAACTATACAATTTATGGACACCTTAATTAAACCTATGAACATTGTACAGTTAGTTCTCCATGTAGTTTCACCAACCATCATTACCACTGTCCTACTGTACAATAGCAGAAAGCCTCACCTCACAAACCATTTTCCTTTCCTGGTCAGTCCAGTTTTTCACAGATTTTTCAACTTTGGCTTGGTTTTTTGACCATCCCAAAACAGCATACCAAACCTCTTCTTCTGGTAAAGCAAACTAAAAATACATCACAGTACCCCTCTCTTTATCACAAAGTTCCCTAAATGTTGAGTGTTACCAATTAATAAAGTGGGTATTTTTTTTTTTAAGAAAAAAAATTATTTCAATTTTTTTAGCAATCTAATATTTGAGCTTCTTACGTGTTTTAACACACCAGGCACAAATTATACAGATTCTGTCTAACTTTGTCAATTATTTGAATACATAACAGCTTGTAATGCCAACTTTCCATGAACCTGGTGTCTTATCTTTGTCCTCAGCTGCCTGAAGCAGTCACTGGTACAAATTCCCTATTCACAACTGTTTACAACTTTGCCTGTAGAGCTGCAGATTTGTCAGTGCAAACTGTTAAGTTTTATGCTCAAGAAATGCTTTTTTTTTTAAGAGTTAAAACAGCCAAAGGAAGCTCTACACCTAAAGATTGATGTAATCATTATAATACCTTATCACTGGAAACCAACTGTATCAAAGCTTCCTTTGACAGATTTAAAAATCCTTCAGTTTTAACTACATCAGAAGCATTCTCTTCAATAAATCTGCAACATTTATCCACCAGGTTTTGGTTTCCTGCACCACTCCTGAACTCCCCACTGCTACACATACTCAAGGAATCCATAAAAAACTCACAGGAATTGTTAACTGAGAGCTCTTCCAGAAAATACTGTTCACAAGCTGATATCAAGTCAGGAATGTCCAACTTGCAAGCAATTCTTATGGTCTCCATAATACTGGATGAGGTAAACTCTATCTAAGAAAGTTTAGAAAAACAGGATTATAATAACCACACTTACCACATTAGCTCATTCCCCTTTGAGACAGGCAACCACCATCTTCCCTCAACTAAGTAAATTTGTTTTGCATCAGGCAGAACAAAATAGTTTGGCAGTATTTACCAGTACATAGTCTGGTATAAACCAGAATAAAATAGAAAAAGGCTGCCCAAGGCAGAACATGGCCAATAAGAGCAAGACATTATGACAGAATGATATGCAATCACTTGTCAAGCTTAATTCTTTGGAGATTGTTTCTGATCCTCAGATTCACCAAGATTGAACTTCCTTGTACATATTCATTAACTTGTTCATGTCCTTGTCATGCTTGAACATCATGTGTTTGGACATCTTTTTTTTATATTGGTAGTCACTTCACATGGGAGATGTGACATATGTGACATACCTTATTCAACATCTCACTTTCCTCCTTTTTTTTACTTACTTGTGTAATTCATACTTCTGCATATACTGAGATACATTCAAATAAATTTAAAACAAAACAAAACCACTCAGATTGCTGAGACTCATACAAAGTTCTTGAAAGCGATGCTCTTATACACTGCCTAACTAAGAAACAGCCTTGACAGTTTTAGTAATTTAGAGGGTTTTGAACTTAAACCTTTGGGCTGATGGGTATACAGTTAAAGAATCAAAACAGGTCATCCAGAAAATAGGTTTGAATTTCATTTAGTTTTGAGAACCATCCTCAGAGTCGCATGTACAGAGGATTTTAAAGAATAAAAGGAATAAAGAAACTGCACATTCTCAAACAATTCGTGAAAAAAGTAGGCTTGTCTATTAAGATACCTCACGGATCTTGATAAGACATTTTTGTGGAATGGAAACTGAAATTCTTAGAAGTTTAATTATTGGTCTTTAGAAGTGTATATCACGCTCGGTCTTGGAAACCATCCTTATTAACATGCGTGATGTCAACTATATATATATATATATATATATATATATATATGTATGTAAATACGAAAGACAAAAATTTTGCTGTCACTACTCTGAGTTTCACGCGCTCAGGCGATCATCAGGCAACTGACAGATAAGATTTAATTATTCATATATATACAGGTGACGAAAGTTTAAAGGAAGTGTTTGGTTACATGTCGGCATTTGCTGAATAGTTCGGACCGTCTGTTCAAAATGTTTTTCCCTTGTCTCTTTAGGATAAACAATTTTTCTTCGAGGCACAGGCGACATTTTCTTGATGCTGCCTTGTATGATGGAATTTGTTTGATGATATCCCACGCGATTGTGTATTTGCGTTTGTTGTCTTTCAGGTTCCAAATGTGCTTTGAAAGCTCGGTTTCGTTTAAGTATTTTTTGTTGTTGAGCGATTTGCAATGGTTTCGGTACCTGGTTTTGAAGTCGTTACCTGTTACACCTATGTATGTCTTCGTCTCGTTGTTGTCAGTGGTCGTTACTCTTGCCTTGTAAAGGACGCTGGTTTGTAGGCAAGTGCCTTTTACAGGACATTGTTCAGGTTTCCTGCAGTTACATAGTCGAGTGTTTTTTGTGCAAGGTGGTTTCTCTTGATTGTCGTGTCGCTTTAGTATTGTATTGTTGTGCCTTTTAATAAATGTTTCCATGTTATCGCTGCAGCTGTAACTAACACGGATAGTGTGTCTGTTGAATAGTTTGTGTAGTCTGTTGTTTGGCGGGAAGTGTTTGTCGATTAGTTGCAAGAAGTCGCGTGCGATGTTAGTTTTGACGTTTTTGCTGTAGGGTGGATTATACCAGGTTACGTTGCGTTGTCTTCTGCGTTGGGTTTCAGTTTGGATGTGAGGTTTGTGTTTCAGTTCAGTGTTGAAGTTGCTATGCTTCAAGGCGTTGTTGTACGTTTGTGCTGCTTCGTCAAATGCTTCTTTGTTGCAAGATAGCACGTTAATTCGTCGGTTGATAGAGTGAGGAAGTTCTCGTATAATGGAGGGTGGATGGTTTGATGAGCTGTTAATGTAAATAGGTTCGTCGTTGGGTTTTCTGTAGGGTTTGTAAGTACCGTTAGTCAGGTCGAATGTCAAGTCGAGGAAGTTGGAGCGTTGCTGGTTCGTCAGAATAGTAATTTTAAGTCCGAGGTCATTAAATGTGCTGATGAGTTCTTTCCTTTCCTTGTCGCATAGTCTTCCTGAGCGTGTGTTGACAACTGCTAGGCCATCGTCGCGGTATAATCCGACGTTTTTCCCAAATCTTTCTTCTAGTGAATTTAGGATGAAAAGCCCGGCGAGTTCGCAGATTTCTGCACCGTCAAAGCTTCCCATTGTAACGTCGAAAGTGCTGTCGGCGTTGCGTTTGGACCAAGCGCGGTTTTTGTGGAAGAGGAGAGATTTGCGTGCGTGTTTGATTATGTTGATGTCTCTGTCCGTGATATCTGTGAATTGGCTTGCCCATGAAATAGACCGGTCGAGTAGTTGTTCGGTGATGGAGGGGTAGAAGTCTATGATGTCGAAAGATATAAATGATTTTCTTTGTTTGTCGGGAATAGATTGGAACCACGAGATAGCGTCGGTAGAGTTACGCCATTGGTTTACTTGGGTCTGCCGTCTAATATCATTGTTGATCTTGTCTAAGATGGATTTGCTGACTTTTCCGAGGTTACTTTTAGCAGGGTTGATGAGTCGGCATTTAGGATGGTTTTCAAAGTCTGGTTTGTGATCTTTCAGTGAGATAAAAGCAGGAGTTTCATTCATAGGGTCAATGCGATTGGTTATCTTCAATTCACTGGCAATGGATTTTAATTCATCGTTGATTTCAAGCTTGGTGTCGTCTGATGCGTGCTTGTAGGTTTTCGTCACATTTTCAGTTAGCAGTTTGTCGTAAGTGGAGGCGTCCATTTCATAAAAGTTTCGTGTTTTGTCCGCAGGGATAAAGACATTACTTGAGGCGTTGATTTTTCTTTTGTCTCGCTCGAGCGTTTGGATGAAATTGTCGCTTATGTTTCGGAATTTCGCCGATTCGATCATTTTGGCAACGTCATCTTCAAAAGGTTTGAGATTTAAGACGGATGGCGCGCCATGCTTTGATTTCAGGCCGTAGGTGTTGCTGGCTGTTCGGTTGTCATCTCCGTTGTTCAGCAAGAAGAAATGAGCTTTCCATCGCATACGTTGTATCATACTTTCAGTCTTGTTGATGAGGTTTCTTAGGTAGTTGTCTTTGGTTGGTAGGCCAATGTTTTTTAATGAATAATTAAACCTGATCTGTTGCATATTTGTCGTATATCTTTCACACCAAGGAGAGCGCTCAACTTTAGACAGGAGCGTGTATACAGCAATGATGAGTACCACGAAGGTTACAGCGTTGATATGAAAATATAGAGCGCTCAATACCGTTGCTGGTAGAGCGAATAAGTAAATACGAAAGACAAAAATTTTGCTGTCACTACTCTGAGTTTCACGCGCTCAGGCGATCATCAGGCAACTGACAGATAAGATTTAATTATTCATATATATACAGGTGACGAAAGTTTAAAGGAAGTGTTTGGTTACATGTCGGCATTTGCTGAATAGTTCGGACCGTCTGTTCAAAATGTTTTTCCCTTGTCTCTTTAGGATAAACAATTTTTCTTCGAGGCACAGGCGACATTTTCTTGATGCTGCCTTGTATGATGGAATTTGTTTGATGATATCCCACGCGATTGTGTATTTGCGTTTGTTGTCTTTCAGGTTCCAAATGTGCTTTGAAAGCTCGGTTTCGTTTAAGTATTTTTTGTTGTTGAGCGATTTGCAATGGTTTCGGTACCTGGTTTTGAAGTCGTTACCTGTTACACCTATGTATGTCTTCGTCTCGTTGTTGTCAGTGGTCGTTACTCTTGCCTTGTAAAGGACGCTGGTTTGTAGGCAAGTGCCTTTTACAGGACATTGTTCAGGTTTCCTGCAGTTACATAGTCGAGTGTTTTTTGTGCAAGGTGGTTTCTCTTGATTGTCGTGTCGCTTTAGTATTGTATTGTTGTGCCTTTTAATAAATGTTTCCATGTTATCGCTGCAGCTGTAACTAACACGGATAGTGTGTCTGTTGAATAGTTTGTGTAGTCTGTTGTTTGGCGGGAAGTGTTTGTCGATTAGTTGCAAGAAGTCGCGTGCGATGTTAGTTTTGACGTTTTTGCTGTAGGGTGGATTATACCAGGTTACGTTGCGTTGTCTTCTGCGTTGGGTTTCAGTTTGGATGTGAGGTTTGTGTTTCAGTTCAGTGTTGAAGTTGCTATGCTTCAAGGCGTTGTTGTACGTTTGTGCTGCTTCGTCAAATGCTTCTTTGTTGCAAGATAGCACGTTAATTCGTCGGTTGATAGAGTGAGGAAGTTCTCGTATAATGGAGGGTGGATGGTTTGATGAGCTGTTAATGTAAATAGGTTCGTCGTTGGGTTTTCTGTAGGGTTTGTAAGTACCGTTAGTCAGGTCGAATGTCAAGTCGAGGAAGTTGGAGCGTTGCTGGTTCGTCAGAATAGTAATTTTAAGTCCGAGGTCATTAAATGTGCTGATGAGTTCTTTCCTTTCCTTGTCGCATAGTCTTCCTGAGCGTGTGTTGACAACTGCTAGGCCATCGTCGCGGTATAATCCGACGTTTTTCCCAAATCTTTCTTCTAGTGAATTTAGGATGAAAAGCCCGGCGAGTTCGCAGATTTCTGCACCGTCAAAGCTTCCCATTGTAACGTCGAAAGTGCTGTCGGCGTTGCGTTTGGACCAAGCGCGGTTTTTGTGGAAGAGGAGAGATTTGCGTGCGTGTTTGATTATGTTGATGTCTCTGTCCGTGATATCTGTGAATTGGCTTGCCCATGAAATAGACCGGTCGAGTAGTTGTTCGGTGATGGAGGGGTAGAAGTCTATGATGTCGAAAGATATAAATGATTTTCTTTGTTTGTCGGGAATAGATTGGAACCACGAGATAGCGTCGGTAGAGTTACGCCATTGGTTTACTTGGGTCTGCCGTCTAATATCATTGTTGATCTTGTCTAAGATGGATTTGCTGACTTTTCCGAGGTTACTTTTAGCAGGGTTGATGAGTCGGCATTTAGGATGGTTTTCAAAGTCTGGTTTGTGATCTTTCAGTGAGATAAAAGCAGGAGTTTCATTCATAGGGTCAATGCGATTGGTTATCTTCAATTCACTGGCAATGGATTTTAATTCATCGTTGATTTCAAGCTTGGTGTCGTCTGATGCGTGCTTGTAGGTTTTCGTCACATTTTCAGTTAGCAGTTTGTCGTAAGTGGAGGCGTCCATTTCATAAAAGTTTCGTGTTTTGTCCGCAGGGATAAAGACATTACTTGAGGCGTTGATTTTTCTTTTGTCTCGCTCGAGCGTTTGGATGAAATTGTCGCTTATGTTTCGGAATTTCGCCGATTCGATCATTTTGGCAACGTCATCTTCAAAAGGTTTGAGATTTAAGACGGATGGCGCGCCATGCTTTGATTTCAGGCCGTAGGTGTTGCTGGCTGTTCGGTTGTCATCTCCGTTGTTCAGCAAGAAGAAATGAGCTTTCCATCGCATACGTTGTATCATACTTTCAGTCTTGTTGATGAGGTTTCTTAGGTAGTTGTCTTTGGTTGGTAGGCCAATGTTTTTTAATGAATAATTAAACCTGATCTGTTGCATATTTGTCGTATATCTTTCACACCAAGGAGAGCGCTCAACTTTAGACAGGAGCGTGTATACAGCAATGATGAGTACCACGAAGGTTACAGCGTTGATATGAAAATATAGAGCGCTCAATACCGTTGCTGGTAGAGCGAATAAGTAAATACGAAAGACAAAAATTTTGCTGTCACTACTCTGAGTTTCACGCGCTCAGGCGATCATCAGGCAACTGACAGATAAGATTTAATTATTCATATATATACAGGTGACGAAAGTTTAAAGGAAGTGTTTGGTTACATGTCGGCATTTGCTGAATAGTTCGGACCGTCTGTTCAAAATGTTTTTCCCTTGTCTCTTTAGGATAAACAATTTTTCTTCGAGGCACAGGCGACATTTTCTTGATGCTGCCTTGTATGATGGAATTTGTTTGATGATATCCCACGCGATTGTGTATTTGCGTTTGTTGTCTTTCAGGTTCCAAATGTGCTTTGAAAGCTCGGTTTCGTTTAAGTATTTTTTGTTGTTGAGCGATTTGCAATGGTTTCGGTACCTGGTTTTGAAGTCGTTACCTGTTACACCTATGTATGTCTTCGTCTCGTTGTTGTCAGTGGTCGTTACTCTTGCCTTGTAAAGGACGCTGGTTTGTAGGCAAGTGCCTTTTACAGGACATTGTTCAGGTTTCCTGCAGTTACATAGTCGAGTGTTTTTTGTGCAAGGTGGTTTCTCTTGATTGTCGTGTCGCTTTAGTATTGTATTGTTGTGCCTTTTAATAAATGTTTCCATGTTATCGCTGCAGCTGTAACTAACACGGATAGTGTGTCTGTTGAATAGTTTGTGTAGTCTGTTGTTTGGCGGGAAGTGTTTGTCGATTAGTTGCAAGAAGTCGCGTGCGATGTTAGTTTTGACGTTTTTGCTGTAGGGTGGATTATACCAGGTTACGTTGCGTTGTCTTCTGCGTTGGGTTTCAGTTTGGATGTGAGGTTTGTGTTTCAGTTCAGTGTTGAAGTTGCTATGCTTCAAACTACTCTTCAAACTACTAGTTTCAAACTACTCTGACTCCTCCAGCAATTCTTACCTTTCCCGTATAAATATACTCTAAGACCTTTTTAAACACCTCAGCTTTCATGTGTTCCTCGGTTATACAAGCAGGAGATCGGCAACCTGGCATGTCACTCCACTCGCGAAACTTGGCGCACCTTGCTCTCAGGATTAAAGTGTGGGCATAAAAACGCTCTTTCGTATTCCCAATAATGAATATAACGTTACAGGAATCTCTATCTTTCATTAAGAACCTTAAGTCTTCAACCAAAGCTTCTGTTCTACACCATACTTTGGTGTTCGTTTCATAGTTGCTATCAACTGCAATTAAATCTGCCGCCATGTTTACATAAGAATAATTTCTGCGGGAGCTTCACACGCGTGTAGCTGGCGTTGGGTGAATAATCCCACGACCGCATTAATACTGTATGCAAGTATCTCCCCTTTTGGGCCACTTCACAAAGGCCATTTTTCAATATTTGTGAGTATAAAAACTGACAAAAACATGCAAATAAACCAAGCTGTCATCATTAGCTACACAAGGTAACTACCAAAATTCAGGTTGCCTCCTACCAGTGAAATACCAAATAGGCAATGAGGAGTTACACAATTATTCACCAGCAAGCATTGTTGGCAACCATTCCACACATTAGCCTTCTTTGGCAACTTTTTTAATGGGCTGTACTTGTTGCCATCCATTTTGTCTCATTACAGGCCATGTGTTAACACCCTACCTCTTGCTATTTTAACCTTTTCTGGTCAGATGTCTGCTATTGATGGGTTAAATTGTTCCATGTTTGCAAGTGCAAAATCGAAGTCTCGTACAGGCCAAGAAGAGTTAAGGAAAAATTTATAAATTGGAAGAACCAACTTGAGGATAACCCATGGAATTATCTGAAGATATATGACAAGATGCAGTTCAAGGTAATGAACAGTAGCTTTTTAAGTTGCTTTCATAAACTCTTAAGCCAGAATAGCATCAAACCATGTCTGATTCCTCACCTGGCTGCATCCTGAACTTGTTTAAGATGCAGTTCACTTGTAACAAGTTTGATGCACAGCAAAAAATGTTTATTGAATATCAGTGGTTTGCAGTCGGTTATATTAGGCCATTTAAATAAATTTAAGGATGTCTAGGCAACAGGTAGTCTATCTGAGATGCACTTTGCAACAATCTTTATTTTGAACTTTTATTTGACCCAAACAAAAAAATTACATATAGTTGGTTTGCAGACAAGGTGTCATCATATGAAAGAATAGTCTTTTTCCTTTATGAAGCTCCTCCTGGGAACTTTATCACTGTTCATAAATTGCTTTACATCCCTTTTTAGGCAAATTAGCTCTTGTACCATTCATTCTCTGGTGACTTCAGACAGTTCCAAGTCTACATCTAACTTATCCAGCCTACTTGGATCTGGCACGCATCTTTCTGCGCTTTCGTTTCAATCTAACAAACACACAATACAAAAAACATTTACCTTTTACACAGAATTGGGTGGCAAACCTGTGATCAAATGGAAATAGTTTACCAAATGAAGACAGGCCTGTTTCATAGTGTGTCTGAAAAGATGTTTGACACTTGGACTGTTTGTAGCAAGTGTATTACTTAACCACAGATTTCAATAGAAGGTAAAAGTTGCTAGTCTTTAGATGAATCGATTTAAACTTTGACATACGAGTAGTATTTTGCTTCTTTAGTATATTTCGTTGCTTTTAGGTCAACAAATGTCACAAGTCAATTGTTTGGAAGAACCAAAAAAGCGTGAGGATGACGCATCTAATCCAAATATTTCGATGCTATTTCATAAATTTTTCATACCTTCGCATACGTTTCTTCCTCCACTGCAAAGAAACAAGACAAAAAGGTACGTTTGAGAAAAGTAGCTGATAGAAGCTTTTTCAAAGAAGTGATACTGATGAAGCTAATGTCAAAAATCTACACGTTTATACACACCTTGTCCCTCATTTCAAACTGAAAGAGTCGTTGAACTCTTCACCTAAGCTGCAGGGCATACAATTCAACGCGATGTTAATAATAACGCCAGATTTTTATGGATGTTTGGTCAATAAATGTTAAACTCACCAAGCGACTTCAATGGCGGCTGCAGGAAAGAATTACCCATCACTCACAGCGTGAATAGGTAGTCAATACCCACACTACGAGTATCAGCCCTACGATCTTTTACCATCCGTTTTTTAACCTCTTGTGAAGTTAGTCAAATTGAAGCACAAGCGCGAAGTGCTGCCTGCCTTTCCCGTTTTAGAATCACTTCACTCCATAGCTTTCAGGTTTAGACAGTATCGTGATAAGCCATACGGATTTCAGAAAAGTCTCACGAATGATTACAAAAAATTGCCGTGTAAAATAAACAAAACAAGTGTTCGTTTCACGGCTCGCCGAAAATCTATAAATTTTCCGTAAAAATACATAACTTTTCGAGTGAAATCCCAGTAAAACCCTATTATTCGAAATCCAAAAATAACTGTATTTAAACTCTATCTTGACGGAGGATAGTTTGATGTCTTCATACAACCATTCTCCAAAAAAAACAATGCATGTCAATTGTATTGTTTATTCACATTTATCATGCTTTACAATCAACAGCTAAGATGCAGATGTTCGCATATTCGTTGCCTGTAACAGTCAACACTTTCAGGATGTTCATCACTGTTTTAATGAGAAAACCTGTGAAACGTCTGCATAATTTTATTATTTAAACAAATGTACTTATAGTGAGATCTCAAAATACTCCAAGCTTTTTACTTACAAAAATCGAGCTTTTTACAAATGAAAAAATTAAAATATGAAAGAAGTTAAACAAGTTTGAGGCAATTGTTTGTTCAAAGTTCGTGGTAATTGGCTGTGAGTAAGTGTATCAGTTATCTTAAAATATGGTCAGGAAAACTAATTATGAGAGGCTAGATTTTAAAAAGTGTAGGAGTGGGGCAGTAACGGTAGATAATGAAAGGAGCTCGTCAAGTTGTTGCAACTTCATTAAGGCTATAAGAATGGTGTATCATTGGAACAACTGTTCACTTTCATAACTTCAGTGAGTTCAAGTGACTCTTCGTCAACTAATGCTGTAGAAGAATTATGTTTTTTGCCAAATACAAAACTTTACATGATGACATTCTGCCACACGTAGGTCGCAGAATGGAATATCTAATAGCAACCCTAAATAACTATCGTGCTAGACCGGGTCTTTTGTATGCAGCTGGATCTTGCTTCTTCTTCGCCACGTCCTCCGTTCTAGTTCATGTTGTCGATGAAATCCAAGCAATCCAAGCAGTGTTTTACCGAAGTCTAGTCCAACTTATATTCACAGTACCCATGCTGATCTATCATGGAGTAAATCCTTTGCCTGAACGTGAAAACCTGTACCAAACCTGTCTGCTGGTTCTGCGTGGAGCGGCTGGTTCGTCTGCACTGTGTTTCCAGTTCTATGCTTTCCAACACATGCCCTTACCCGACGCAACAGTGTTAATTTTTGCATCACCGATCTTTACAGGGATCCTCGCTTTCTGTTTTTTGGGTGAGAAATGGAGCAAAGCAGACGCTGTATCGACCGCGTTATGTTTCCTTGGCGTTCTACTCATCGCTCAACCAACGAATTTCTTGGTTTCCAGTTTTGAAAGCTGGAGTCATTCCGTGTACAGCCTGGTTGCTATCACAGGCGCCATTCTGACATCAGTCAGCATTATTTTAGTGAAGCAAGCTCGTGGAGTTCACTGTCTGATGCCATCTTTCTACCTTGCCTTGGTAGGTAGTTTAGGTACCGGCCTCCTGTGTCTCTACCCAGGAGCTCTGCGTGAAGTCACTTGTGGTCACCAGTTTCTGATTGTACTCATTGGTTTGTGTGCTATTGGTAAGTGTTCACAGTATTTGCCCTTTTTGAAATGTTTAATCTTTGTTTTGGTTTTTTTATAAGAACGAAATACAAAGCAAAACTAAAATACACAGTCGTTTACACAATTTCGTTTAAAAAGAAAGGATCGCACCGTAATAGAAGAAAAAAAAAATGGCAGAGAAGTTCACATCTTCTCTGCCTGTAATCTTACTAAAATTTCATTTTTGCGATACGAATGCTCAATATTTTCATGCAGACGAACTGCAGCTAAAAATTCAAAATTGAGAAATAACGTCGTGGAATAAATTTCACGATTAAACTTTTACATAAAAACATGAGATCAAATTTAATCTCCAATTTATAGAACGTATGAACTTGACATTATAGCCGCCATGCATGTTAATGTTCCTTCACAAAAGAATTTTGATCATCTTCTTTTGTTAGGTACGCCAACGCGGCCGCCATGAAATGTTATTCGAATCTCTGGGGACAGAGTGAATACACTCTGTATAAGAAAGAGGAACATTTAGCAGTCGATGGAAATTGACTGAATTACCAACTTCATTCTACCTTCCCCTGAAATAGTCAAAAGATAATCAGATCCTTAAAAACTTATGAAGATTTGGCGTGCAAATAAAATTCCTATTTATCTTGATTTCAAAATTTCAATTCCATATCATATTTTTCCTTTCTCCAAGCCTGAACGTTTCCCAGCAAATCAGTAAACGTCTTTGACCTTTTTCTCCAGGAGGCCAATGCCTGTTAGCCAAGTCCCTTCAGACGGAGAGAGCAAGTACAGTTGCTTTAGTTCGCACATTCGACATTGTTTTAGCCTTCATCTTTCAATTGGTTTTCTTCGACAAGAAACCAAGCGCCTTCAGTATCTCTGGTGCTATTTTGGTATCCTTTTGCAATGTACTTGTGATCCTCAACGGTTGGACAGCTAAAACAAGTGAAAGAAAGGACACGAATGCATCTAAATAACAAATTCGTTGATAACGTAATGATTATGTAACATAAAAAGGAACAATAGACCTAAAGTAAGAGTGGACTAATTTCCAACGTCGTAAGCGCAATAAAATATCCACTATTTGTGCGGGGAAAAAACGTGAGAAAAGATGGAGGAAAAAATATAAACAAATGAACAAATAAATAAACACATGAAACAAAAAGCGTGTAAAGATTGTTCATTTGTTCTTGGAACTCAATCGGTTCCCCTTTTGTAAAACCTATTTCGATGTCAAGTAAGTGATAAATGTGCAAATAAACTGATCTTTCAGACCAACATGTTATATTCGCTGAAAGATGGGATTCAAAACCAGCGACTACAAGGCCAGATTAATTCAAACAATCCATTGGGTTTCACGGTGGGTAAACTGAAAATTGAAACTATCTGAATAACAAGCTGTTCTCGGTCAGCTCTGCTTGAGTGACGAAAAACTTCGTTAATGACATCATAGAATGTGTATGCAAGCAAATTAGAACAAATCATTGTAACTAGAACAGGCGCACACGTTAGTCGAAAATCTTAACCGAAAATCCTGAACTTCATGGAATTCTTCCGTCAAAGTGAACCAACATATGGAATCAAGGTTAGATTGGATCATAATAGTACATTCAATTTTAATGATTCTTAGTTGCTAGAAACTAAAACAAACCCATCATTTCAACAATGATTTCCGAAGTGGCTGACTCAAACGACAGACACCGGGAGCAATTCTACTAAAGCACAATATTCTCTTAAATATAAACTGGAATCTGTTGAAGTAAACATTACTGAACAGTCTGTATAACCAGCATTATCCAAAAATACTTTTTAATTCTTTTTCAAACAAACAAAATGACGCTCAAGCACCAAACTAATCCCCTGTGCTTTTACACCTTACCCATTATAAACTAAGGATTTATTGTTGTGGTTGTAAGTAAATAGTTAATCACTTTTTTAACTCAAGTGAGCTCTGAGGATAAAAAAGGATAGGGGTCTGCCCCGTAATGCTAGTAAAGCAGCAATAAAAGATTGATGGTCGTCGTAAAGATGTCGTCATTTTCTCGATTTTTAAAAAACCTACCTTTCTTGCCGAAACGTTTTAGACAACAGGACAACCCTTCAGATACTCCTACATCGACGGGACAAGGATTAAAAGGCGTAACAATCAATGTTTATGAGCTGGAATTACTAGACAAGAGTGGCAACCCAAAACAGGAGAAAGAGGAGGGCGAAGAAGGAAGTACTGACGCTCACCTAGCATCTGATGAGGAGGAAGTTCATTTTGCAGGACCGGTTTTGAAACCACACTTTTCGACAATGTCGTCACACGAGCTGCCCTACTTAAACATTACTGTGTTATGTAGCAAGTGTAGGGGTGAGGTGCCAGTTTTAACGTTGCAATATCATCGCAGAAGACACCAGGCGTTGCAAGCTCTGAGATATTCGACTGATTTTCCACCCATAACAATCCGAGGTCTTGTTCGAAGGAGGAATAAAATGATAAGCGATGTTAAGGAAATGGTTTCCGCGCAGGAAGGACACCTTATCAGGGCTGTCCACAAGATTAACGTTGCATTTGAACTGCTCAAAAGCGAGTTGCATGGCATAAGTGTTGAGCAGATTGGACACAATGGACGTTGGAAAGGTAATGTAATTTTGTTCACATAACTTCCCAGTTCAGCGTAAAATCATGAATTCTTGTGAATAAAAACTTCAAAAATAAAGTGATGAACTGCCTTTTCAACATTTACTGTCACCAGGGAAACAACAATCTGCACGCTCGTACAGAGCAGTCAGTCTTGTTGGAATAAGTCCAAAAAAGAAGAGGAAATGGTACCAGCAAGTCTTTAAAATACTTGAAAATAATTACAACTTCGCTAAGTTTTCAAAAGTGGATACGGTACAAGATAAAAGATAACGTAAAAGCTTAATGAACAAGATAAAAATTTCATGGTTTCGGCGAAAGGGGATTGACTTCCCATCTATCCCACAAACCTCCGAAGCCCTTCCGTACGTGCTCCGCGATATCCGCCAGTAACCATTGGTGAAAGTTGATCGTTGAGGTTGAAGTAGTCTAGCAAAGACTGTTTGTGGTGTTTGTAGATACTGGGGATTTTGAATGAAGATATCACCGATTAACTGGACTAGTTTTTCAATAATAACGCCAGTTAAGGACCTAGGTCTTGCGGTTAGATTTTTAAAAAATGTTAGGAAAGAACAAAGTCGATTGAATAGCAATTAGGGAAGATATATAGTTTGAACGTGATCACTAAGCTGATGCAATATGCAGAAGAAACTATCTATTTCATTCTCTTGTTTTTAGAGAAAGATATAAAAACAGAAGGCACAATCTTGAACGATGAAGTGGCGCTCGGCGTAAGTAAGTATGGAAAGCCTGACACAAGCTCATCGATCACCAAGTGTATTTACGTGGACGACTTCTTACAATCAGGAAAAGGAGTATTTCTGGGAATTTACCAGGGACATAACGGCAGTTATGTTGCACATTTGTGTGTTCATGAACTCCATAAATATATTCGGAAAAACTTGCAACGTGTTTGGGACATCGACTTGAATGCAGGCGACATCAAGGCCGTTTTTCAAGAAGCTTATCAAAAGATAGATCGAATTCAGCTCATGGCAGAAGGTGAACATCCTTTGATACGATGGAGTGGTTGCTCGGCAGTCACTTGTTTTCTGGTTGGGAATATGTTGTACGTAGCCAACGAAGGATGCTTGAAAGGTTTATTGGTAAGAGACAATAACACCATGAGAGAAGTAACGTCAGTTCATAATTTGTACAATCAAAAGGAACGGATGCGAGTGCGCAGGAACCAGGGAGTGATCGTAAAAACAGAAAAGTGCGCCCTAGTGAACGGAGTGCTAGCGACGACGCGAAGTCTCGGAAATCAAGGAGACTGGAGACTTAAAGTGTGCGTCATAAATAGACCAGCATTCAGAGCACTGAGTCTAAAAGAAACAGACAAGATCCTGGTTTTGGCTTCCGAGGGGCTCTGGAAAGTATTTAACTACAGCGAAATATTGTTCCTATTGAATAAATTTATCCATGAGGCACTCACTGAGAAAACATTTTCTGAAAGCGAATTGGAAAAAGAATTTTCGAAGACAGGAATGCATGAAGGACACAATCTCCTTCGTTTGCCCAAAACAATAAAACACGATTCGGAGTATCGTTCTTTTGTAAAACAGCTCAACAAAAGTCCCGTTGATTTTCGCGTACCACAGAATGTCGACTGGAGAGCCAATAATCCCCAAATCTTGATCAGGAAAGCGTCCGTGTCGGCTGAAGAGTCAAGCTCGAAAAATTTTCCAGGAACCATGAGTTGGAAGAGCGATTTTAGCGAAGGTGAACACGATGACGACGATTTGCGGGAGCTAGCAAGAATCATCAACGAGGAAAGTGAGTCTTTTCACGCGCGGCGAGAAATCTCGCGTTTGCTCAGCAAGCGTTTGTTGAAAAGCGCGTTGATAGCAGGTGCGGAAATGGACAATGTAGTCATGGTTCTGCTTCTCCAGGGATTTAAAATTGAGTGTATGAAGTTTAAAAGATAAAATTTTAGTGTATAGTCGGGGTGATATTGTCAAGAACCAACTACTAGTGCTATTAAAATTAGCAATGTCAGCCTGCTAAATAAAAAGGACCGAAGAAGATCACGCTGCTTTTTAAAACTATTTTCTGAACTAAAAGTTATCGATTAACTGCCTTGATCTTTTCTCACAGTCCTGACAAGAACTTTGACTTTGTCTTAGCTAACGCCAGACGATTTTATTCAGCCGGGGTGAACTTACAACTGTACCCAAAGAGGTAGTTATTGACACCAAAGTTATGTTTTTTTTTCTACTTATCGTAAGTGATGTTGATCGACATATCCGCCTTTCGCGCGAAACTGGAGCTAATGACAAATCAATTTAATTTTGCGAAAAAAAATGTTGATTCGTACGATAAAATTTGCCAAGTGGAAAACAGGCTTTAGAGAGGGAATGGCGTGACGGTAGCTGTTCCTCTTCCAGTTGTAAAGCTAACTTTTATGAATAAAGTACGAAAAATTTCTAACTTGATATGAAAGTTTCACACAAAGCCTTGTTTCAGATATTTTATATAAAATAGAAATGTTCTTGGTCGGTTCAAGGCTTCTGGAGTTTTATGGTTCGTCAGGATTTAGATGTGCACTATGCAACGTTTCGGAAGTAGCTTCTTCCACCAGTCACCACGACTAAAGATGGAAGAAGCTACTTTCTAAACGTCGGGTAATCAAAACCTAACAAGTTACTTCTGAAATAGCCTAAACTTGGCTGTTTTTAAGACAGTGTTCCCAGACACCATGAGTCGTGTCACTAGTATTTCATTGTCATAAACGAATACATCCAGTTTACTGTCGATCTATGCCAAAAAGCACCATAAACCAAAATAATTCTATTAGTACTAGAATAAATATATTTGCAGTTTATAAATACCGCCTTGCTATGGGATAAAAACGATAGAAACTAAAAAGCCTTGGTTCATGAACCTATGGTTTTTTTTATGCAGCGCAGTTCTTAAATTCACTTAAAAAACTCATTAAGAATTCATGAGGGAAATACAAAAGAAAATCATAACAGTGTCGTGTCTTTATATGCAATAAAAACACAATTACTTTTCTCCTCCAATTTTCTCGGCTTAGAAAACGTTAATTTTCAAACTTTCTTCGCAAATTAGCGTATTAAGAGGTTTGCTTTTTAAGCCATTCACAAAACTCGCAGTAGGTGCTTTATCAGATCTAAAACACTCTGCTATCGCCTCGTATTTTATATCCGATAAAGCACTCCTGCTCGTTTATTAAACAGTACTTAAAAAACTCAGTAATAATTCGCGAAGAAAACACAAAACATTTTGGCTCCTAATCTATATGCTGTAAAACGGATACAGAATACTAATCAAAATTATGAACTTTTCCCTTCGATTTTCTACGTTAATATTTACTGAAACTTCAAAATAATGGTAAACATGGCCACTAAAACGTATTCGTACTTTATGAGACATACAATATTCGCGTCTGATTTGTATGGGATTTGCAAGGCAAGCAGTAGTAAATCCCATGCAGATCAGCCACTCATATTATATCTGTTATATAGTAACCCCTAGTTAACGTCAATTAGTTAATGTCCCAGGGTTAATATATTATCCCTGGGACATTAACTAGTCGTCTACCTGTACAAAACCCCAGTTAGAAACAGAACGATGAAATCCAATTTATTTTTAATCACTCAAATCAAATTCCTCTTCACTACTAAATTCTATACGAAGCCTTTGTGATAATAAACTAAGAAGGTTAGTTATCTCAACCTCGGTAACTACTTTGACTACTAACCTCGACGCTTCTTGCCCGAGTTAATAACCAAAGTAGTTACCTCTGTTTCGGCAACCAACTTATATGATCGTGGAAAGAATACTCCCTCTTTGGTCTGCCAAACCTTCAAAGAAAGACAATATGATAAACACCTTACAAATTAATGAATACTCGAACCAATTTATGAAAAACTATTAACTCTCTGAAAAATTCCTATTAACATTCTGAACAGAAAGGTTTCTATGGCATTACCTTATGCCCGAGGGGTGTTTGAAAGGATTCCAAGACACTTACCTAGGAAAACAAGGTAGCACATAAGGGAAGTCAATCCGAACAATGAGTTCTATTTTAAGGAAAGCGAAAGACAAAATCAGCAAGGGAATCACGTACAAAATCTCCTGCAAAAAAAAAATTCGAAACCGTTTACATTGAGTAGATAGTCGAATGACTGAACAGCGGAAGGGAAGGAGCTCGCAGGGCCGTAATTACCAACTACAAAAACTGTTTGTTGGTGAAATACCGAGAAACACTACACTGTTATTCTCCTCCCCAACATTGAAATGGATATATTTGTTAACGAAATTTAAATGCTTACGAGACTCAACCAGGTGTTGACCATGAAAGGAGTGAATAACTGAACCAATACTTGCTATACAGCTATGAAAACCTACAGTCCGACTAAATGTCGATACTTCTGATGTTTGCATCTTCAAGCATCTGGCCCTAGCCATCCCAGTGGCAAGAATACTAAAACATTTTATAGTTGTGTGGTAAATACTGTTTCTTTTTAGGGTAAAAACAATGCTGCTGCAGTCGCATGTGGTCTATCACGTTTTCAACGTTAATGTAACAATAAATACACCACGACCGAGGGACGAAACACCTGGCGGTAGAGTAGCCGTGACATCAGTCTCAAAATCAAGTGGGACGATTTCCCCATTCTGAAAAACCTGACGGAAACCCTGAAGGCTACATCATTTTCCACACCCTCAACAATGATCCGGACATATTCGTTAATTAAATTTAAATGCTCGCGCAACCCAACCAAATGTCTCTGGCGAAGGGAGGATGGATGTCATCCATCCATGACGGAACGACTTTTTTTGTCACAGAACAACTAAAAAACTTGAAGTCATATTGAATATCGATCACGGGCTCTGATGTTTATGTCCTCATATTTCCACCCGTCGTCATCCCACTGGAAAACATCCTTGAAAAACGTTCTAGATGTGGAGGATATGCTTTTCCTTTTCTAGAGAATTAAAAGTACTAATCATGTGTCCATTGTGAATCCTAATATAAGTGAAATACATACATAAAATTATATATATAATAAGACAGGAACGCTTTTAACCTGAAGTTGCCTGAAGATCGCGAACAGCGTGAAACCCCGAGTAGCAACATACGTTTTAAGTCTGTCATTTGGTTATCATTTGCTCTGCCGCCTAAGGCAATGAGTACTCCTGGACTAACTATAAACACCTGTATTCCTATCTGTTATATAGATTTATGTACAAATATATTAGGAGACTTGTAGTGAATTATGATAACGACGAAGCCGAGATACTCGCTGGACGAGTGCACAGTAACAGTTCAAAAGGCAATCAGTTCAATCCTGGATAAGTGGAAATTCTTTAGTCAAATTATGTATTGTTTTGCAAAATAACGTGCATTGGACGCGAGTTCTGATTGGTTAGTTCCTTCGTGTTTGGATTAGAACTTCCAAATGTGAAAAATTTCCCAGCAAAGTTTTTAACGAAGTCTGTGTAGTACGTTCACAATCTTTCTTATTATTCTATACAAGAAATACTTAATGGGTATTGGTGTGTCTGGATACTGTTATATATTTAACAGCCTTTTCTCTATCGGAAATTACTGAATGTTATAGTAAGATAAAAACGTCAAAACATTCAACAGCTTCATTTATTTACCTCGACAGACATGCATGGGTGAAGATATGCATTATTTTTAAATTTGTGGGGAAAAATATCTCTCTATGTCTTAAACACAATATAAAGAACTACGTTTTTCACTTCTAGCCATCCCGCATATGTTCTGTGAGTTCATAGAAGATAGTCTATACCATTTAGTCAATGGGTGTATGTAGCGGAAATACCATGCCAAATTGGTACTTCGGTTAACTCTTTAGCTTCCACTTGTATATAAATGTACTATCTAACATTTGCAAATTAGATGTATAAACATATTTCCATAGGTTTTCAACATGATTTTAAATTGATTGAATAATTTACAGTTTGTTTGGAAAAATATGAGATTTAAAAGGTAAAGAGATACAGCGAAAACCCAGTAAAATTGCATTCTTACATGGCGTCAGTTGAAACAAGATTAGTGACTAACAATCGAATAAAATATTGTACATATTGGAAACCTGTGTATTTTCATTAACGGGGTCATTATCAAAATAGATCTTCATGCTCGGAAGCTGCGTCTCAAAATCTCTAAATACTTAATATTAATACTGTAAAGTAAATGGTTTGAACCTGGGAGAATCGGTACATGCTGGTGATGGTAGATCGTCCAGGTTAGTACAGTCTTGAAAAAGACTGTTGGTGACTGACGTTTTGAAATTAGAAACGACGGCTTACATTGGAAAGTTGATTTACCAACTTGGAACCAGAACCACTAAACCGATTATATTTTCCTTTGTTTTAGAAAGAATATCCTTCCGTCGTCAAAAACAAATCTGTATGATCCATTTCCAATCTATGTTTCATGACCAAACGCCTTTCTCGTTGGTCTGTAAGGGTCTGCGTCATTCTGCTCTTTAGTGCACGAGTCATTCCAACAAAAAGGCCTCTTTCGAAATTTTAGCTGCAGATTTTGTATTCTTGAGTGCTCTAAAACCTTGTCCGATGACAGTTGGGCAGACTTCAAATTTATGATTGAGCTGCTGTTTTCTTAAACTTAAAACATCAACTACAGAAACTATAATCGGATTTAACATGAAAGCTTGGCAAGCTCTTTCAAAATCTTTCAAATCATACAAATATTTCCTGATGAGAATCATTCTCGAAATCGTTTCTCGACTTTGTTATTCTCAATGGTGCATCTGAATCAAATGTGGAAGATGTCGGAACGTACTTTATTCCTTTGAACCTTGAATCAAAGCCTGCATACGCACCAGGACTTCTCATAAAGTGAATTTGTTCCTCTTGTCCAGGTTCGTCTTGCCTTGTGGCCAGTTCACCATCATTTTTCTCTATCCAGAAATTATCTATTTTAATATCATTATTATTCTTTTTATTCTTGCCATCACCGGAATACCGTCTTTTTCGCGACAAACACCAAACAGTTGAACTAGCAACAAGAAGCAGCAACAATGCGGCCGGTACACCGACTAGCAATGCCAACTTCTTCACGTCTTTCTCTCCGACTGATGTACCTTTAGTTGGACGAACAACTTCTGAAGTCGTCAAAGTTCTCGAAGACTTTCGTTTAGAACTTGGATTAGAACTGATATTGGAATCTTTCGTTGGATATAACGAAATAGCTCTGTCTGTCAACAAGTTCCCGACTATGGTCGTTACAGGAAGTGTAGGTAAACTTGGCCGAACTGTGGTCGAAATGGTTGACGATGGATTAGTTCCACGAAAGGTTGTTGGGTAAGTTGTCGAGGAAGTTTCCCCCATCGAAGTAGCCAGGGTTCGAATGTCAGTTAATTCGGTTGACACAAAGGTAATTGGAGACTTTCTCTCTTTACTGGCAAGGGTAATTGTTTTCAGGTTATCTGGGATACTTTGTGCCTCGGTGATTGATGAGCTCACGACAGTGGGAGAAATAATTTTTAAAGAGCCCCTAACCAATGTAAACCGTGTCGAGAGCAACCCATCCAGTTGGTCAAGTGTCATGGCGTAAAGTTCATTCGAAGTGACGTTAAAAGCCTGAGCAAAGGCGGATACAGACACTCGATATCTGGCTGCAAGCCTGTTTACATTAGTCTCTGTGATAAACTTTACAACTTGAATCCAGTCATCCTGAATTGATTGGAAAGTCATAGCTGTGGATGTATAGAGACTTTCAGATATATTTCCCAGCGAAACGTTATATCGTCTCTGAAGAACACGCAAGCCCAATTTCTGCAGCGCATTTAGGGTAATATTGTCTGACAATGGCAAAAGATGTTTTTCAGCTTCGGTTAATACTCCTTGAATGTCCGTCAACGAGACGTTTACAGTCCACTTATTATCAGGTTGATATCTCAATTTTGCCACTTGAAGGCCAGCTACTTTTGCTGCAACTCCCAGTACAACAGCTCCGACGATGTTTTTTCGCATTACAAACGACAAGCTGTTGTTCAAATTCATCACAATGTCGGCCGGGGTTAAACGAGAAAAAAATATCGGATCTGTGCTAAAGAAACGCGACACGATTTCTCTTCGCACAGTGATTGAGTCTTGGACAACAGGATTAATAGTCAAAGGCATTTTTAGGAAAAGTTCTCCGCAGACCAAATTTGTGATCGTTGTTGTTGTTATTAGTACTAGATTACACAGGTGAAGAGTCATTCTTATTGTAATAAGAGATTAGTCTCCAGCGACGCGACAAACTTAGGATAAGGTTTTCGTTTTTGACGAACAAACCTAGATCCGAGATCTTCCTCCAACCTACGCTTTCTTTTACTTTTATTCCAAGTATGTGTCCCTGATTTTATTGGTCAACAGGCTGTCTGGTGGCCTCAAATGAATGGCTCCTTTTTATGACTTCAGGTCGTCTTTAGCTAATTGCTCCGTTCACTGGGGGATGATAATACCAAAGCAAAAAAATACTAAAACGAGGGAAAACGTCCCTTAGTTGAACCAATAAACGTTCGCTTCGCGAAGATAACCAACGAAAGTTAAGGTGTACAATGTTTTGGAGGAGAGTTGTCCGGTCAATGAAGACTGTGGTGAATACACGCGGTAAGCCAGCATCCAATTTAACATTTAAGTCAGCTGAAGCCGCATTCAAGCTTCCCTCGTTAGTAAATACTCAATGTTAAAGACAACACTGCAAAAAAAAAGAACGAACTTTATCCAAAATATGTCAATGCTTTATCTTTACCAGCAGTCCAATACCTTACACGTAATCCAATAGCAAAAACACTCCTTCTTCCATCATCCCCTACGCAGGTTGTAAACACAAAAATTATCCGAGCCCAACTAAGAGTTTACTTCCTGCGGTTAAGCCTCACGCTCTTGACAAATGGTCCATTAGGAAGCCGAAGGAGGCGGAGTTCGGAGGTTTAACTCCCAACGAGTGAAATTGTTCGAGGCAAGTCAAGTATAAAATTTCATTCCGTTTCATTACAGAGGCTTCGATGTGACTGGGAAAAGCATTACCGAGTAGATATATATATATATATATATATATATATATATGAATTGAATACTTGTAATCCAGGCATAGTAATGTTATGATTTTTTTATGAATGTTATGATGTTATGATATATATACATATAACAATGTCAAGTTTAACTAAAATTTACATCACCAGAACGGTAGAATATCAGGAATCGTTAGAATACAAAGTACATAAATTAATTTAACAAGTTAGCAACTTAAGAAGTAAGTTAAATGAAGAACATTCAATGAAAATTCCCCTTTCCTAGGGGGTCGAGCTTGTAATTTTATGTGTAATGCTAAAGATAGTCCGTTGAGTTATTAATACTTGAATGTTGACCACTATATTTGTTACTGGAATGTCCGATTTGGATACGCAATGACATCTGAGTGTGTATCTACTTGGATTTCTCTGCAAACATTAACAGATGATCACGTCAACGTCACAAGCTACAATTGATGTTCCTGTGCACAAAGACTTCTTCGTATAGAACGAGATTGCGAGGGCGCATTCCATATGGATATATTTCGATTGACGCACGTCACGTCCACACCCCGCCACACTATTGTTTTCTGTTAAATCCTTTGAAAACGCTACTTTGTGGTCCCCAAGTGAAGAGCAAACTGACAAAATTGCAAACTTTTGTAACATGGAATTTTTGAAAGCGCATCCAAGTGTCCCGTCCCGAGTGGGATCTGAAGTTAATATCTTATTTGAGGTTGCAACGTAAGTATTTCGGTAGACAATGAGCCAGAATGGAATAAAATATGATTATTAGCAGTCGTTACCATTACGTTTTGATTAGTCAGTAACAATGTGAAATATAATATTTGGATCTCTTATCATTAGCACACCGTGATGTCAAAGACACTGCCGGCATGACTGCAGATCTTACGAATCAATAGGACATGTCTTTCAAAGATGAAAAGCCTCCAAAAATGCTGGGACCACAGCGTGTAAATTTGTTTACGCAATAAAGTTTACAAGGTATAAAACATTCGAAAACAGAAACACCATTAACTGAAAGCAGACACAAATCCTAACTGTTTGCATCATCACATTAACCACTCATTCAGCAATGATAAGACTTGAAGAAAGTTAGAAAATTTTACAGCTCGATTTGTGGAATTAATATTCAGTTTCCAAGCATTCAGATCCTCTAACTTGTCGTTTCGTAAGTGCCACCAGCAGTGGCACTCTACTTAAAGGAATTTACCTATTTGATGAAGGAAAATTTCAAGTGTCAGAATTTTATATTTTAAGGACCCATCGGGTCCATTATTTAACATACCTTTTAGTAAGTGTCTGTACTGTAGGCTTTATTTCATCAAAGTTTTTAGATATTGCCCCCCCCCCCATGAAGACCATTAGTGGAGGACACTAGAGAGTGTGGGGTAACAGTGCGAGACATCATGCCGAGTTCATTTGAAAATAAAGAATCTTTAATCTACTCTTTTTCTTCAAGGTTTTTATTACAGACCAATCACGGAAATAGGGAAGAGTTCGCACGATCTTGGCTGCCAAGTGTTTCTATCACAGTTTGGAAACTTTACCAATATCAAGAAAGATTTGATTGACATTTACAAAGATGACTGATTACTGTAGTAACAAATAAAGTTCTTGGTGACTCACAAAGATAGAACATTTGAGAGGTTTTCCTTCAAAAAAGTCCAGAACTATTACGATCACTTAACTACAGCATAGTGGCGTAGCAAGGGGAATGCAGGAAGGATCAATTGCCGAAGGACATCAAAATAAGGATCGGCAAGTTGTGATGTGGTGAAAGCCTTTTCCATAAAAATACAGAACTATTAAAATATCGCCTAGGCAACTACAGTTTTATTTCCTGAATGCTGCCTCACCGTCGTTTAGACATCACTTTGTTATTTTTCAAGTTGGTATAAGGGGAAGGGAGCGCGACAGATGAGCTTTTCCCTGAGCGTCGATAGTGCTCACTGTGTCGCTGCTATAACGTCCTAAAGTTTCTCAACGCAGCGATGTCAAAGACAAATAATGAGAAATTACTTCAGTATCTTGTGAGATGCATGTTTTTTTATTTTATTTGAATGTCAACAGAATTCATAATGAAGTCTGTCGCCGCCTATATTAAGAAATTATTACAACGTCTTTTAAACTCTATCTTCCAATCCCCAATGTGATGTACTTGTGACCCAGGCCTCCTAACATGCAACATACGCGGACAATGTAACCCCATGCCGTTCCCCAACAGTATTGTATTTACTCGAATAAGCACTGCACATGAGACTTAAATTATTAAAATAAGCACCGCACTCAAGAAGAATGCGGAGCTTATTCACAATGATGTTGAAGAAGCTAGTCCTCCAATGCAGGTGCTTAACCTCGAACAGATTTAAACCCAATCGTGGAGAAGATAGTGACGTTAATAGTGACGACACTTTAGCTTGCGTTTCGTTTTTCTTGTTCCGGTTGTTTTCGTTATTAGAAA
>JASJOG010000057.1:1262500-1590000 GCA_030142905.1 Heliopora coerulea | reverse complement strand
GCTGATCAAGAGATATTCCACACTCTTCAAAATTTCTGCTGACCAAGTCGCCACAGTTATAGAGAAGTTAAGAGTGAATGCACTGACAAAATTGGCAGCAAATCAAAAGTTCAAAGTGTGCGGTGTGGCAACTATCAGATTAAAGTTCGTTGACAAAGATAGAGGATTGGATAGTGGAAAAATTGAGACTGGATTGCATGTAAATGTGCAAACTCTAAGAGAGAAGATCAAGGAGGTGTTTGGTTTGGAAGAAGATATCAAACTGATATGCCATGGAAAACTGATAGCTAACGGTAAGTAGTGGTTGTAACAGTGGTAATAATGGTTGTAGCAGTAAATAGAATGTAAGGGGTTTTTGAATAACATAATATTTTACTGGCACATTGTATTTGTTATAAATGCACAAGAGGTCTTGTCCCAGGACATAACTATGGTAGATTACTTTTCTAGGTAAAGCTTTGTTGATAGTAATGACATGAGACATGAAGTCTTTATTACTTCACCTAATGTGAAGTGTAACTTCAGTAAGTATAAAAATCATCAACAAGGCTGGTCCAGCGTAGGCAGTGGCACAACAACAAAACACCAAGGGAGGGATTCTCGCTTGCCACAATCTGAAACAGATAAAAATATTCTATCTTCGACATTTCAAGCAAAGGCCCTTCATCTGGAGAGTTAGTAGAAAGAGAAATAGAATAAACAAACTTGTTGCTTATATAGCAAGCTATACAAGCAGTCACATGAAACAAAATTAACCAATGACAGAAACGTAAACATAACAAAATGAAAACTTATGTAAGTATACTTTTATTTATAAAATATACCAACTCTTGCTTATTTCAAAATAGTCCACTGGCAAACCAGTAGATGATGTTCAAAACTTTTGTTAATTAGCAAAAAAAATTAGTTATTATAAGAAATAATTTTTTATATATTTTTTCTGTTCCAATTACTTTTTGTATTTTATTCCATTTCAATATAACATACCAGTAGTTTATGTAATAATATATAGCAGCTATAATTATAGTAAAATAATAAGCTTTATCACTACTTTTGAAAAAAGTAAAATAATATGTATGTGTGTTACAGCTTTGAAAGCATCATGAAAATTGTATAATGTACATGAAGGGGATGCCAGGCTTTTTTACCTTATCATATCTTAACCTAATTATCTTACCTCAGTTTACCTTGTTTTGCCATGTCACGCCTTACTTTACCTTGCAGTCTTTTAAATCAGCAAACTAATTAGCAAACGGAGATGAGGATGGTGAGATGGATGTGTGGTGTATTGCTGAGGGATAGAGTGCCAAGTGCAGAGCTGAGGGAAAGAATGGGGATTGAGTCAGTATCTGAAGCCGTGAAATGGAATAGGTTAAGATGGTTGGGACATGTGCTGCAGAAGGATGATGATGATTGGGTGAAAAAGATCATGTTGTTCAAGGTGGAAGGTAAGAGAGGATGGGGAAGGCTGAGGATGACATGGAGCCAGGTGGTGGAAAAGGACCTGAGAGAGTGCAGGTTGAGAAGGCAGGATGCAAAGGATAGGGAGAGGTGGAGAAGGCTGCCGTGTAGAGCTGCCAGTCAACCCCTGCATAAGCAGGGAAAACGGCTGTAAAACAACTGTTGTTTTTGTTGTTGTCTTTTAAATTAGCAAACTCTTGAACATTTTCTGTTCCTCTTATGAGGATCAAACCCATAATCATAGCTCTGATCATTTGAAGAAATATATCATCACTACTGACCAGGTGGAAGTGTGGATTGTCCTTTGTATATAGTATGAAGTTACTTTGTTAGCTTGAGAGTGAACTCAAGTTACTTTATTGGTATGCTTGTGTGTAATTAGATGCATCTCTGGAGGAGCAAGGTGTTCACAATAATAGTCTTGTGATGGTAGTCAATTCAAAGAAGAAGCTAATGAAAGAGGAAGAATCGAGGTTAAACACAGTACACCGGACTAAACATGCAGCCAACATTTTGGCTGGCAAGAAGCAAGGTAAAGCTATGTACAAGCATGAACATCTGATAAAGTAAAAAGTTCAAAGTTTGGTAAGGAATTCCAATGTTTTGAGCAATGGCCCTTTGTCAGAGAAAAGAAAGGATCAAGAAAATTGATCTTTTTTATACTTTGAAGGTGACTAGTACTTTTCATTAACCAACTTTTGTATTTTACTTTGGTTCACACCAGATGATTTACTCATCAAAGGGATGAGTCCTGGCTCGGAAAACGACATACATTAACATTTTACTCTGGCTAACACGAGACAATTGTACTTATTGAAGGGATAAGCCCTGCCCCTTAATGAGCTAACCACATAAGTTTCTAATGTTTGCATAGATGGAGAGGGTCCATATGAGAACTATTTCTTGGAAATTAGTGATCAAAATGGGAAACCATTGAAACTACCAGATGAAGAACGAAAGGTACAGTATAGAGGACATGCTAGTGTCTCTCAGTTTGCAATGTTCAGTCACAAACCTCATCTTCTGTAAATGCGCATTTGTCTTCCTTTTTCTATTCAAGTCTTTGGTTCTGGCCATGACACTTCACGAGCAAGGTAAAAGGATGCTACAGAGGAGGAAATTCACTGACGCCTTACTGCTTCTGCTTAGCGCCGATGAAGAGTTCAGGTTGGTTTTCTCTCGCCTAGTCCGCGCTGTAGGAAAGTTTTCAATTTTAGTCATTTTTCCACGAGATCTCCCAGTCATTTGGCAGGCAGTATGGAGTCTTTCGACTCGTCCAGCAACAGACAATTTGTCTGTTTTTGTTTCATCCCTTACGAAGTTCCCCACGTGAAGTCGTGGTCATATCAAAGCCATTGCGTGTAAACTTTCGAAAACTTTAAGCGAAGTTTTCCGAAAACAAAAAAGACTCCATAAAAGTCGCGTTAAAATTTCTACCACTTGTGCGCGAGCGACATAGAAGGGTAGATGAAAAGAACTGGATAAGCACTGCTAAATTCGGAACTGCCGTCACAACAAAGACCACCAACGTCATCTAGCCTTTCTTGTCTTTGGTCCGCATCTGACTTGTACTTTACCCTAACGTTAAACGACTTTACTTGTCGTAGAGTAATATCTCGGACCGGAAAGAGTTAACTTAATCATCTAACGCATGAATTTTTTTCCCTTTGTTCTTGGTTCTTGTTTTGTTCATTCACACACTATGGCAGGCTTCAGAAATGTTTTTTTCGGAAGGAAGGTTCCTGAAAAGACTGTATTAATAGTGAATTTTCGGAAGAAATTTCTAGAACCAGTTTTGTATAGTTCATTTCGTAAACTTAAAATTTATTGGGGACTTAGTACTTCGTCTTTCATCTTTCTAAAGGCAATGTCGCTCTGAAGTACTGAATGCTGTCGACAACTACGCCATTCTATGTCTTGACATTGTGTGGTGTTATGTACAGTTAAAGAGCGTGAAGGAGTTGCCCGATGCAGGTGAGCGTGGTGTTTAAGGTGAGGTGTGGTGGGTTAAAAATATCAGTTGACTATTTTGACATGCTGTATCAAAAACTGAACGCTTCATTTACAGTATATCCATCGCCAAGCAACCGTAAGCACAGGAACGTAGGAAAGATGAGTTATTTGATTCCAATGGATTAGCGTTAAATTGTTGATAGAGCACCTCTCACTACGACAGCGTTGTTTCCAATTGGCCCAGCAGCTCAACTGGCAAAGCGGTGGTCAGGTGACTTGTAGGCGCCAGTTTAAATCTCGCTCACGTGAACACCTTTTTTCAGTTGGCTTTAGTAGTGTAAGATAATCAAGAGTACTTTTAATTTTGGAACTTTTTGTGAATCCAAGAACTCCCAGAGTTCCAGTTTCAGAGGTACATGTTGGTTTGAAGAATTTAGATGGATTTCGCTTGATTGATTTGCCAGATTTTGTCCGTCGGTTTTACTCGATATAATTCTTGTACTGACTTACTTTATAGAGGAGAGGTTGAGGAAATGCGAAGTTTGTTTACAGAAAAGCTACGGACAAAACTTAGAGAGACTTGTTTCTTTGACAGTAAGAAAACAGTATTTAAATTCATCTAAGGAATACTGAAAAAAGTTATGATTTTACTTCTGTCATTCAAAGAAAGATTTTCGTTTTTTCTACTTTTGTCTTTTCGACGTATTCTGAACTACTAAAATATTTTAATTTACAAATGTAGGGCAGCTCGGCCAAAGAAAAGGTTCTCTACGTTCGTCTTTATCTTCTGCAAGCAATTTGTGCATTCCATAGAGGTGAAACGTCTCAACCAACCCGCCTCTTGGATAAGGTATAGCAGAGTCAATTTTCTTTACTTGTTTGTAAAGTTGCTTTGTTACTTTGGTTCCTCGAGCCACCCGCATTTACAGTGATCGTGAAAATATCATGACAATGATGAGACCATAAATCATAATGATAATTATTTATAATTATATCAAAGGTAGCGATAACACTAGAAATAGGCAAACAATAGTACGGACAACTTTTACGATGATGGTGATGATGATGATCGTTACGATAATAATGGTGACCTTGATCGTTATTATGGTGATGACAGCGATAATAATGATGAAAATGATGCCATGGTGATGGTAGTGACAACAATGTGAATGATAATGATGATGACCACGATAACAACGATACAGGCGCGTCCGATGATAAGAGAGACTGGCGAGAGGAAAAGAACAAGGTTAATAATGATCATCATCTTGAACATTGTCTCTCATAGTACTTCTGTTATTTTCAACAGGTTGAAAAGGAAATCAACGATCTGAAAGTTGACGACAGCACATTATGCCAAAGTAGGTTGAATGCAATTGTTACGTTACAATATTCCTTATGTATTTCTCAAAATGTTTAATTTTTTAATTAGTGATATCCATGGGATTCAGTGCATCAGAATCTCGTCTGGCTTTGCGGTCTTGCCATGGAGATATAACTGCTGCTGTGAGTTACGTTTCAGGGAAACGCGAGGTACTGCACTTTAATAAAACTGGCTTTCTACTTATCGTCCATGAACAGAAACTTGGGTTTCTTTTTCAATACAGAGCGCTTATCGAGGCTTTTATACTGTAGGAGAAACAACGGCAGATAGAAGAAAGAAAGGAGAACAAACGGAAGAACAGGTTGGCTAGAAGATTAGGAAAAACAGCTGATGGTGAATGGTAAGAAGATATGTTTTCAATTAAAAGCTATACTTGCAAATATTACAAAACTACTTTTTAAAGAAAGCTTTGTTTAAAATTATAATGATTTGTAAAGGGGTGCGATATGACTCAACTACTTTTACGTATATTCCTTTAAATTAATTTTGTAAAGGGTCAACGTTGACGCCTACAACAGTTTACAAAAAATGGGTTTCCCAGATTTCTCTGCTAGAGAATCTCTTCGTCAAGCAAACAATGACTTGAATGTAGCTCTCCAGGTAATCATCAATGGTCACTAACGTGTAAGGTTGAAACATAATTAAGATCTAGTCTAATTGAACAGCAGCAACAAATTGCAAGTTAATTTCTTGCAAATGACATTCCCTTGCTAGCTGTCAGAGCATGTTGAGGATGAAGGAGTTGAGAGGTCAATATTTCAGATATTTGACAATATCATGTCAATTTCATAATTTTAACATAGTTTCGAATTTCTCTCATCATTTCTTAGTTTACGCGAGTAAACAGTTACTACACCATGAAAGGGCTCCCTTTGAACAAGCGACTAAAATTGTTATTCTGTTGTTTGTTTCGAATTTAACGTTAGGTTCTTCACGAGCGACCCGAATTGTTACAGCTTTCCTTTGCGGAAAGGTACGGTTGAACTTGTCTATTTTTTATCAGTCACTTGACCTTGTTATTAACCAGAATTGATAACAAACATTAGTCCCCTGCCACCATAGCTTGCCATTTTGCTGTATTTCAGCTCAAAGCATGCATGCATATTAGTGATAAACATGTAAAAATAAAGGTTATGTATAGTAAAATATGTATGTTGTATATATTATGTATATATTATGAATGTTGTATATATTATGTATATAATAATGTATAGTGAAATGGTGTTAGCGGTCGTCTGTTGGCGCTATAGAATGCCCTTTGATGTAAATGGTTGTGTATCTACGTTAATGAATCTCGACTGAATAAAATGAATGTACTTTGGTGTTAATGAGTTTGAGGTTGGCGTTAATGATAGTATATTTTCTGGTAATGAAATGCAAAAGGAGTATGTTTTTATAATGTTCACTTGGAGCTCAATGTCGTATTTTCTTCTGAGGTAACAGTTTCGAGGAAGTCTCTGATGATGTCATCGCTCAGGTAAGCTGTTATTAAATGAATAGCTTGCAGATGGAAGGGCCTCATTTGTTCATACCTAGAATACTTTGTGAATACTGTAATGTGTTTCGAACAGTGAGACCAGGCGCAGAAGAACGCACTCAGGGAAATGTTTCTCCTACATCTGAAGCAGTTTTCGCAATTCATGGTAGGAATGAGTAGCTTAAATGCAATCTAAGCGATGGAGAAAAGTCTTTAAAAATAAAAAAACGTTTTGAAGAATTGAGGTTACTTTAATATTTGAAAAGTTTGGTTAGTATACTTTGGAGAATATCCTTTGCTGTCGCATTTATAATGATCTTATGTATTGGTCATGACAAACAATATTGCACTGGCTTATTCACCTGTTCGTCTCGACATGCAGTAAGCGGAAATAGTTGGTAGGGGAAAGTATGTAGTTTCTTTAGCACATAAATATTAGGTGCCGTGGGTTTAATTTATCTTTTACCAATACATTTTTCATGCATTTTCTGTTCAATAAAGTTAAGAATCCACGCATGATGCTGGGAGACGAAAGAAGAAATCGTTAATTTCTTGAGCCAATAGCCCAGATAAACTCTTCAGAGAGTTCTAAATCAAAGAATGCTGCAGATATGATTACTTGTCTTTTCCGTGCTACCATCGGAAAATTGAACACGCGCGACAACCAGCTAGGAATGCCGCTGAAATTGAAACCATATCACACGCACATTATTTTTGAAGTATGACATTTATGGGTTTTATAGGTTACTGCCATGGGTTTTGATGTCACTACAGCTAAGATCGTTTTAGAACATTATCAAGGCGACGTGAGACGAGCCATTGAGAAGCTGTTAGAAAGTGGAGGAGCTCTTCCCCCAGAATGCGAACACGTGAAAAGTAAAAAGTCAAGAACAGTCAAAGGTAAAATCTCCCTTATGTAAAGTTAAGTTGAAAGTTAGAGTGACTAACATCTACAAGCGGGTTTTTTTTGGGTTTGAGTATGTTTGTTACCAAAGAGTTGTTTCCAAGTTACTGTAAAACGAACTGAAACAAGGTCTTGAGTACGTTTGGAAAAGTATTGTAATGTAATGGTGTAAAGTTTATTTCCTTATTGTCTTGGACACTGTTTTCTTTTATGCTTGATTAAGCCACAGGGAGCCGTGACCAGCTTAGCTCCGATGATGAGGAACGAGAGATTGAAAATGCACTGAAAGAGATCACGCCAGCTTTTGACGAGACTTACGAGGAATCTCACTTGGATCTCACTCTAGACGAGGAAGCAACTTTTGTGAATGAATATAGAACAATGATTGCCACCAGAAGCCAGCTGGAGAAACACTGACGAACTTTAACTGCTGAAAAGCAAGTAAAAGGTTGCAAGCAGAATTCAACAGGAGCGGCGCTGATGAACTTTGTTCAGTGAAAATATACAATGGTCGTCATTAGCACCCAGCTGAAGAAACACTGAAGAACGTTGTTCACTTAGAAAAGAATGGTTGTTACCAGTACCAAGCTAAAAGCAAACAACTTAGTACTTAGTTTTCAGACCTTGGTTTGTAAGACGTTTCATTAACTATTTGACCACAATGAACTACTAAAAGCCAACTGTGTTGTTACGTTGAGGCGTGTGACGCCTCTTCGTTCTCAGTTTATGACGTGAAACGCGACTGTGGCAATTCCAGTTATTTAAACTTCTTCTATATGTGAAAAGAGATCAAAGAGTGCTAAGTGATCAAGCAATTATTTCTCCCCACAAATTTTTCAGTAGAACTGTACAGTTGAAATGAACACTGTGTGAATGTTGTTCTTATGAATAACACTTGATAGCAGAGTTTCTTTCATTCAGAAAAGCATATTCTGCTGTTTTGTGTTATAGCAAAATGCAAGAAATTGTTTATTAGAACTAGCTGTTGAAATCAAATTACAACAACAACTATCATTGCAACTTATGTTCGGTAGAATGTTTTGATAGTAAATCATGTAGGTTTCTTAGAGTATTAATTGCTTCATTGTTATCACTACTGCTGTCTATTGTTTCTTAATCTATTCATCCCCAGCACAGCAGTTTACCAAGTGTATGATAACCATACTCACCGGAATCACCAGTATCTCCAAATCGCAGTTCTGTGACTGGTAGCGAGTTCTTGTCAGTAAGAAACCCGCTATCTTCACGGAGAACGTTATCATTCCTGTCACAGTTACACGAATTTCCACCTGCACAAGATTTAGTCATTCCACACGCACATTTGCCGCTATTGACTGCTGCTCCTCCCCAGTACTTCATTTTCGCGCCTTGACGGGATACCCACCATGCATAGGGTGATGTACGGACTCGTATAACACTACCATGGCATTGATACTTGATAAACTGTTCGCATCTCTGGGAGGTCTTAATAACTGCAGCAATCTGTTCCATACTTACATTATATTTAATCCTTCTTTTGTAGCATCCTCGAGGTTCACATCCCTGCACCTTGGTTGCCCCTTCACTGTCGTGTCCAACTGTTGTCACTCCAGCACCATTTTTTGATGTCATATCACAGTACACTTTGAAGGGCGAAAAGCTTAGTCCTTGAGGATTTATTTTGTAGAACCCACTACGTAAACTGGGCTTAATTCTTCGTAAAGCCGAGCAGGACACTTGGGCATCCAGACGGGATAAAAGGTCTAAAACAGAGATTTATTATGTTTTTGTATGAGTTGCTTCTCGAGTGTCTTATAAATACAAGCCAAATCATAGGTTGCCACCAGGCCGGTTATCTTATTTATAGGGGGATTGTTGTTAGTTCCAGGAAGAATTCGTAGGATGACCAGTCTGGGAAACACAACTGCGGGTAGAGGGAAAACATCTAGAAAAAACTTTTCATGTTGCTACAGAGTTATGAAAAAGGCGTGAAAGTTTGGGAGAACGTCAAACGGCAGTGGGAACACGAGTATGAAGATCGAGTGTTTCATTGTCATTCCAAGTTCGCTAAAACACGTCAAAAATTGTCTCTTGCAATATCATCTTAACTTAAATTGAAAGAGTCATGAATGTTTCTATCACAGTACAAAGATATGAAAGCTATTTTCTATTTGTTTTATAATATAACCAAGGTTTTTTCGAGTTTTCATGACGCCATCCATGTCTGTATTGTAATAAAAAATGAAAATCGCGTCAGCGTGTCTATACTCTGAGAGAAAATGAGACTCGTCCATTCAGAGCATGTGTACAGTACCTGTTATTTTCTAAATACTCGTAAAATTGTTTATTATGAGCAGAAAAAAATTGCTGAATTCTGATTGTTCGAGAGAATTACGCTTATTTTAACTGCACTGCCGCGTAATTTATGATTTTGACACACATAAATAATAACCAAGTAAAATTTTGCTAAAGCAAGTAAGGTTCTACATTACTTCCTGTAGCAAAATATTGCTAACTCACACTCGCCTCACGGCTCATGGCACTTTGGCATAATTTTCCAAATAAAACTCGTGTAAATCGTTTATTCCGTTCGCTATGACATGACTACCTATACTGATTCTTCGATTCTTTTACTATTTTTTTTTACTAAGAAATCTTAGTTACTGATATTCCGAGTAACATCCCATCCAAAGTGATTAAAGAATTATAATCGGATTCGTAAAAAAAGTTTATTTGTTCCTCATGATAAAAATTGATGAATTTCATGCACTATCTAACCTTTGATCGTTTTTTCCTGGCTTTCGAACTTTTCTTTCACTTCCTTTTCGAACTCCTGTACCTGAAGTGGTTCAAAACATGAACATTGCAGTCGACTGACATTTCAACTGGCATAGAAATTTCACAAAGATTTACGAAATGATAGTGAACATTCGAGGTTAACTTGGTCTCAAAGAGTGAAACAATCTCAATCTCCATAAAAAGATCGACCATAACATACCTCTGTTTCACCACTTAAGGCTTCCCATCGAGATCCTTCGCTAACGTACAGTTGTTTATTGTCTGCACGATAAGAGAGGAGGCCTGGCACGGGAGGAATGTTCTGAAGACTTTGTTTGTTGGCCACAAATAGCGTCTGAAAAACGAAAAATATCGACCTCGCTCATTGAAACTTTGATAAACCTTTAGAGAAATCAGAAAAAAAAAATCTGAACTAAAATTTTAGGACAACCTTCACTGTAGAGAATACGTTATATGCAATAATAAGATATCGTACTTACACCTTCGTTAAAAAATGTCTTGAACTGGTAAGAACAAGAACCCTAAAGAGACAAACGTTCCTTGTTCTTACGTAAATTAAGAACCAAGAGAACAAGTGCAAAAGACCAGGCAACATAAAGTCGGCATTTCACTATTAGAAAAAGTTCTCCTTAGTAACTGTCTTCTAACCTTGTGCGCAATGCCAGAAGTGGGATCAACAAAATATTTCTCTATTTTTCCCTCAGCACTTTTCATCTTGAACTCCATACATCTTTTCCAAACACGTTTTGGTGTACTAGATCTAACCCAGAACCACACAAAAGCTTTCTTAGTCACTGTTCCTCCATTAATTGCAGTACATTTTCGGCCACAATAATTCTTTCTTCCTCCTTTCGGACCAAAGCAAGCACAACACTGCGAAGCAGATAAACTTTCTTTAATTTACTTTAATTTCATTTCATTTATAAAATAAATCAAATAGTTCAAATCTAAAGACACCCCAGTGACACTCTTTTCCAAAGAATGTGTCACATAACAGAGAAAATCCGAAACATGCTGGGTTAATTTCGATATTTTTGTCCTCTGTGGCACATTAAGTTTTGCATGTAGGTTCCTAACCAGATTGTTATAAGTTCTAAGTTACCTTCCCGTGGTCACAGCCAACGAATGCAGTAGAATTCTGCCCTATTCCTGAGGATGTAGACACAGCACTATAACTACAATAAATTCAAAATGAGAGGCAATCCAGTTATTCAACGAAATAGTTATCACCTTGAGAATGCCATCGTACCTAAAAGATCCGAAGTGGTCGTAAGCAGATGACAAAAACCCATGTATTACGGCATAACCATTCTTGCATTCATTTCGAAGACAATAGTTCATTCTTCCCTGCAACAAACAATAACTCCATTCAGGCTTGATACAGAAAAAAAAGAAAACCTAGTTTATGCGTATAAAACTTATGAACACGTCATGTTTCTATCCCAGCACAGAGACACTCAAGCAATTTTCTATTTGTTAATAGAGACACTCTACCTTAGACACTTTCACTGCACAGCAAAAGAGCTAAAAAATTGTAAGGTCTGCGACATACATAAAAAGATATTAAAGTATCAATCAAAGCATATATGTGCTATAGTACAGGTGATAAATTATATGAATTGCGGAATCGATGAATGTTAAGATGACCAACAGAGAAATTGCTTCATTGCTTGCAGAGCATGATACATGACGCAAGAGTTCACTAAGAGGCATGCAATTTTGAAAATGTTGCAGGAGAAGTTTAACTTAGTGAACTTTGTTTAAACAACTCACTTACCATGGCGCAGCAGCTTTTTGTTCCTAGTTAACTGTCGCGAGGTATAGCATACTGCAATTTTTTTGTGGACAAGGAATACAATTTCATAATTTGCATCAGACGTATGTAAAAAATTGGAGCGTTTATCGAGGCCTTTAACTAGAATAAACAATTGAAAGACGAATAAAATAATCAAATATTTACCCATCCTAATTTTGGGTGAGTATGAGGTCCAAATTTTGAACAGCGAAACTTCGTCGTGACCACAGAATCTGTGAGAATATCTTTAACGTGTGCGACGTTCCCGATTCCCGGATGAATAGAAGTACATCCTCCTTTATTAGCCGTAAAAAGGTTTCCAAGCTCACGTTTTGGGTTCAGACGATACAACCTAAAGAAAAGTGTTTTTGGTGCACAATGTTGATGAAAAATCCACTCAGACGTCATACTTCGGCCAAGAAATTCGGATGAAGTTCAAGCGTCCAAGGTGACGTTACATCAACTACACTACTACAATTTACCTACAAAAGTACTACAATAATTCAATATTAAAATCAATCGTTACTTCCAGAATGCGACATTCAGTTCCACGTTACACTTAACGCTGATCTTGCTCAGAGTACCAATTTTTTGGATGAAAAATATCGAAGCCTAGACCTCCTAAATAACAATCTGTATACGAAGGAGTGGACATGATAACAATATCTTAAATATTAAAATCATTTACGGGAAAAAGGGACTAATTTTAACATGGTGAAACCTTAGCTCAAAGACCACCGTTGCACGGTATATGATAGGACACTTGGAGTTCATACTTTTCATCTGAATGAACTGGAAATATTTAAATACCAGTCCTTGAATAAAGTAGCTATTGAATATTTTGAGAAATAATTTAGCTTACTTACCAATGTGCTTGTGTTTTATCAAAATTGATGCTACTTGAAACTTGAATTCCAAAGTCTTGAACTTTGACGTTACCAAAAGCACTTGACCAGTGAGGAGGGCCTTTTGGATTAACTGGTCTGCAGTTGGACGGCACCGTCCAAGATATTGGACTGTTCTTCATTCCCACCAACATGAATCCACCACCGTCTGTACGTACGTCACACCAAACCTGATAATTAGTTAATAAAATAATTATTATTATTAATCATTAATAGATAATAATTATTTAAAAGCAGTATCTTGACAGGATGGGGCTTGGCCACCTGTTTCATCCCATGACTAAACCTACAATTACACATTACATAACACTAAATTATAACACTAAATTATTATGCTCATTAACAGTTGATGAATTAAAAGCAAAAGAATTTGAAATTTAATGAGTCGTTGGAAATGTGATACAACGCACGTGTTTTATCTGTGGCTCAACTTCTGATTTAAATTAACTTTTCAAGCTACTTTCACAGCTAAAATTATTGGAATCTCCATTTTTGAAGAACATGAATGTTTCCTTTTATTTTTATCTTAAGGGGACACGTCTCGGAGCGGACTAGGTTAAACTCCACGCTTGCAGCACTAAATATATCATTTTATAATTAATGAAAGTATCTTTCATTACCTTCTGCGGTGTATCGTTTTTTAATAACACCCAGTAGAAACCATCTTCTGCATTCTGCACGCTGTCAACGATATCAGAACAATCTTCGGCCGGATTGAAACTTTCCCCGTACGTTTGAGAGCCTAAAAAGAGTAGTAAAGAAAATGAGAGAACAGTTACTTTTTCTCACTGAAAATTGTCTTTAAAGCTTTGAATAATTTATGAACCATGGTAAATGGCATGTGCCTGCTGTATGTTCTGGGTAAATTCTGAAAAGAACTGCAGTTACCTGCCGCTGCTGAGCAAAATTAGACATATGAAATCAAAATTAAGATTAAAAGAACAAGGTTGTGGCAAAGCAGTGCTTTTTGATCTCTATTTTAACTTCGTATATGCCCTGGAGAGGCACGTAGATACTGTTCGTTTCAGAATATCCCCGAGACATACAGCAGACACGTACCACTCAGTATGGTTTGCACGTCATGCAAAGTTTTGTATAAAACGGGATATTCATACTATTGCAAGACAAAATTGAAAATTAACAATAGAAGAATACCACGTAATCCTACCATCAAGGAATTTCCAGCGATATACGTGATCTTGTTTGGAACAAATCAAAGTTTGATCGTTTCCCATTCTGTTGCTATATAATCGGTGCATTCCTCGGTTTTTCTCGTTGCATTGTGGGAGCTTTAAAAGAAAAAAACGCGACACCCCGAGTGTCAGACATATTACAGAAAACATGCAGGAAAGAAGTGCAATAATAAGTACATGACTCGTCCAAAATTTAGTAAGAGCGGCAAAGTTCATATTTTACCATTATGTATTTCCTGTACCTACGTACTTCCCATTGGTATTAAAATGGCAACCCGAGTGAACACGAATTTTTTCAAGATCACCAGCAAATTGTATATTGTAACGAACAAAAACTCTCAACGTTTACTTCTTTTCTTTAAAATTTTTTTAGACAAAAAATTGGCGCGCGCAGCAGCCAACCGTCATCGAATGAGGAGTCCATTACCTTCACTAATAAAGATCATATATCTTGCAAGAATTTGGAGGATTTAACGAACAAAACTTGAAAGCAATTCATCAGTATGAAGTTAACTTCGTTAAAAGCAACGTTAACAACTACTAACCGTATCCTTAGTGGTTGACGTTGAACCACAAACTATAACGTTTATCCATAATGTAAAAATCATGATTAATATTTTCCAGCTTACTGTTGATAAAGCCATTTGAAAAACAACATTAAAAGCGTCGTCCACTTGCCTTTGTGATACTGAAGAAATCCTACCAGATAAGTCCTTTAAGTATATTCTCGTTCGTGATCGAAAAAAGTAGTTTTTGTTTACCTTACAACAAACTATGTCAAAGAAAATTAACAATAACCGGAGCCCCTCCCCTAAAGAAGTAGGATTATGGAAAAATAAGTGCATCAGCGAATTGTCATCAACATCTGGGACGTGTCAAACTAGAAGAAATTTCATCTTAGTAAGAAACATTACAGACTTTTCATAACAAGTTTAAGACGACTATTTTCTATATAGATAAAATATATATCAACAACTGTTTACAGTACCAGTTAGTGTTCTGCTAAAGTTTCATTTATTTTATCTCGAGAATTTCTCATAAGTCGTTGGATTACTTCTCAGCAGAATGATACGATCAATGAATGGCACATACTTTTACACATTAATTTGATGGAACGAAACTTCGTTCACAAGGCGAGAGGCAATCCTATGTTGAAACCCAGATGTTTCCATCATTCTTTCGCCAATCAAGTTTCCTCAATCTAAAAAAAAATGTACCCCTTCAACTTTTTATTCCATCACCAAATCGGCACTTAATATACAACTGAATGGCCTAAGGGACTGTCAAAACTCTTCTTTACACTATTTTACATTAAATTTCCCTTCAAGACTGCAACAACAAGTAAAATGTAAAATTGAACGCATTGACAGATTGAAAACAAAGTATGACGTGGACAAAGCATGAAGTGGATAGGATGGACTTTTTCATTCAATGACATTAAACGAAACAAATGTTCCGTCAATTTAATGGTCCTAAGGTTAGTCATAATGAAGAGCTATATTCTGCAATGTCAGTTTATACTCGATGATCACTTCAAAAACTCATTAACAATTCACGAAGTAAAGACAAACAGAAAATCATAACCGTGAAATGTAATAAACATGCAACACGGCTTCTTTTCTCCTTTAATTTTTACGTTTCAGAAAACATTATCAAACTTTCTTCAGGAATTAGCGTATAAAAGAGTTCGTTTCTGAAGTAATTTAAACAATTATAAAAGTATGCAAAGACAAACACAGCTTAATATGTTCTTATCTGAGGGAACACAAGAATGCTTACCTATCAATTCCAAGGTCATCAAATTTAACATACCCATTTTCATTAAATAAGACATCATCCATCCTTGCTACCTAAACACCACAGTAAGAGACTGGAATTTCCCTGAAGTTACAAAAAAATTGTCATTTTATCATTCGAAGATATTCCCTCAGGTAAAGAAAGGGCAATTAATTTACGGAGCACAAAAACAACACCTTTTACTTCAGATACTGTACGACATGAGTTTATGGCAGTATATTTTACATGGTACCCAATATCAACTCGTACAAACTTTACATGGCGCCAGTCTCCCACGGAACTCTCCGCCACAGTTTAAGATCTTCAAGTAAAACCAAGGGGAAACAGTTAAATCATTACCTACTGCAAGATACACAATCACCTTCATTGGAACCTGATCAAAAAAATTGATCCTGTGGTGGGGACTGGAATTCTAAAGCGTCGGTTCAATACTTCAATTTACCAACAGAGCTGTAAGGACAAGGAAAAACTTGGAAGTTAAACTTGATTAAAAGACAAAGTCGTTTGGTAAATTTGATAACTTAATATCTATTTCCTTTAAGATAAGCGAACTAATTTTTTAAATCTACTTGAAAACTCACCTTTTCATCCGTGGTCATCATGTGAGTTTATTGTGAACTATATCAATGCAAATGGACTCGTACCTGGCCTTCATCAAACACAAGAACAATACTCAGAGAGTGTTTAATCTAAAAAGCTCTCATGTCATTAATTTCAGTTACTAATGGCTTCAATGTCTCTTATTTATACAAGAATATTCAAGCTCGACATGTTTCTCTGCACGAGTTCAAAGACCCTCACAAACGGGACAATTTGCTTGGTTTTCATCAAAGTATGTAATCCTCCATTTATTCTGACAGTTTAATAAAAGTAAAATGATTCCCCCAATATGCCAAGCAGTGTATTTCGGTATATCAGATGCAACTTACGCATGCTGAAAAAGGTTTCGTGTTAAACGCTACGTAAAGACTGTAAATAATGTTGACCGAAAACTCGCTGTTTCTCACAGAGTTATACTGCATACTAACCAGTGTTAGCAGACATGATCGTATCCTGGTCAACACGTAATTTTACACTACTGCTAGAGTGTGAACATTTAGAGTGAAAAAGTTATCAGTTGCTTTAATGTGAAACGTTTCATATGTATTCCTCAAAGCATCTGGGGTAAAATTATGTTGAGGTCATTGGATCATCAATTGCAGTGCCGTTTCGCTCAACATCGCAAGATACTGTTCCTGTCGCTGTTGCCAACCGAGCTTATGAAAACTCTACGACACATTTTGAACAATTGAACTTTGTAAAAATTCTAATTTTCTTTGTCGAGTCAGAGCTTTCTGAGCTGTGTGGTTTAACTGGAGAAAAACTACTTCCGAAGCGTTGCGAAGTCAAAACCTAACAAGTTTAAGTCTAGATAAACCAGAAAACCTAACTGACCTTGGTTTGCAGACCACAATCTAGCCTAGTCGGATGCCTCTTCCAGACAGTTCAGGGGCTTTGATCTCCTCATGATCCCTCCCTGGCCATTTTTCAGCGAGACTAAGAAGCTGTGTCGCTTTCTTCCTTGTACAGGTTTCCACTCGATCGAAAATCGAGAAGATCTGCAAGGGAACACCTTAAGTGCATGATTGTATTTTGAATTGATTGAATTTACAACGTTAAAGTGTGCGCAAAGGATTGTGGCTAAATGCAAAAGTCACCATCATTTCTCAGAACGATAAATTTTCTTCACAATATTTTCGCTGATATACAGTAAGGCTGACCGTCATTTAAACAATAGCGCCTTAATTTACATCGGCTCATATTAATAGCGTTTGTGTTGAAATAATATCACATGAATAGCACGGGAAACGTCTCTGTATCTAATCATCAGGACACGTAAAACCCAGCATGGCTCTCGTCGACATAAAAGTTCCATCACTTACTCTCGATGTGCAACAGAAACAGGTTGAGGAATAGGATCAAATTGTTTATAAACTCCAACTGGTTCGTATACATGATCATGATAGCCGAATGCTTGAGGACCAACAACCTCCAGCGCTTTTTCTTGTGTCAAAAGAGGCGAACATGGAATCGCGATAACAGACACACGTAGACCATAACGGGCATCCTCAGTTGGAATGGGCTCCCCAGTGTTTGAATCAATAACTGAGATAAGATCAGGAGTTGACGCCTCCTGTCGTCTTGTTCCATCAGAAAAAACTTTTTCTGCGAGCAAATTCTCGTTCTGAAATGACAAAGCTAATGAAGTTCCAGAAAATTCTCCAAAACCGTCAACCTTCACATTGCCCTGATTAAAACCACCTTCTGTTTTTCTTTCCACGTCAATAATCTAAGGTAAAACAAGAAATGCATGATAATTCAGGTCTATTTCGTAACTGGGTCAGTTAAGGATAGTTACGACCGCCTTACAACCACAATAGAAGGATTAGCATAAGACTAGTACGATCACAAGAGAAACACGATGTTGTGTCAAGAACAAACACAACAGAAGCCTTACCAGAAAGTAAACGCAAAAACAACCCAAGGGCAGGCACACAACAAACACTAACGCAACATGTCAACAAAACACAAAGTAACACACTCATCATCACTATCATGACCACCTACATCATCATCAACAGTATCATGATCGTCATCATAAAATTGTCATCATTATCACTGTTATAGTATTCATTATTATCACAATAATTTTCATCATTGTCATTAACATCAACATCAACATCATCATTAACATCACCTAACACCACTATCACGGTAACTATTTGTACCGCTATGATATCCATCATATAATCACCGTCATTATCGTTAACTATAATTATTACCATCATAACATCTGTGATCACTACAATGATCATCATCATCCCACTTGTTACCATCATCATGAGGATAAACATGATTGTGCCGTCATCGTAAAATTTCTCATTGCTGGTCATTTACTGTCATTCTACCATATCATAAATAACATTATCGTTTTAATTAATTACCAAAAACATTTTCATTATAAGCATGCGAAAAACCACGTTCATGTGCACCGCAAGCAGCCATAAGCCAAGAAGACGTAAGTTCTTCATGTGATGCCAAAATGACTAGTTGCAATCATTTCAAGAGTACTAAGTGATTACCTTGCCTGATATAAGCAATTTGCCATTTTGTACATCCAGTACAGCTTTGACAGGGCATCGTTTTTCTTTCTGTGCCATTTTAACAGCATAACCGAGGTGCCAGGCTTGGCTCATGGAAAACATAATGCAGGTCTTGGTCAGTTGTTCAGAGGTCTGTGGTGCCATTGCAATAGCTGCTTCACATCTGTAGTTGAATACACCACCAAGTACATCGGTAAAAATCGCATAAGATCGCAACAATTATGACTGTCTAATTAGTGTTTTGAAACTAGAGGGTGTGATATACCACAAGTAGTTTTCAAAAATACAAAACCACTATTAGGAGGCAAATAGCAGCCTCAAGTCGAGATCTGAGACTGTATTTTTTACGTTTCAGGGCTTGAAATAAGGTCAAAATGCCTTTAACCGAAAGCCTTCAAAATTTGACAGTTCGTGTCACATAGCTCGTAAAAAATTTTTTATATATTTTTCATACCCCATTCTTGTCACCACCACCTCCCTTAAGTGCTTCTCTATGGCTTTTGCTTTCGTTGCGTGTGTCACTACTTCGCTTGGGCCACTGGCACCGACTACGGCGCAGGGACAGATGGAAACACCATACATGGACGGAATGTACATCTGCAGTTGTGGAAAAGCTCGTCCCATTCCATCACAATCTACCACAGGTAACCCAAGTTCTCCTCCAAGGATGAGCGGCTCAATGGAATTATATCCACCAATTTCTAGACTCATTAAAGCAACGATTTTCTTCTCCTCAGAAGTCTAAGAAACAATGATTTATCACAATAAGAAGGGAATTACATGACTTTTGCGGGGAATGTTGTTTACTTGTAGCCGACGGAGTAACAACATTCTTGTTCAATGTTTCAAATCTCCATTTCAGCTAAAGATTAGCGGCAATATTATACCCATACTTGTGGCAATAAAAAAAATCAGTTAAATACTTCTTGTTTCTTGATTTCCCTGTAAATTTTTCAGAAAATACAAAGTATGGCTGATTTACAAACCATGTTTGAGTCCAAGTCTAAATGCTTCACGTATTTAACTCCATCTGGAGAATCTTCCAGTTCAAGTTTGTTTGGATCACTGTTCAGCACATTTTGAACTTTTTCAAGTGCAGATTTACTCTCGTGTTCACCAAGCAATTTCTCAATGAGAACCAAAGGCGCACCCATGTAGCCAACTCCCAAAATGAGACCTTTCTCTGGCAGACTGAAAAAGAAGAAATTGGCACACACAAAAGATTAAAAGATTAAACACATTTAAAAACATAAAATCACATACCAAACGTTAACAAAAGCCAATAAGCTGAAAAAACAGGCAGAATGCAATGCCTGTTTTACTGCCTTTTTAACTCAATTTTTTATACATTACGGGGCCGAATGGTCTGCATATTATTATAAAATTGATAAAACTGCACCAAGTCATTGTCAAATAAAACTATTTACAAACAAGTCCAAACAACCATTTCAACCTGGGTCTAGCAGCGACCACGCTACATAATTTAATTTTAAGTATATTCATTTCAAGTCTCTTTAGTAAACGCCCTAACACAATAACCACTTACTTATCAGGATGGATTACGCGAATTTTCCTGCCGGATTTTAAGGCCAGCAGGGCCTTAATGCGCCCCAGGTACGGACTCCCTCCTCCACCGCAGCCCAAGATACCAGCTCCAGTAGCAATACATTCCACATCAAATTCACTTAATAACCAATCTCCACTAGATCTTTCAACAAATGGTCGATATCCTCTGGCAGACACAGACTGAGGGTCAATTTTTATTTCTTTTTGGTCAACCTGTTTCTCGCGGTCAGGTAAAGTTTTCGTGACAGGAAACACCAAAGTTGAACCAAAATCGTGGTGATGTTTTAAAGCACTGGAGTTAAGCACTTGTTCATCTTGTTCATTTTGTTCAGGTAAAATCAAATCACCCACAGCCTTAACTTGGATTCGAGTTGCGTTACCCTTGAGATACGTCAAGTGAACGTCTGTTTTTTCTACAGTTACTACGGTTTCTGGTTGAGCGCCATTTTCCATTGCTCTGGCACAAGCTAGTTGTTCTGCTTCTCTAAGAGCTTCTTCACGTTTTATTTCAGCTAAATTAACAACTGTGTCCACAGTGCCACTAACCTGACTTAACGCCGCACCAACAGCATTGGCAACCTTGATGTTTCAAGGGAAGATTAAAACAATCATTATTACTGGTGACATCTTCCAACTTGATGCCTCACAGCAGAGTTCAGCATCTTCCACGAAACAACTCAACAGTCTGTTGCCCACCAGACAAATTTTTTTCGCGCGAATCGACTTTTTCTTTTGTCTCATAGGCTCTCTAGTCGACCCAATGAGAGATATATATTCAATTTATGAAAAAAAACAAACAAACCTGGTGGAACACAAAATTCAAATCAACCCTTGACATAAAAGACCCAACATTGTAATGTGAATTAGATCATTTCATTAGCTTGGACAGTATGCGGAGATTGAATGACAACTGAGTTTGACCGCACCTATCTAAAACCCCACGGGCAAAGACTGATGAGTTGGTTTTATCCATCGCGGTACGATTCTGCGTGACTTTAGGGTTGTCAGGTAATGTGAAGGCATTTTTTGCATTGTCTAGTTTACATGGTTGTCCTCTGGGTGAGTAAGTTCCACAACTTTAGGTGCTGCGGCTGCAAAGGCTCAATCACCAAGGGTTGGTAGAGTCTTTTTTGCAGGGGGCATCTCTAATAATTCGTCATTTGATCTTGAGGCATAGTTTGATTTTAGTTTGATAGTCACCAAATCACAAATGTATTTAGGGGCTAGTCTATAAATCGCTTTGAATGTAAGTAAAATAATTTTAAAATCCACGCCGAATTTTATAGGCAGCCAGTGTAATTGTGGAAAGCAAGGTGTAATATGACAGAACAAGGGTCTCTACACTAAAAATTCTGAGTAATAAAATGTAGTCGAACACAAGAGGAGCTTTAGATTATACCTAATGGTATTAAAGTACAACAAATGAATGTTTAACTGATGGAAACAAGAAGCAAAACGAACAAGTTACAAGGTAAGGAAACCACCAACATCCAACGATGAAAACCCGGTGAAAAATGGGAAAGAAAATCAACAAAAACCATATAATAAACTCATTTTTAGGTTAAGAATATTAGTGCCCAGCGTAAAGTTATAAAAAAGAAAAAAAACATAATAACGGAGACTTTAATAAAACCAGAAATTTATTTTATTGACGTTTCGTCGCTAGTCTTGCGACATCTGTTTTTATTAAAGTCTCCGTTATTATGGGTCTTTTTAAAACTTTATGCTGGGCACTAATATTCTGAACCAGATTACGTTTCCCACCTGGTTCGTCTATTGACACCAAATTCATTTTTAATCTTGTTTGCTCGGTTCATACGGTGTTTGCCTTCGGGTTTTTCGCGCAGACTGCATACGTAAACCTCATGAAAATATCTTCTCTGCGGGCTTTGCTCTCGGTTGATAAGTATTTATTATACCAGAGAAGATAACAGCCATGCAGCTAATATACTAAAACCTGGCCTAATATAAGCCGCCAGAACACGTATTAACAGTCCACCATCCACCGTGAAGTTGTTCGTAACCAAAATAACTCATGGTTAGTTTAAGTCGTGAAAATGCTCGTCTAAAAATCACCGTTCGAGTTAGCAACGCTAGCAAGTATTGTCAAAAGTAACTAAACAATTGGGTGGACTCGATTTATCTTGTAACTTCGTAAATAGAGAATATCATGCTTCAATAAGACGACCTGCAATAATTATTTAGGGTCTTTAAATTTTTTGTAATGAGTTCTCTAATTGTAAGGGCGGACATAAAATACTAGTGCCCTGTTTTAAATCAAATTAATCCCGTAAAATACCTGTTTTCTCAACATTTCCCATGCCTACAATTTAAACGTGTACAAACTTTAATAGGCAGTTATACTGCACATGACTAACATACCTCAAAATGAGCTGGTTTGACAACCACAGATGCTCCAGACACTGGTCTCTGTACATCAACAAGAACAGCACCACCTCCAACTAGAATCACAGGCTGACTAATGGGTGTGACCTTGAGAAATAATTGTAAAAGTTTAAAACTCCAAATGAAATAAAATGGGGGACAGACAACAATAAAAACAAAAAGATGAATCATTGCTTATAACTACAGTATGCTACAAATTCCAAATAGAATGTCTAAGTCAAACAACTGGAACATTTATGAGGGTGTTGTGAACTTGTGTGCCCAGTAAACTTTAGATGGCAAGAGAAATGCTCCAACCCTGGTATTCAGCCTTTCTTCAGAAGAAGAAATATTCCACATTTCTATGGAATAACTACATTAACACAGTTAAAAAAACCCACCTAAACATGCAACATGTCAGTGACAAATAAAATATTTATTAATATTCCTAGCACAAATTATTCACGGTTGTATTTAAGAAAATGTTGACTCTCCAAGCAAGTGTAGGGAGCAAGTGTAGGGAGCCAGTGATCTCAGTTGTGCAATAAATGGCCATATTAGGCTTAAAACAGCTCATATCCTTGAGAAAGTTAATAAACATGAATATTTAGATGTAGCTAGTCTAAAAATATTGTATTTGTATTCAGGTATTCTTGACAATGTTTTAGTACATATGTAACATGTATATTATATATCACATCTCATACTCATTAACAATTCATGAGCAAAACACAAAGGAAATCAGTACCAAGATGTAGTTTGGATATCTGATCTTAATTAGCATAAAATTTCATAAACTTTAGACCCAATTTTCTCTTTAAATAAGGATTTGTTTGAGATGCAATATCACACACTTGAAAGTTGTGTTTCATCAGATATCCAAACACCTCAAAGTTGGTTAAAAAACTCGGCTATTGCCTTATTTTTCAACTCACTTAGACTCTGTTTGGATATCTGATGAAATACTCATTCTCTTGTATGATATATTACATAGACAGTTTAAATATCTCAAGTAAAGAAGAATGAATTGTACTTTTGAACTTGCCTTAACTTGATCAACACTGTCTTCAATTATTTTGTGAATCAGTGACAAAACATCGTCAACAAGTGACTTCTCCAGACTGGAAACCTTATTGGGATCACCAATTTTGCAAAGTTTAGCTGCCACTGCAATATCTGTTGTTGTGAGTGTTGGTCCACCATATACCTTAGACTTTGTCACCAGTTCATATCCAACACTATCAGGGCCAATGGTCGACTAGAAAATAATCAGAAGTTGTTTGATATCTGATATATATATATTTGTTAAATGTTATAGTCTTTCAGGATTTTCACTACCATAATGAGGGCTCCATTCTAACTACCAGTCATAACTCATTAGACCAAATTCACTAACTGAACAACACACCAGGGAACATACTGTACCACAGGAACTTTAAAAATGAATTAGTTTATTCAAGTACTCATTTTTAAGTGTCAAAAGAGATGCGTTTTACTCAAAGGCATCACATTTTTAAGCTAGGAACCACTCATTGCTATGGACTCAACATTTTTCTTTTATTTAACCCCTCATAAGTTTTTGTTTCTATCTAGAATGGACAGATAAAAACATCAGTTTGCACACTGTTTTCCTTGTTTTTGTCATTCTTTTACCACATACATATTTCTATTCCCCTGGGGACTATGGGGGTTTAACCCAATGCTGGTTTGTAGATTGTTATTTAAAAATAGCAAATGACTTCCTTGACTTACCTAGTCATTGATTTGTTTGGTTTTTGTTTCTCAGATTTTATTAGTTAACTTTTTATCACATGACTACTTTTCATATAAAACCTAGTCTAGTCACTACTCCTATTTCAGAACACATTTTGTTTGCTGACAAAGGCCTTTGCTTGAAATGTGGAATTCTTTGAGATCAGTAATGGCAGTTATCAAATTTAAACTTTTTACTAATTTTATATCTTTATCAATGAATAACAGAGTGCTATAAATTAGTAAGCAAATTTCATTTACCAATGATCTTCAGTTACTAATGACAATGAATTACTATGAAACACTTTACTTTCAGAGAAATTTACTTTGAGAAATTCATTTAACCCATTCCTGCCTAGATGGGCTAGCTCAATCTTATAAGATCATCTGGCCTTTGGCCACAATAAAACTAAAAAAAGGCAATCTAGGCAGTACCTGGTTGAATAGAGTCATGTGGATCCTTCATGTGCATATTGTTTGCAGTTGACCTATTACTATAAACTCTACACATACCTTTGAGCTGTCTTTATTTGCTCTAATTAATGATCCTCCACCTAATGCAATGCTAAGAACATCTGGCATTCGGAAATTGGTTGTAACACCACCACACTTTACCCTGGTTGATGCTTCTCTGGGGAACCCATGTACTAACACACCCACATCTGTGCTTGTCCCACCAATGTCAATCACAATGGCATCTTTGTTTTCAGATAAAAATGCTGCTCCACGCATACTGTTAGTTGGCCCCGAGGAGAATGTCAGAACAGGGAATTTGGAGCTTTTCTCTGCACTGTGAGGAATCAAAAATTAAAATGGTAAATTAAATAAACCTCTTTACCAAATTTCTTGCTTCCTTAATTTTGCTCATTTCATTCTCTTTGCTCTTCTTATTAATTTCTTCCTTTCTTTGTAATTCTTTCCCTCTCACCAATCTTCCCATCTTTTGTTGCTATCATCACTTATTTTTATCCTTCCACAGACTGTAGCATTTAATTGTTTCATGTTCTCAATCATTCACCTTCTCTCCACTTCTCACAATCAACATCTTCCCTTAATCTTTTTTGTAGCTTTCTGGTTCAACATCTCCAGACACTCAAGGTAGACTTTGAAATTGATCATATCATGTCCTATTACATATATCTAATTATAATAATCTAAAAACATGGTAAATGGTGACATTTTGTGTACTCCTGGACCAAATATGTACCAGTAATAGCAATTCAAATAAAATATTGAAAATTATCTGATACTGAATACTCCTGGAATGACATCTATACTCTGTGCATGACAGTGATTTGATCACAGATTGTAAGCTATCTGGGAATTATTGGCAAAAAGGTTGGCAAACTGTCAAAGCTAAAAGCAAGGAATTCTCTGCTTTCTCCTCCAATAGTCTACTGACCTTTTTGCTTTATATACAGTACATTATTAAACAAAACCCATGCAGCATTCCCAAATTTTTATATCACCACTTGAACTTATACTCTTTTAAAAAATATCTTCTAAACTGTTCATTAGGAAGTGATATTGCCAAATTGTAATTCACCTTATTATGGTCCCATCATTTTGGGTGAAAAACAGTGGGCACTTCAAGCCTACATCTCTTACAGCTTTTTCAAATGCAGCAACACACTTTTTACTAAGAGGCTTCAGGCTTTCATTCAAAATAGCAGAGTTCTCTCTTTCAAGGAGTCCCATATGTGCAACTTTGTAGGACAGAGTGAAGCTTGCATCAGGGTAAGCACTTTGCAGGATCTGTGCAATAAGAATTTCCTGGTTTGCACATATTGATGAAAAGACTCCAGACACAACAACATGTTTTATCCCTACATCACAAAATTGAAAGAAAAAAACAACAGTCATTCAGGTACACTGACTAAGTTATTTGATTTCAAACAATGGCAAAATGACTAATTTGCAGCAAAAAATGGCAAGGATTATTTTTGATTAATTTTCAAGTTTAAGGTCCTGTTTATGAGGAGGAAGGGTGACCCACCTAACTGGGACAACCTGTCTAGGAGGGCCAAAAGATAGCTGCTGTTTACATGAGGTAGGGTAACTCTTCTAGCTAACACAACTTCATTAGTTGGGTCACTCTACTCTGATGAAGTCACTACGGTTTTGTTCTTGTCACAGATGTCATTGACTTTGTTTCTAAATCTGTTGATTATGCAGGATGGTTTGATAATGAAGTAGTTCTCTCTTCATTCATTACACCATTCTCAACCTGTTATCTTCAAATGATTTTGCTTGGCATATACATGTGCAAAACGATTACTTACAATGCAGCAGGATACATTTACATGCTTTTACACCAAAACATGGTTCTTCTGGGAGGGTTACCCTACCAGATGCATTTACATGGTTTAAATAAATAAAGATAGCCCTGTTGACTGGGTTACCCTAGCATGCACGTAAATAAAACATGGAAAGATGATTGGCTAGCAGTAACCCTCCTACCAGGGTAACATTAGTAGAAGGGTTACATGAAAACTGGCCCTAACAGACATAAGTTGGCAAAATTGTACTTAAAGGTGTACATTATTATGCAATGTACCCACTTCCAAGTATTCCTCAAACTTTTTGTTTTTGTTTTTAAGAATTCCTCAAACATTCACCTGAAAGCAGAGCGAAAAATTTAGGATATTCATAACGATTTCAGCAATAAACCCAGGACTTAAACTGCACAGGATTGACATACATCTCCCAGGGGTGGTGCGCCACAAGTGAAAACTAAGGCCTTACTCACCACGTGGTTGAGCGCTAATGCAGTTTAGCAGTATAAATACAAGTACCACAGGTAAATTATATATCAGTAGACCGCTTGTCACTAGGATATTAAAACGGTACCATAACATCAATTATTTACCATACTCAAAATGTATTACAGCCAAAAAAACGTTCCTGTTACTTCCCGTGACCAACGATAGGCTGTCGATTGCTGACAGGCTGTCGATTGTTGTATAAGTTACCTATGTTACCAGTATTAAAACGACTAAGATGAGAAACTGCATTAACATGCAATTGGCGCTCCAACTCGTTGAAGTTATGGTCTACTAACTAAAGACGTTATGGCAAGTAAGCAACCATATTACCAAGTACAAGGAAATAATTTTTATTCCTCCAGCTACAGTTCCACACATACCTGCCTGTTTGAGTTGTGATATGACATGAAGAACTTCTTCTCTTCTAACTGATCGAATTTCTTTCCCATCAAACTCATAGCCGCCGTCAATGAAATAATATCCACCAAGAAGAACATCCTTTAAATCAGTCGGGAAATCACTGAACGGCGGTACAGCCCTTGATACGGGTCCACACAACCTTATTACTGCGACAGGGACTAGATTCTGTCGTTGTAAAACGGCGTTAAGGAAATGAGTAGTTCCAATATTTACACAACTTATAAATACGTTCTCATGACTAAGGTTTTGATACAGCTGATTAAGAACTGTGGACAGGGCATTTTTAACCCCCAGCGTGACATCCACTGTTGTTGGCTGTTTACATTTTGCAACGATTCGTCGATTATAAAGAACAACAGCATCAGTATTTGTTCCACCGACGTCAACTCCGATAAATACCTTCATCGTAACCAAATTTATGGTGAACCGCAGATGACGTTGCGAACTGAGAGTTCTTGGTGTTTATATTTGATAAAGCTAAGACTTGAGTAACACAGTAAATCGTGATTGTGGGGAAGCAACCGATTACGGGGAAGTAACCGGATTACGCCGATCTAAGACCGAGTGTGCCAAGCCGAGCAGAGTCAGTACTGTTCGGCATTGCTGATAAACTGCGTGATTAGTTCAGGCATACAGATCCAAGCTATGTCAAGCAATAAAAGCAGAGCCTTTAAAAAACACACATAGCATATACAAATGAAAACTTTGTTATTCAACTGTGGAACCGATCAATGAAGACATTTGTTAACCAGTTTATATGTGTAACTTTTCCCTTCAGCTATTTCTCGCCAACTGAATTTCTCCAGTATCTTTTCATGAGACAGAAAATTGGTGGAACTGAAATTGAAGTCTGATTGAATGGCAAATAAATGGGCAAATGAATTGTACATTGCTCCTGCAGTGTAAGTTGTCAGCGGCGGTCTATTTTGGAATTAAATACAACGGCAAGAAGCGATTCCATTTGCAAAAACGCAAATCACAAATTCGTTTCAGTTTAATATAGTAACTTCGAAATTAGGTTGGAAAAAAACATTCCCACATATTCAATTCACTTTACGAATTATTACATTATTATTCTATTTGTGGACCAAGGGCAACGTCAGTTTTATCATTACAAGTTGAAATCACGTTTCTTGATAATTTTTGGAGCGGTGGCGTTCTGATGTTTAAAAAAGATCTATATTAAATATTTACGTGAAGGACTTTGTAATGACTCCTCCAAAATTACTTGTTGGGTTACATATTATCTTTATCCCCCCATATCATATGGGGGGATAAAGATAATATGTCATTGATGAGTGATCTGCAAATTCTACAAAACAAAGCGGCTAAAGCAATTCTTGGCTGGCCTGTTTACACATCTGCAAGTAGCGCACTGAATACATTAAAATGGAAACCACTGTCTTTGAGAAGAAAGTACCATCGTGCTCTCTTCACTTATAAATGCATCAATGATCTCATAAACTTTGATCTAAATTTAACATCAAACGAATCTGTTCACACTTACAACACACGGAGAAAGTGACTTTCGTCTGCCAATTGTGAAAACGAAAAGGGGAAAGCAAAGATTCATATACCAAGCAATCAAGGAATGGAACGATTTATATTTAGAAATAAAAAACTCAGACAATGTCTCTAGTTTTAAAAGGAATTTTTTTTAACTTAAATATAATATAACTTTTATTTCTTTGTAATATCATTTTTTTTTCCTTTTAATTTGGTAATTCACTTTTACGTTTATTTGTATGTAAATATACTGTAATCTATGTAATTTGTTTTTTTTTTAAATTTATACAGAGCCTCATTGAAAACCACCTATCGGTGAATGAGTACCCTGTTTAAATATTAAATTCATCATCAATTATAAAAAATTTCTTTTTAAAGCTGGTAACTGGAATTAGGAATCGATTACTTTTTGAAGTAAAGAATTGGAATTAAGTCCTTTTAAAACAATATTTTACACAACTGCCCCCATAGATAACAATTAATGGTATTACCATGCACAAGACTAAGTAAATAATATTAGATGAAAACAGTTCACAACCTCTATAAACATTCTGAAAATTTATAATCCGCTGTTGAAAAACACGTTTTTTTACTTATTAGTTACTGTCGCACAATCTTCGTCTAGTTGTGCAACGCTCGTTCGTTAATTCGGTAGATTCCACTCAAGGGACTGTATCTTTCTTTTATTTTGCGACTTAAGGCGTCACTCTCTCGGTACACTTCTCTCTGACTTCTCTTCACACCTTATCTATATTTCACAACCTACTTCGACGGTGTCCAAAGGACAAGTGCCAATCCTAGGCTTTAGGGTCAAGGTCCAGGTTGGCTTACAGTGGTTCCTTGTTGTCCAGTATAATAACTAGTTGTTTACAACAGGTTCCTTGTTCTGACAACTTAAGTGTCCCGCAGCGAGAATCACGTTATCACAATTTACTATTTGTTACGAATTTAATTTAATCTAATTTAACCCTTTAGCGGTTACAATTTTACTCCCAACTATTCTGCCACAGTTACGTCGTGGAAAACAGCTACCGATGAGTTTTATCTCACCGGAGTAATAAATGAATAATTAGTAAATGTAGGCAGTTTTGGTGTTAAGGGTTGCTTTAAAATGAGCCCTAAACTTTAACGGTAAGCGGAAGCAAGAAATACTTAATTATAACGTTAAAAAAAGAGAGAGAAAAAAAAAAAGCGTAGCCAACGAAGCAAAAGGATAATTTCATTTCAAGTTTCTTTCTAGTACTAAGTTAGCGACAGCTGGTGCGTAGGATCTTTACCCACATTACACTACCAAAGTTTTATTGAGACAATGGAACAGACATGTAAGGGGTAACTTCATTCTTACTTTAAATGTGTCGGGAGAAAAACATTAAACATGTTTTTGTCTGACCAGAAGTGTACAATTGTAAAACAAGGTCAAACCGCAGTCAAAACTTGAACCCTTGCCTTAATTTTAATCAACTATCCACTGACTCATTTACATGTAGCGCACGAAGGAATATACGATTTAAGGCACATCTTTACAGGAATTATCTTGCAGTAGTTTGTGTGGACATGACTGACCGAAAGAAAATGTTAAACAACACCAAAACTGACTCGTGCATCATCGAGGCCCCTGAGATTTTACTACTAATAATCGGATCTCTCGCCGCTCCGTTGAATGGACTAATTCTTGTTATGTTCAACGAACGGAAGAAATTCTTCAGGACCAGAGTATCCTACCTCGAGGCAAACCTTTCGTTCGCTGATTGTTTTACAGGTGTTGTGTTAGTGTTTATTATAGTTCACCAAATGACGCGATGGGAGAGGCTTCCAGAGGACCTCGGATTCCTTCTCGTATCAGTTAGTATTCAGACGTCATTTCTGACACTTATTCACGTGTCAACGGATAGGCTGGTGGTTGCGATGTTTCCATTGACTTGGTCGACAATTCTCAATGTTAGGAGAACGACCATAGCTATCTCTGTTGTCTGGCTGGCCTCCATCTTCGTGGAAATAATGCAGCGTTATTGCATAAACAAAAGACGAATTGCATTGCTATATTTTTTTGGAAATCATTGCAATCCTCTTCATATCCGTCCATGTTTTCATCTTCCAGTTTTTGAAAAAACAGCGAAGACGCTTGTCTCACTGAGACGGTTCTCAAGAGACTTCAGTGGTGGTAGACCTACCACTATACGTACCACACGCTAAAATTACAGCAATTGTTTTAACCCTAATGTTATTCCTTGTCATCATGTACATCCCTTACATCATTTAAGTATTAACATGGCAAGATCTGGTGCGAAGATGGAAATACGGCCTAGTTATACTGCATTGCGATATACCTCAGCATTTTCACATTTGAACTACGCAGTAAATATTCGTGGCGTTTAAAAATTTATAGTAAGGCATTTTACCAGATGTTTAAGTTGGGTTATACAAGACTCGACGTTTACAACTACATTCGGTGATGCGAGGTTGATGAGTTAATCAATACACAATGAAATACGTTCTCTGACCAAAGATTTATTACAGCTAACTTTCCACTGTCGTTCAACAGCCTCCCTGTTTGTTATTTATTAGATAAGTTTAAATTCCACCGCCGTTCTCACATTTTTTCGAATAAAATTTAATTCCTTCAGTTTTGGTTTTCTTTTGCTTTGGAAAAATTCCAATTTTAAGACGAACCTTGCGAGAAGGTTCTGAGAATCTGTCTTGCTGGGTGGATGTTAATCAATATATAGTCCTCTACGTATCCACTGTAATTAATTTAAGATTCTGTTCAAAATCTGTAACTTTAGAAGAATGAAATTTTGTTGATATACATGTACAGATTAATAAAGAAACTCTCAGGCGAATTGTTTTTGTTTTTGCCTGATCCTTAATAGAGAATATAATTAAATTTCCAAACTTCAATGTACAACATAAAGCGTGGATACTTTTACCTGTTTTTATCAGGCTTTTTGATGACGGGATAGGGCAGTCGAGATTGCAATTTAGTTTCACTAGAAAAGGATTCTACGACAAATCGTAAAAAAAATCGCACAATTTGCATCGAATTTATCATCAGCAAGTTTTGTATTTTACATTCCATCAGTATCACGGAGTTACATTAATAATTTTCTATCACTTAAAAGATTAGTCTACTAATTCTAACTATTAAATACAAATTACTACATAATGTCAATTCAATGATAAGTTACCTTCGGGCCAGGTGAGTGTTACCTTGAAGAACATTATAACACTGTATCATACCCTGTTGGCAAGAGTTGATATCTTGCCAAGGCCGCTGTACACAGTGATCAAGGCGTTCAATACACGCCATCAACTGAGGTAAGGCAGCCTTATCATCTCCTTCAATCATCTTATCAATACCAACCTTAAGACACGCTCCAGCATCGTAAACTTCACCAAATCTGGCCTGGACATTCATCTCTTGTTTGCAACGCAGACACTTGAACATCGTCAAGGACTGTGCCTCTCTAGGCACCCGCTGACCACAACATCGACACTTTAATGTAGGCACGTGGCACTCAAGTTCCGCGTACAAAGGCCAGTTTTCCACGCATGCTCCGCATGTACAGTCAAAATAATATTGCTTCTTGAGTTCAGCTTGACGCTCGTTGAACGGGGTTACCGCTGACACATATCCATAATTATCCGTGACTTCCTCTCCCTTGCGAATGGTTTGAATCGAACGCATTACGCATGCGTCGCCATAGAAGTTCCTCGTCACTGAAGGGTCACAGGAATGGTTAAACAAACTAAATGTGGCGTAAATGGCGGCAGCGATTTCAACGGTATGTGAGTTCACGAGGTCATTTTCCAGTTGTAAGAATTCTGAAATCTCATGTGCATTGCACGGAAGTACCTGAAGCATGCGCAGTAAGTGACTGGCAATGCACAATAAATGATCAGCACCGCTCTGCTGTGAAGACAGCTCATCAAAAAATCCCGCTTGCTCAAGGCATTTGGTGAGTAGTATAGCCATGACTGATCGACGAAAAAGGTCGCTTGTTGATCTGTCTACGGTATGGGCCACCAAATGAAAAATCTCAAAATACGTGTTGCCGTAAATACTGTTGGATGGTAAACCGTCCTCTAACGACAGCTCCACTGGGTATTTTTCAGAGTCAAATTCCTTGAGTTGATCCCAAGTTGTCTTGGTGATGACACGGAGTGCAAGAAATCCAAACTTACCAATATCACAAGCTTTAAGAAAGTCCAAATATTTACATTCGTACATGTGATAACACCAGGCAAGACTCTCACAGGATTGGCTACAGAACCCAACTCTTGCACACTGACGACAAGGAACTGGTGCCAACACTCGTTTCAAACAATGTAGGCAATGAGTAGGATAGTTCTCCGGAAGTAATACAAATGCATAAGGTTTCTCTACTGCTAAAACATCACCCACTTGCACTTCTTCAACAGCTTTGACATAACGACCTTTCTCTGGCTCAAATGAAACATCAATTTTGGCAGAAAGACTAGGAAAAATTGGGTTGGCACTGTTACTTACATCTGGAGTGGGATAGCTACCAACATTCTTATTCTTAATCACACAAGAACCAGACTCATTCTGCTTCAAGCTTTCTTTGCATTTCTTTATCCAAGAGTGCACACTCTTTTCATTCACTTTGATTTTCTCAATGGACACTTGGGATGAACTGAGAAAAGTCCTAGCTTTACTGAAGCTCTCCAGTGCTTGAGTTGGCATACCAACAAAGTAAAAACATTTGGCCTGTCTTTCATACACTTTATATTGCAGTGCTTCAGGGTAGCCATAACTTAATGCCAATGCAATATCTTGTAAACAATCATGGTACTTTTTTAGGTGAAACAGTACAGCTGATCTGTTTGCAATGGCAGTTGAGAGCTCCTTTTCAGCACTAGAAAAAGGAGCAAGCATTACACTTTCATTGTATAACTTAAGAGAATCCATAAAGTTCTTGTTCTGGAATTCCTTATTTCCTTTAGCTCTTGCCTGAATAGAATGTGAAGCTGATTTTTCCAAAAACATTTCCTTTACTTTGATCGTTTCTTGAATACAATCTAATTTCCAGGAAAAGGCAACTCTTTCTTGGTCATTATGAAGCTCAGAAAATTGAACTGATATTTGCAACAAGTTGTGGTTATTTTTTAGCTTTTTGTAAATTGATTCATACCATTTATCCATCAAATGTTCTGAATACTTTGAGGACATTTTTGGTCACTGGTGTCCTGTAAAAGAGAGTAGTAACACATCCAAGATTCAAGGTAATTAAGTAAATCACACCAGTACAGATCATCCAAGAACACCAGGCAATCCATATCTGCAGAATGTTTGCTTTGGTAGAGTGGTTTTCATGGGAGATGAACCAGGCTCCAATATTTAAATATAGTATTAGAAAATACTGTTTCATACATTCAAAAAGTAATTGCCAGTTACTTAGATTTCTCTATTTCACAAGAGATTTATCCATCACAAAAGCTTTATTTAACAAAAGAAACTTTCAAATCACAAATAAACTAATTCTTTATATGCACAAAACACACTTTTATTTATAAAAATATTCACAACAGTGCAAAGGGGGGAAAGCAATTCCCTGGGGATAGCAAATTGCTAAGGACAGTAATAACCCATGGTTGCCTGAAAACATAATGAATGAAAGTTGATTGATTTGTACCATAACAGACTCTTTATCCACAAATTTCTCACATGTAGACCATATTAACTCTTCCAATTCATCAACTAAATGTTCACTTCACCCAAGAAGCCATTTGACTGATTTTCCAAGCCCCTTCGGCCCTCTTTCTACTAATATCCCTTGCAACTGCTAAAGTGGGGGGAGGCTCATGGGCACCTACAGCACTTCACTCCAGGAGAGCAAATTCCTTAACCTGGCAATGCAAACAAGTACAATAGAAACATCAGAAAAGCTGTTTTTCAATCTTCCTCACACATTTTACAGACTTTCCTGTCTGGCAGGGAAGACATATTGGCCAAGCTAATGCCTTGGCCTCTAATCATGCGACAGTCACTATTTTTGATGAGGGATCAGAGTACAGGAGTACCCGAAGCCTTGGGTGGAATTTTCCCAATTACAAAGACAGTTCAGCGGCCAAAAGCCACAATTTAAACCTATTCTATCACTTTAAAGCCTTGAACAAACAAAAACATCATTTTATACTTAAACGGTTAAAATTTTCCCAATTTTACATTCCATGCGGTTCCTTTGAGTGAGACTTCGTGATTAAAGAGGGAGTGGTAAAGTTGCTGTTGCATTTATTTGGCTTAAACTATACATAAAATCCCACTCTAGAAATAAAAATAACTTAGGATTTTATTCAATGAATAAAACTATAGTTTGAAAATCAACTTTGAGCAGTACTGTACCTGAAATCAGTGAAATTATCTCGCCTTGTCATTCAAACATCGGCGTGAATCTGTCACTTGACTGACCAAGATCCTCTGCATTTGAACCACTCTCAAAATCGATATCTCGCGGTCAAGTACTAGAGATCACTAACAGGACAATTTTTTTGAATATATTAAAATAATTTCAACAAAAAAAGAGTGGGTTTTTCAATTTGAAGTTTCTTCCTACAATTTTGGGTCAAAGTTTCGACGGTAGCTCTTCTTTGCGCCCGCGCACTACATCCACTGACCCACTGCCCAACCCAAGATGGCAACGCGCGAAAGCGAAGACACTATTCGAGTTGGAGACGAAACAATGGTCCCTGCGAAAACCGAAGGACCTTCCAATGTATTTTCACCTACAATGTTTATCCTCAGGCGAACGAGGTAAGTTACACGTTGCAGCTTGAGCAGTCATTTTTTCACTCGTTCCACATTGGAATTGAACGACGTGATGATGCATGTCGCAATTTTTGCATTGGTGCATTGCGTTTGATTGCGCGTTGCTAGAGTTTTGGACCCTTCTTGTTTTCTCTTATGATAGGTGGGTTCCAGATTCTGAGGCAGTCTATTGTGTGTTATGCAACGAGCGTTTTACTCAGGTTCGACGACGTCATCACTGCCGTGTCTGTGGCAAAGTACTGTGCGCAAAATGCTGTTTTGAGAAGGTACTGGAATTACTTTAGGACACATAACAACAATCAGTTTGACTTCGTTCATCCACAGTGACCTCTTTACTAAGTCAGTCGACACGGAAGTTATGTCTACTGAAGATCTGCTTTTCTATAAATCTTTTTTTCATTTCTGAAAATTAATAAAATTATGAAAAGGATACCCTTGGGGTGAAAGATTAATACTTTTTTTTTTTCAGATTACCTTGCCACAATATGCTGAAGAAGAACCTACTCGAGTATGCAATTATTGCTTTTCTATCAGTAGCATGATTGCTAAAGCCAGGTCACTACAGATGGTATGTTGAATTTTTTAATTGATTGTTTTTTATCAAAGAAATTATTAACTGGATTTAGTTAATAATAAAATTAACATAACTAGTTGACATGGTCATTTGTTTTTAAGGCACCAAGACTTGAGGCTGCCAAGGGCTTGGCAGAAATATCTGCGCAACAGAGTGAACTCAAAAAGGTAAATGCATGAACAGCTGGCTTAAATTGCATTATTATTACTTATGGTTATGGAGTATATTGGTCAACTGTCTTTTATTAATTACTACCATAGGCTCCTATCTTTGATAAATTATATAACTTAACTGTTTAAAACCCAAAGCCAGTTATGATGTCTCCCTTTGTGGAAGAAAATCATCTGACTGAAACAATTTCTTGCCACTGTATTTTTTGCAGTATATACACCTTTAAGCATTTGTTTTTATTTTAAAAGATGTCTCCCCTTTACAATAAAAATCATTTGCCATTGTAAAATTTTAAAAAACTGGTTTGGAGTTCAGTGAGTTGAAAGGGAAATATGCAAATACACCTTTAGTAGAATATTTAGGATAACCATGTCTTACTTTTAAAAAATTGAGACACATAATGTCTTGATAGTAATATAATTCATGAGTCAACCAGAATTTTTTGTCTTAATGCAATCTTTTAGGTTGTTGAGTCAGGTGGAGTACAAGCTTTGATACATCTAGCACAAACAAACATCCATGATGTTAAGGTATAGTAACTTAATCACTTACTTCAAGTGAAAATTTTCATTTAGTTAGATGGTTTTTTGAAGGCTGAGAAAAAACCTTTTTGGATGAAAGAAATCAACAGTGCATAAAAAGTAACAAAGAAAGAAGCTACTGTTTAATACTAAAATGTCCATAATATAATTATATTATATATATGTATACTGTATACAAAACAAATGTAGATATAAAAATATTAATGTTTTAAAAATGAATGTATTTAGAGCGTCTGGTATTTGAGTTTGTGATGAAATATATAATTTCCATATCTTTTTTGTTCAAGCTTTTTTGAAAGATGTATCATTGTATTTCTTTTCTAACTGGTGGTTTGTTCCACTACCTGATTTATTGTTAGGAAGCTGTTGTTGAAGGTCTCAATACCTTGGCACTGCATCCTCCATTACATCCTTTTATTGTCCAGTGTGGAGGAATCAAAGCAATTTGTAGGTAATATACATGTACAGTCTGAGAAATCACCCTTATTTACATAAAGTTTTTATGGTCAGCTTAAATATCTTTTATCATCAAAACTAGTTGATAAATGTTGACATTTCCATGCATTCACATGACAACTACTTTACAATACTTGTGCCAGTGTTGTATTGGACATGCAATTACTTGCCTTTGGGTTGTAATACCTAGAGTAAATCTGAAACAACACTGCTGTTCATACTGTAAAACAATATTACTTAATAAAATTTTTCTTACTGTATGTTGCTTGTTCACATAATTTGTTTTTACTTTGTTTCATATCTTTGCCTTCTCTTACTATATATAGTCATTCTTAAATACTGTAAACTGAGTTTGAAAATTCATTAATTTATTTTTTCTAGTATTTTGTCTTCAACTAATGACACTCAGCCACAAATCTTAATGAAAGGCCTTGGCACACTCAAACTTCTCTCAAAATCTGATGAATCAAAAATACTAGGTATGGCATACATACATGTTTTTTTACAAATTATATGCTCTTCTGAACATCTGAAGTTCTTTAAGTGTATACAGTAAATTTTAAAGAAATAATACAAGTTACAATTAGAAAAGATATTGTAACATTATTTGCTGTGAGCCCAAAAAGGGAACTAAGTACAGTTGTACAGATTATACAACATTTGGTTAATTGTTGGACAGAAAGTTTAAATCAAGTGAATGTGTCAGAGTTCAAAATAATGATTTGTGATTCATGATTCATGAATCAAATTATGACTTTCATGATGTGAACAACATGTGATTTTTTACTGAATGCATTTGTATTGGGATTACGCCTTATTTCTTTGTGGAATTCATGTCAACACTGTCAAATTTGTCTGGTATATGAACTTTCTTCATTAAATTATTCAGGCAGGAACCAAGTATAAATCCTGTAATGAAGCAGCATAATGATTTGAATTTGATTTGAATTTGATTTGAATTCAATGCATGGAAAAAAGTTTAACTGATTGTAATATTTCATGCAAATGCAGAAATGTCCTTAACTTATTTGAAACTCGGATGATTACCTCTTTTACTACTGCTAAATTAGAACATGTAAAGAAATCCTTCCAAAATCTATTATTATCTTTAGGATGGTGGTATAATGTTTGTAACTGAGTTTTAAATTCCAGAAAAATCATGAACCATTTTTCAATAATTAATTCAACCTCCCCTAGTGTAGGTTGCAATATAATGTAATATAATATTATTATACAGAATACACCAATGGTATTTCACTTGTACATTAAAGTGGCATGTGATTACACTGTACATACATATATTAGCTTGTTAAAGTTTAAAAAAGTTTATTGTCCCTCATTTTTCCCTGAAGTTGTGACTGAGGGTGCTCTAACTCCATTGATGGCTCTTTGCATGGCTGAAGATAGCACAATAACCATCTTGTCACTTGCAACATTAGGAGTAGTTCTTGAAAACCAAGTCAATGTTTCATCTTTTATTGAGGTCAGTAGAAAACTACCCATGAAGTTATTTAATTAAGCAAGGACATTGCCTGTTTTATTATTTGGATGAGAGCTTAGGCCTCTCTGTTCTAGACTGTCAACAGTTACAGTTTCATTTATTATGTAATTGTATGAAATGCCTCTTGTTTACTGAAAAAAATACTGAACTTTCTAACAAGATGAGTTTCATCAAAAAGATTAAAATATGTACAATTAGGATAGTAAAGAAGTGTACAAGTAGTTACTTAAATATATTCAAAATATCATACTTCAGCTGGGCCACTTTGGTTGTTTGGGCATTTTTATGGGAGAGGCATCTTCCACTTTTTTATGGAAATTTTGCAGTCTTATTGAAACACTGATACATGATACACGTGTCACTTTTTAGGGTTTCAAAAATGCATTACAAACCATTTTAAGATTGACAAGGTCTAATGATGAAAAGGTTAGTTGCATTTTGTCTGCTTACCTGTGAACAAAATTGTGTTGATGGCTGCTGTTATTAAATAGTGGATGAAAGGCTTAAAAAATCAAGCCAACTTTGACCTCAGTTGCTTTGAAAGATTATACTAAATAAGAAGACATACAACACACATGAAAGAACATAACATTAATTAATGCTTGTCAGTGCTTTAAAGATAATCTACAGATATCAAAATATATTTTCATAAAATTTTCTCATCAATTCATGCCAGACTTGGAATGTTGTTATTTCATTAGATTCAAGAAGTATCATTACGTGTGCTTGCCTTGATCTCATTTGGCACAGCTCAGCAGCGAAGAAAACTTATTGAGGTAACATATTCCTTTTTCTTCTTTTCTCCTTCCATCTTGATCTCTTTTCCCCTGTTCTCATCATTGTTTTTCTTCTTATACTTTTTTACTTCTTCTCCTTTTGCACCTCCTATTTTCATTCTCCTTCATGTTCACCTCTTACTTCAACTTTGACAATATATCTACTCCTCCTTCTAACTCTCATGCTTCAGTTGCTGGTTCTTTTCTTCCTTCTCCACCTCTTTCACCTTTTCATTTACTCATCCTTTATTTCTTCACATCCACATTTCAGTTCTATTATTATGTTAGCAGTATATTTCTTTTCTGTGGCCTTTTGTCTGTTCTCTATTCTTTTCAACTAGGTATTTCTCCCATCTTCATGCATTCCAAATTCTTTGTCAATATGTTTCCTCTTCATTTTTGTACCCCTTATGTTCAACTTCTCTCCAATTTTTTTCAATATTACAGGAAGATAATTATGCAGGGAAATGTATTGTGAGTGCTTTAAGGCGACACTCCAAAAATTTAGAGGTAATCAAAACTGATAGCATTCAGCTGTAGTTGTTTCCCATTTTCCCACATACTGACTTCCCAGTTCTGGAACTTGTCTTTGCTGCATTTCATTAAAGTAATTGCATATTTAACTGTAATGGTGAATGTAATTTAGATCTAGTATTTCTTGAAATAATTTAACTGTAATTGAGTAACTTGGAATTTTACAGGTTTATACAAATGGTTCTTGTTTGGTTGCTAACTTAGCTGTTTCTGAGGAAAGTCAGGTATGACTCATCTTTCTTATATTCTGTTGTCAGTAGTCAGAGGAAGCACTTGAGGAATCTGTGCCCTGGAGATTTCTTTGGATTGATCACTTTACTGCCTGAAATATTAGAGAAATTCTTAGAATGCCTCAAAATCAGACCCAGAGGGCCTGTAGTAAAATCCAAAATTTTACTAGTAGTCTTGCTCCCAAATTTTGTAGATTAGGGTTGAACAGATTTTGAACCCGCATCTTTGGGTTATCAGGGCGTTGTCCTTCCAACTTTGGCGCTTTGCACACTATAATTTTGAAACATATGAGTTCTGATGCATCACTAAATATTTGTGTTGAGAGGTATACTGTAGTATTCAGTATCACCTATATTGTAAGGTTTTTTTTGCATTTTCGGCGCAGTGTTTGGCGCAGTGTTTGGCGCAGTGTTTGAATGTTTGTGTCAGCAAGGGGAGGGTTTGAACCCCCCAAAGCCCCTTCACTATGCCACTAAATGAAGTTATTTTTTGAAACATTTTGTCAGACATCGTTAATGGATTGCATGGAGTTGGTTTGCAAATTAATCAGTACCCATAGTGAAAATTCCAGCATTCAGGTAAAGAACTTTTTAATATTGTTAAACTTTCTGAGTTCACTCAATGAGTAAAATTTTATTAAACTTTTACAGATATTTTCTTGGACATACTTTCATATCTACAGTTAGATGTTAATAAAAGACATTTTCTGAACTTTATAAATGCTGTAATTACCCTGATTAAACCCCGTTACTCCGCTGTACTAGTTGAAATAGTGCAGCTACTATTCTGAGATTATTCTGTCTGGCTAGGTCTTTTATTATTTTATGCAGGTTAAGACCAATCGATTTTACTGGCCACAAAGAAGCTCCTATATAGGAAAGTGTTATTCACAAATTAATTAACAATTCGTGAGGAAAATGCAAAGGAAAATCTTAACCGTGTCGTGTTCTTAAACGTAATAGAAACACCCCTTCTTAAATTTTTCCACCTTAGAAAACAATTTTCAAACTTTTTTCACGAATCAACATACTAAGCAGTTCGTATTTGAAGTCATTTAAAAAAAAACATAAAAAAACTCGCAGCATGTGCTTTATGGATATAAAACAATCGGCCGTTGCTGCGCGTTACATACACATATACATATAATATATAAATATACATATACATATACATTTAGATTTACACATACATTTAATTTAATTACATAAATTGTAGACACACGTGGCACGGGCAGTAGCAAACTTTTCCAAGCATAAAGAGAATGGTAGATTCTTGGTAAGTTTCCTACTCTGATAATGAGATATTTTCACAGACGATGATCAATCAAAGATTAGAAGGTCTTGTTAAAGATCTTTTATTATGATGGTCATAATTTTTGTTTAAATTTGAATTTTGGGAATTCGTCTGTTCGAGCTTGAGCTATCTTTTTAATTTTTGAGTTTCTTTCAGATATCTCAATTACCCGACATTATTCGAGTTCATGTCAATGTAAGTCTACTTACCAATATAGTGTGTAATTATATAAGATACCCGATTCTAAAGATGGTCTGCAGTTATAACTTTTCATAAGTTAGTGTCTTAGAACTCTTTCAATATTTGCCAAGGTAAGCGGGACTCACAACCCGTTTCCAGCTGACAACTTTAAGAAGAACATCTTGTAAACTGAATGTTTGAGTTCTAGGACAAGACGAAACTGATTGAAATGTATTCTGAAACTAAGTTCCTAAACACACACTTATTCCTCCGAGTATGTATCTTGCTTTAAACAGGAACTAGCGCAGTGTTTTTATAACATTCATAGTAACAGTAACTCCGTAATATCATCGACATTTCTTATCGAGTGCTCAGCGTTTGGACCAAACTTACTTTTCATCAGGAATGACTAAAATTTAGTCATCTAGAACTAACATTTAGGACACTCGATAAAATATGTTGACGATATTCGAGGTTATCAATTGCTGCGTACTTGACCAATAAAGTTTATGTAAGATAATAAATATTATCAAGTTATATTACTTTTTGTTGTTGAATGTTAGTCCAATGAACGTGAGGTTAGAGCACATGGCATCCGGAGCGTGTTTTATCTTTTGGAGTATCAAAGTGAAAAGACTATTTCGATCCTAATCAGGTAACTTTTTGTCGTGTTGTATTGTGCCGTGTTGTGTCGTATCGTGTTGTGTCGTATCGTGCTGTGCCGTGCTGTATCGTCTGTAGGAAGCGTGGGTCACAAGAAGTACGTGCTTCCCAATTTATTTCAACCCTTTACTGTCCCAGAGATGTCCCTCTTTCGCGAGTGAAACCTTTTGGCGTTAGCCAAAGTAAAATGGTCTGAAGTTACCGAGAGTAAAGTAGCAGAAGACCCATGCGGACTGGAAGGCGTTTAAGAATAAAGAATGAAAATTGCCCTTAGTGTTGTGGAAAGACCCTTCTCTTTAAATAAACATATGAATCGTAATTATATAGAGAGAAATAGTATCTATCCGAACGTTGTCTGCCTGTGCCTCCCTGGTGAGACCCCGTTCACACGATACCGGTACGAAACTCCACCGGTATCAAAATATCACGGTACGAACCTGTTCACATGATACCGATAGAGGTACAGTTTCATTACGGTTTCACATTACGGTTTCAAATCGTTACGGTTAGCATTACGGTTTCATGCTTTTTCATACCGGTACCGTGTGAACGCAAGGCCTAACCGTAATAATTTCGTTACGGTTTCATTTCGTACCGGTATCGTGTGAACGGGGTCTTAGATTGGATTGCTGCACCCCTGGTAATGTTCTGTGGTTTGTTGCCTGTACCGAAAATGTTGTACGAAGTCCTTTTCGTAATGTATTGCATATAATGTATTTGCAGTTGTGTGATTTGCGTTAAGAGGCAAGAAGAAAATCACATATAAATACATTCTTATCTCACCCAGGTGAGATAAGGAAGTGGGTATGCGTGACCTTTTTAATCTTTGAAATCTGATCTGCTTGAGATTTATCCATAGTAATTCTATGAATTTACCCAAGGACAGACATGGCGGCTTCATGGAGTAATGAAGTATTCGAAAATGGTAAACAAGCGAAAGCAAATTTCATTGCCAGGAAAAAACATATCATCAGAATTTTTTGTCCTCTATTTGCACTATTTTGCTTTGTTTTACGGTCATGGTTGTTTCTGTTTGACTTCTTCACTCAATGGAAAATTTCAAGCCAATTCGTGGACTAATAGCAACGTCAACAGAAATTTTCTCAACCATTTTGCCTGTTGTGACTTGGTTCTGCTGAGATCTGTTTCCGGCAATCAAACCTGCTGTGTAAAGAACACACCAGTTTCCTCTCGTGAAATTTTTGCTTACATAATGGGGGTTAATTCAAATGAACGACGCTGGTAACGCATCGCCATAACTGTGCACCGTTACACGCGAAAAGTAGCCTCGCATTGTCTTACCTCCCGTTCACTATGAACGCGTCGTTTACTGCGCGACGAGTTTAGAGTGAACGTACGCGCGAAAGGCCTTGCGGAATCTGCCTGGTGTGATAACGGGGAGATGTGCGAGCTGTTCCTCACTGGATAATTCGGTAAATATTAGTTGCATGATTAGCAAGTTGAGGTTGAGAAGCGAAACTTTATGCGTACTTTTACTTCCGAGCCTGCGAGCATAACAATTTGCGTTGAAGTTTTAAATCGGTGATTAATAAAATTAGATTGTATTAATAAATACGAAGTAATGTATGATAATATATTGCTAAATATTATGCAACATTAATGACACAACTCACTATTTCTTAGGGAAGGCGTAGCTGGTTTGTTAAATGGTTTATTGCAGTTTAGTGGCGCAATGGGAGCCGTAAGAGAAGCTCTTCTCAGACACGTTCCAGATTTGAGCAGACCAATGTGACTCCGTTGCTCTTCCACCAAGATGGAAGGACTGGTCAGAGGTGAAGCTTGGGTATTAAAAAACGAGATACGTACCTTGTCATCGAAAGCACTTGCCCAAGACGTGATGCTATACTAGACCAGTTTCACTTCCTTTGTTCTGGGCTAAATTTTCATTTCTTTGTCCGAAATCCTCTACACATTTTTAGTTGCCAAAAATCAAAAATTCAGTTTTTGGTTAATAGAACTCTATGTTCACGTGGACCACATGGCTCCATTCTGGTGTTTTTACAGTTTTCAAATTCATGTCCAACGGCATGCTTTGAATTGGGATGCATTTTTGCCATGCCAGTTGCTGTCCCTGACCAGTAAAAAGAACTGACACTTTTTCAGTGTAATTGAGAAAAAGCATTTGTCTTAGCATTTCCTCAGATGACTGCCTGGAACCTACAAACCAAACTGTCTATAGATTTTTGATGGAAGTACCTTTTTCAATTTTTTGTGACTTTTAGTCAAATTTTGGTTTGCAAATTAGAATTCAATCTGTTAGTTGCCCAAATAAATAAGTTTCATCAAAAATTTTTATTTGAATGATAGCACGGCATCTATGTGCAATTTACTTAAGTTACAGAAAAGCAATGTTTCTCGACAGGTTATAAAATGATTATAAAAAGGAGCATTATTAGCACTCTACATTATATGCCTAGTCCATGGAGGGAAGGTAGTTTAACATGCATCAACAGTCATATTAATTCAATCATTACTTGGATTTGATATGGAGGTAAAATTTTCAATTCAGGAAATGATAGTTTTAAATTGCAATTTTTTATAAAGAGATTTTTAGCAAATTTTTTATAAGTAAATTTACATTTATTTTTAAGTATCTTTTCCAAAAACTACTGATAGAAAACAAAGTAATATCCTAGGAAGGATGTATTTTAACAAAAAACAGACATACCAAAATAAAAAAGAAATCCCTTTTTAAGAGGTTTGAACATCCCTTTGCCAAGTCATTAGATTGTAACGGTTGCACCAGTAGAATGTGAAAGACACCTCATGTTTAAAATTACTGATACAGTACACATTTCTCAGTGAAAAATTTCCATCCTTTTGTTGTGCTCCTAGGAGTTCTCTTCATTCTTTGTCTCGAATATCAGTGTGGCTTTTCATTGATACACAATCCAATGGTATGAATGAAGCAGTAAACAAAGAAATGAAGAGAGAAGGGCTGTTGGTGTTACCCCAACATATTAGCCTTTGGGAAATAATCATATAAAGCATTAGTATACTTGCTATATTTCCAGTCTGAAATACATTTAATATGCTAATAAAGCCACCAGTATTGGATGCATATATATTATATGCATATAATGTATGTATATATTAGCATGGTAATGAAGCTTCCTTTATTGATTATATCAGTATGCCAGTGAAACTATCAACATTAAATATGTTGGTAGGGTAATTGTACTTTATTTACTGAATGTATATGTATTCAAATTATGCTCCCCAAATTGAATATATTAGTGTGCTAAATATGCATCCAGTACCACTGGCATAATTAAGCTAACACAGCTTCATATATTTAGGACATTAATATGATTATAATATCATATATCGAGCAAATTAGTAAGCTAATAACACTTTCTTAGTTGAATTTATTTGTTTGCTAATTATGGTTCTGATAATGAATGTATGGACATCATAATTATGCATTCTATTGTGAATTTATGAGTATGCTAATTATACATCTTACACTGGATTTATTACTACAAATTAAGCTTTCTCTATTGAAATTAGAAGTTCTATTCAAATTATGCTTGAACGAGTGATGCCTACTGACAATGCTTTTTGTATTGAGTTTATTATTATAATGGTTTATAGTGGTGTTTCACCTCCATACCCCTCCAGTGATTATGACCCTGTATTGTCCAACAGGAACTGTATGTTTAAGAATACTAGTGAACCAAATTAGAAGCCAGCTGAAGATATTTCACTTTAAGATATCACTTGCATGGATATCTTTCTCACATGTCACCATGATTTGAAATTTAATTCTTTTAGAAAAAAATGATAACATGGTTCATTTCACCTTGTCAAAAGTTGGTTTCATATCATTATCCTGTGTCTCGTTGTCCTTGTCGACCTCCTTTGCTAGTTCTTTCACCATTTCCGCTCTTTTTTGAACAGTGAATAGGAGGTCATTCAGAACATCCGTGTTAAATTTGAAAATGTCTTCTCCATGCACTGTGAAGTTCATGGCAACTTCTAACCTTTTCTTCAACAGCTTAATTTCTAACGTTTCAATCTCAAGCTCATCTGCCTTTTTCAACAAGTTACGAGACTGTTCACTTTTCACTTTGGAACTCCTTGTAGAAAAGTCTGGTTTATAGAGCAGTTTGGTTTTCCAGTCAGGCTGTAAATTACTGAATAGCTTAGTTCCGAAAGCTAGCATACCCATTTGTCTATGTGAGCCTTCAGTTAAAGCTTTACTCTTCAAACACGACATGTATTGCACATCAGGCAAGATAGGATCACAGTTCTTTGGGTGATATAAATGAAAGATACCTCGGTCTGTTGCTCTGATCACCGCTAGGTCCGTTCTTAAAAATTTGCGGTAAAGCTTTAAATCCTCAGTGCCCCACCCTTGAATAGTTGTGTCAAAGCCTCTTGTGGAAATAAAATCGTTCCTGTAAACGCATGTCATTCCAAATCCAAAATCCCTCCAGAATCCATTGTTTTTGCCAACATAGAATTGTTTTTCAATGCTTGGCGGTGCGCCGTTGTAAACCACGTCTGGGTTATACAAACTGTACACAATGGGGTAATAAACCATTTTGCCAGGTTCCGAATACAAACGACACCTCTCCAAAAAATGTGGAGTGAAATAGACGTCCACATCGCAAAAAAACATGATGTTGTTGCCCTTGTCCCAGGAGAGAACTCCCTTCTGCAAACCAACACCGCGCGAGAAGGGTCCATCCTCAAAAATCAATTTGTAATCTTTGAACTTTTCTTTTTTTTCAAAATCATGAAGCATTTCTTGGACTCTTTCACGGCCTTTTTGGCCAAAATACACCACTGTAAGAGAAACCTTTGAATCCCACCTCACACATGCATCTGCAAAGCGTTCTAAAAATGCTTGGAACTGTTTTGTCCTCTCCGAAAGTGGTATAATAAGATTGATGGGTTCTTCTGATGTGTCTACACTTTCAACGCTGTCCACAAGTTCCAAGTTACTAAATGGACGGCGGATTTTAACCCGATGGTACTGCTTTGGTTTGGCACCACTGAAGAATAAGTTATATTGCATTCCGTTTAAGCGACTTAGTCTTGTTATGCCAGTATCCAGATCAGCGTCAGTAAGTTTCTCATGGCCCGAAAATTCGTCATTTAACACACGTAAAGAGAACCTCAGAACTTCATTGTGTTCTATATATCTAGTGCCCTGAGGTGCCAATGCCGGTCGACCTAAAAGTCCTTCTTTGTTGACAGTGTAAATACTTGTGCGAGTGAAGCTATCAAACGGAACTACCCTTAACTCATTTTCCACGGTGTCACCTTTCAAGAAATCTGAGTTCGAGGATTCAGTTTTTACTTTACTAAACTCCTGCGCACTGATGATCTTTTCCAGCTTAGCATAGTTGGCGAGTTGGGAAGACAACTCTCCATTTTTCTTCTTTAGTATTTCTGTAATGTTTCCTTTCGTCTCTTCCTTTAATTTTAATTTACTACAGTTCTGTTCAAAGGACTGGAGGCTCTGTTCCGCCGCCCGAAGCCTTCCAATAATATTACCATACTCTTCATCGGCGAGAGAAGCTTGTCCTGTCGTAATTCCTCTGCTGTCTTCGCGCGCAAACCGATTATTTTTTCCGCAGTAAGTCAGCAGTACATTGAACGAAATCTGAACCAAGACGACGACGGAGACTAAAATGATGAAAGACGTTAAACGACGCGCGTCAAATCTTCGCATGGCATAACAAAAGCTTCATTCAACATTTCGAACCGACAAAAACGCTTTTATGGTGAACATAATATACCGTCCCAACATTGGTACACTACGACTGAATGTGCAGGAAGAAGGTTCGTAGTTTGTTTTAAAATGACAAGGTTAAATTATCTCCAGCTTCGATCAAATAGCCATTGATTGATACACTGACCCAGACAATCTTTTGTTTCATTATCTCGTTCTCAGATCACCAGCAGATGTCTTTTCACGCGCCAGCCACAAATTCTCAAAAACTTCCATTCACCTCACGAATCAACTATTTGGTTCTCGGCGAAACCTCTGTTCCGAGTGCACTTAAAAAGAAATCAAAGAAAGATAATGTCAAACAAAGACACCTACCATGAAACTTTTGACAACCGATGAAGCTTTTTTTCTCTCTGCAGGTAGCCAGACTGCAGTTGAACAGGTCCTTGCTTTCATCTCATTGGTAAACTTACCCTTGGACCCGTAAAAAAAATAACAAGATCCGCGAGGGTGGAACAATGAGATAATCGTTTATAATGGTACAGTGATCTTTGGACATCTTTGTGAGGAGGAGAAAAATCCAAGATTTTACCGTAATAAAATTGTATATTTTAAGGATTCCAGACGTAGGATTGCCCAGTGGAGAAGAAAGGAAGAAGTAAGCAAATCTTGTGTTTCTTAACACTCGTATTCTTGATAAAAATTCAGTTAAATCAACTGAGTGATTTGTTTATTTTTATGTTGCACTTAGTTTGAAGTTGGTAATGTATCCCGAAACATCAGGTTAATAGCTTATATAGGTCCCTAACACCAATTTCAAGTCTTAAATTATCCCACGAAGCCACTAATATTTCAATACGTGCAATCCATATCCAACGTTGAAGGAACAGAAAAAGATTTGATTGATAAATGAATATCAAGAATAAACATCAATGTAGAGAACTACTCGCATGAGATCTCTCCGAATGCATGGAAGAATTTCTGCCTGGCCAGCCAGAATGAAATTTCAAATGTTCTGCCCCTGGTTATCTTTCGACAGGTAACCACAAAAATAACGAAGAAACGCTGTCAGGGAAAGACTTAATTATTAGACAGAAACAGCGTTCTTTGGCCGAATAATTTATTTTAATGAGTTATCGCCGACCAATCTGTGGCTTTAGTGGTACAAAGTTCATTGAAATAAATTACTCGCTCAGAGAACGCTGTTCTTGTGTAATGCAATCGCAAGTCAATTCTTCGTGACTTGTGATCAACCTTTGAGGTACTTCTACTCTGTAAGGTTGACCTTTGTAAAACACATTGCATGAAAAGGAGAAAGCTTAGTATGCTTTTCATAATATGTCAAAACCTCCACAACAGTGCAATAGAGTCTGTCTGACGACAGCTGTTTAAGTGATTTCAATTTCTTTTAATCAGTTTAATTGATACTTAGTATTTTTATCTGTTGTGGTTTAGTCCAAGAATTAGAGAGGGTAAAAATGTTAACAACACAATCATCCAAACGTTTGGTGAAACTGAAGAATAAACGCACCATTTATTTTTCTGCAAAGTTTATTAAGGGTTTGGAAAAATATGAAATGGAGCAACGACAGTTGTTACTTCTTGCAAACACGAGTCAGCATAACTCTCTATTTATGCATATGTATAGGTATAGGTGTATGTGTAGGTGTATGTGTATGGATATGGATATGGATATGCATGTATGTAGTAAATACACTGAAAAAGTTAACAATAACTACATTAATCCGCAATCATAATCTTTGACTGCAGGTTGAAGATGAAGCCATTGTTGGCTGTTTTTTCCATTGGTTTTGCTCTTGCGCTTTATGTCGTGCCAGGAACGGCGTACAGTGACCGAGCAACTCTTGGAGCTTGGCTCATCCGAAGTCTAAAGAACAGCGTGCCGACCAAACCCACCACTAATGAAGATCACGCACAGGAGTCTGGTAAGGAGCAAGATGCTTTAACCAAAGACATGGAAAAACAAATGAAACGCATCGACGTTCTGGAAGACATTTTCACTGGATCGTCTGGCTCACGTCACGGAAATGGAAGTGCCAGTGTGAATTCGGCGAGAAGGTCGTCAGTTGATGAAACAAAAGATTTAGATGAAGGCCTTAGTAAGATAAACGACGATTATGACGATGAAGATAATGATGAAAACAAACTGACGAAGAGAGATGTTGAGGATAGTACCCATGACGGAGAGGATTTGGATTCACCGAAGGGGGTTGGATACGAGGAAAGCACAGTAGATAAGGCAAACAGCCGGAAGAGACGGGAAATCAGTGATAAAAAGCCAGACGACGATTCGAAGGAAATCTCCGTAAAAAATTCTAAAAGCAAAGCGAAGGACAGCGAGCTGTCGTTGAAACAAGAGTTGACAGATCAGGGTACCGGATTTAACGACAAGACTGACTCCGACAACTCATCCAAGAAATCGGTTGTTTCAGGAAAAGGTGTGAAGTCCGAGAAAGGGTCGAAGGACGACGAGGATACTGACAGCGATGGAGATCTAATGGGAGGGACTGGAGCTATTCATGGAGACCTGGAGTCAGAAGATAGTGGTGATAATGAGCAGGTAAATGGTAGCCATGGTGACGAAGAACGTGGTAAAGGTAGCGAGAATAAAAAATCTTACGATGATGATGTTCGGTATTCCGAGAACGATGAAGATGACGGGAAATCTGAGAATGCTGTTGATAAGTTTGAGAATGAAAGTGATAATGATCATGACAAAGAATCAGAAGATGATGGCTACAAAGAATCTGAGGACAATGGTGAGAAGAAATCCAAGACCGATGATGACAAAGGATGGGAGGACGATAGCAATGATGAAAAATTGAACAATGATGACAACAGGAAACCTGAAAGTGACGATCAGGCAAAATTAAGAGACGAAACCCAAAAATCTAAATTCGAAGACGCTGACCAAGAAAGGCAACCTAATTCTGATTACCAGGAATTAAACGATGAAAACAGCAGTCCAGATGACGATGGCAAATGGAGCAAGGAAGATGATGGAAAATCCGAACATACTGCGGCCAATGATAACGACGGTGACTCTGACAAAGACAGTAAGTCCGACTTCTTTAACAAGAAATCTGAAGTCTTTGACGTCTCTGACAAGAAATCCGGGCATAAGAAATCTGAAGTTGATAATCGCGAATTGTATTTCTCCAGTGGAGATGACGGAAGCGGGGAGAACCAGGGGGCTAGAGAGAATAGTGCCGAGGACCAGAAAGTCAGTTGCCGCACTGTGTGTACGGCTCCTATGGACTACGAGACATGCGCTGTTCCTAGATGCGACTATAAGGTTGGCACTATTAAGGATTTGTGTAAATATTTGTGCCATCACCAGAAGAACCATTGTGAAGAAGTTTGTGATTAGCTGCTGATTAAATGTCTAACCATAATTTTTTTAAAAAATGTCGACATATTATTGGATACTTATGTCTGCCTTAATTGAACTACTAGTACGTCACTGTGCTGTGATTATTCTACGATCGAATATGCATTAAGAATTTTGTACAATGTGTTAGAGAACAAGATGCAAACAATCACTCCCAACATCATCAAATGTACTTTTAAAATTTCTTCTCGGTTTTAAGGTATCGCTGCTCTGATTTTAAATCCAAGTAAATTAATCTTTACCAACCATAGACGGAACTTTCTTCGCGTAAGAACTCACGGACCAGGGACATTGAACAAACACGGCAGGAAAGTCGACGGCTTTATCGTTCACATGGTGAAACTTTTCATTGAACACAGGGAGGATTAGTCTCGTGAGCGACGAAGTCGGCTTAGTCCCAAAAGAATGCTTCAACCATAGGTTGACTTTTATAAATTTATTGAAGTAGCCGAGCATGTTTTGTGCCCGTATTTGGTCTTTATCTTGAATGTAATAATCAGTTCAATCGCAACATCAGCCGTTACGGAGTTCGTTCGTATCGCGTTCAATATACGCGAAGCTCCACAGCGTCCTACAATGTCGTGACAAACGTAAAAATATAATAATTGTTGACTGTTAGGATGATTGTGTGTGTGATGATTTGCGTCAAGAAGAAAGAGACGTGTGAGTAAGATGATGAAAATGAATGATGATTTCTGACATTGAAAACGACGTGTGTGAATAGTTGTGTGAACTTCATCGGGAAGTACACGATAGGAAGCGTCAGACAACATAAAAATAAATTTATTTTCTTTAAAAAACAACTTTGTACATGATTAAAGCCACTTCATTTAGAAGCGGTATCTAAACTTTCTTCAAATGTACATATTATCAGAAGTCGTTTTGATAAAGAGAGCGACGGTATAGCCTTACGAAATGTTCAATAACTTATGTCTTAACCACGTTAACGAATTTCCATCGATTCACGTATCCATTTTGACAAAAAAAGTACTTAAAGTTTTCCTTTGTCATTGGTACTTAGCCTTTTCGTTTGCTAGTGCCAGTCTTCTAATATTTCCCAAGCAACCAGCTGCGGCTTCTTGTAGAATATCGTCCGATGAACCCACCATAGTAATCAATGGCTGAAAGAAGACAAGCAAAGAACTGCGGGTGTCGTTTGTGGGAGGGATGCGGATAAAAGATTTTACCCAAAGTACTAGGAACGACGAACAAAAATGTAGTAAAATAGCTTCCTTGTCTGAGGTCATTGCCTCTTTCTCAGCATCGTGAACATCATACTTTCAAGCTTTCTATGAAATAGTTCAAAATAAAGTAAAATTTGCAAAACAACCGCTGCGGTCGCTTGCGAAAGTGGAAGTGTATACTTTAATGATTAGCCTTCAATAATGTCCTGTACGTTTGACGGATACATGACATATTTACCTTAACAACACCACTGTTGTGCATCGCGATGCAATTGTCTGGATCACGTGACAACTGGTAGAGCGCTCGAGCTGTGGCCCGATGAACATCCGGGTTAGGAGACTTGAGATATCGAACAAGAGGCGCCACGGCCCCGGCTTTGCCAAACGCTACTCGGTTGTTACCCCAGGTACAGCATCTAATGCGAAAGAATAGGCATGTTTAATATTACATGTAAATATTGCACAGACTCCTGTCTTCAGAGATCAGTACAAATGGCGGTAGTGAATTCCAGAGAAATCCTCGTGATGCTTTGAGTGGTATTACAAGTTTATTAAGTCAAAGATGCACGCATTTTGACCTAAAACTCTGAGGCTAAGCCATCGCAAGTAGACCCTGATGTCTCTGCAAAAACTGAGGGAAATCAGAAAAGCGTGCAGCCTTTTGGAATTACTTACCTCGCAATTGAGTCCGCCAAATATTGCCTTAAGCGATCATCACTCTAATAAAAGCAAACAATGGTTTCAATGACGTGAGTCAATCTGTAGTACAATTATTGGTTTGCTGGAGATTCTTCGTCCTCAATGACCTCGTATATTCTGTTATGTTAAGATGATAATTCAAAGGTTGGTCTTCCACAGATCGGTCTCGAAACATGTCACTTTGGACTTGAAGACAAAGCAATTGTTGCATATCTCATGTAGTTAGATAATACTGAGCATTAACTTGGCAATACCATGTACACAACATAAACTTACTGTCGTGGCCAGTTTAGCTAACATAGGTACCACGCCATGATCGGTAATCACAGCTAAATTTTCTTCATCTTTTGCGATATTAGCAACGGCTGCACAAACACTGGCTAACACCTACAAGACAATGAGACTCTGATACGATCCTTTCACAGTAAAAAATACGCTTTTGCCAAAATAACTAAAGGCGAAATGGTCTAAGATAAAGATGTAACATGCAGAGACTATATAAAAATGAATAAAGTGAGGAACGACGAATTTCAAGTGATGTTATATTTGAAGATAAATGTAGTTTTCATACGCAAGTACTGAAAATTTATACTAAAAACTTATACCAGTTCTAGTAAAAAAAGTGATCTGTTCATATTTTGTTCATAAGATCTAGATTCTGCAATCGCCTCTTGTTTCTTTAAAATATTCAATAGTATAAGAAAAGTTTGAGAAACTTCTCGACAAAAAATCTCTTCCGAGAGGGTTCAAGCTGCACGATCTATGTTGACCTACCTCTTTGTCGTCTGATTTCAGTAAGCTCACGATAAGTTCGAGACCTCCAACGAACGAGCGCACCATTTCTCCTGCGTCCTGTATACGTATGAAGTACAATAAAACAAAATTTGAGAATGCAGAGACGACGTTTGGAGTACATGTATATTAAGTGGTAAATGGTTGAACGTAATTGATAAAGTTGATAACAGACAAGACTTAATAGAGGGCTCGTTACTAGCAGACGTTTAAAGTTCTGTACAAGTTTATCAAAAATAAACACTGACTCAGTAATTTACGTCCCCCCCCCCCCGAGATGTCAAATCGTTTGGCACTAGCAACAGTAAAATAGTAGAGTACGTCAACGCAAGGCAAAGGGTTAAATAAGGTCGACATTCCAGTGGTGTACAATGAGATTTTTCCTTCATACCTTCGCGTTTTCGATACAAGGACATATTGCCCAGGCAGCACTAGACTGAACCTAAACATGGAAAACGAAAAACGATTTAGTCATGCTACGAACTCACTGAAATAGTTGAGTGATTCTCAAATTGAGTTCAATTACTGTCCTGAAGGGTACTGATACATCATCATGAGGTAAAGGTGGGGTGGTCCCAACTGTGATTATTACTTCTTAATATTATTTATGATGCAATCTTAGCATGAAAACTTAGTTCCAAAAAGGGGCCAACACAATGATGGGTATTTGAATATTGATTTCGGAACGAACTGGGTAAATGGACTGTTGTTTGGAAACTACGATACATCGGTTCTTACCTCGGGGTTTGGTGATTTAAGTAGAGACCAAAGTAAACGAACGCCATCCAAACGATCAATAATGCTATCAATATAAAATATGGCAATTCATATTGTGACTTCTGTCTAACTCTATCTCAAAAAAACCACAGTAATTTTTCCCGTATTCCTCAAACCTAAGCGTCAAATCTGAACAGCCAATTGCTTTTAAGTTCTTTCCCATAATCTCATCTTTTTATTCGAAAACTCTCACTCACTCTTCACGTTTGAATAGTTCATTGTGTTCTAAAAGCCTGAACGTCATAAAAGTGGCTCAAGGAAGCGGCGACAAAAATATTTTACGAGCAAAACTAGGTTTGAAAGACAAACAAGAAGACATGAAGTACTTACGTGCAGCGGTCGTGTTTTAAATCTAGATAGAACAAAAACGACAAGGCTTTTTATAGACATTATTACCTCATGTTGTCTGGTTCTGTTGCGCATGCGCCAACAGCCTTTGTGACGTTCACCAACAAAGCTTGGTTAGTACTGGTCAATAAATTCACCAGGGGGGCTATTCCTCCTGCCTTACGTATTGATGACCTGTTAGGAGGTATCTGAGCACATTCACCAAGAGCGCCGACCACTTTGATAAGAACCTGCAAGATAATCACTGATATGAGAAATTTTTGTGACTTGCCGAGCTTTATTGCCTAAAATATAAGTATTTACTAGTAAGGTTAACCCAGGATAAGGTTTTAGAGAAATGAACTCGAGGAATATCAATCTACAACTGACTAATAAACTATTTTGTGAAACAGTTCAAGTAAATAATACGCGCCGACATTGATACATTATCAGAAGGGGATTACCTCTTCTGGCTGGTCATTGAGTAATGCGACCAACTGCTCAATTGCCTTTAGTTCCTGAAATCTGCATTGAGACAAACTGGTGAGTGACAGAAGGACAAGTTCTGAGGTATGAAGTTTGGTTCAAAAGGCACTTTAGGTATATCTGGGTAGTGCTGAGTACGAGGAGATATGACGGAGGCGTACCTCGAGACATTTTCCGGACAAATTGAACATTTCCAGATAGCACCAGTGGCGGCAGCCAGCAAGTCTTTATTGTCGACAGCCTGAAGTAGGGATACTAAAGGATCTAGACCACCATATTGACGAACCAGGTCACGGGTCTTGCTGTCCTCAGCACACTGTAAAGACGGAAATGAAAAGACCATAAGTGAATCCTCTGCACACAATGATGTTAAGATTTCAACCGTAGGTTGGTGAAGAAGATTTAAAAGAAAATCAAGCAACAAAGAAGTGTGATCACAACTAGATTTGAATCCTGGAGGGAAGTCACGGGAAAGAAAATTTTGGCGTTTTTTCCCAAGCAACGCAATGATTTTTCCTGCACCATCAGAAGAAATTTATATCACAGGTCGATTTTACGAAAGCAAATTACCTCTAATTCGGGAGACTAAAGTGGTCTGTTTTTATTATTCCGTATACTTATACGAGAGTTGAGGAGGCCGGTAGCATGAAGTCTGTGCCGAAGCCATCGTATGTAGAGAATATGATATGTAAACTTACCTTGAAAATAGCACTGGCGCAATGCATCTGAAGTTCTTGATTCTCACTTTTTAGATTTCGCACAAGGTCTTCAACCATGCCTTCTGTTCGTATGGCTAACCTGTAACTTAGCTACCAAGATAAAAGTTATTTCTTCGTTTAACTGTAACGAGACAAGTATTTTTCGTGGTTATATTTCCTTGTGTTCTTACCTCGGAGGCACACTCTTGTAATGTTCCAACAACTGGAATTAACATGGCTTCGTTCGTTGATTTAAGAAGGCGAGCTAATAATGGAATTCCTCCAGCCTTGCGAATGGCTAACTTGTTTTTAGTACTCTTGCTACAACTCCACAGAGCAAGTGCTCCAGCCCTAGCTACGTTCATATCAAGTTCAGCAGCATTCGATAAGAGACCACAGTCCAGTAAATTCACCTAGACCAACGTGAAAGTCCGATCTTAAAAACAACTGTACAAATGCTCAGAGTAAGGTGAGTGGCCATATTCGGGAATTTATGGAGTAATCCCTCAAGTAAATTGAATAAAAAGATCACACGGAGGAGGTTCAGCATTTCTTCCCTGAAAACTGTCTGGTGTTGGCTAGACTAAATAGAGAGAGCTGTAACCAGTCTTTTCTGTGAAAAAATTTCATCAGTTACCAGCCGCCGCTGGGGGGGGAGGGCCGGAAATTTCGATTACATCGTCTGATAGTCAGCAAGTTTTTAGAAAGATTTCATAAATATTTCTGAGAATTCAATGGACATAATTTTCGTAAGATTGTACTGATGGGTATATTCATGAAAGTTGCATATACTGGAAAAAAAAAAAAAACTACTGGCCTTAATAATTGTGATATTACCAGTTTTGTAATGCCACCATACTTCCGTACAGTTCGCCTGGCTCGACGAAACTTGGCGACATGAGCAATGGTTTCAGCGGCGAGACATTTCAATTGTTTATCAGAAGATTGAAGAATTTTTACCATTGTTTCCAAACCTTTGGGAAAAAAAACAAACGAATAAACGAAGAGGAAATAATTGGAACATGTTGGTCCCGATAAAACACGATCCGTGTGTCGTTATCGTAACTTTTTTAAAAATGTTTTACGAATTATATCCTGTATTTGAAGTACCAATGTATGCAACTGTCAAAAGATCTGTCCATGAATTTTGACATCTTAGTAACTGACATTAAGCTAGCTACCTCCCAAGTCAGCGATTGCTTTCCTTATAACGGTGTTAACTGAAATTTCTTTGAGGATCTTGAGAGATCCGATCTACAAACGAGAGTTGAGAAATATACAACTCAATCACCCATCAGCATTAAACAATTTCGAGCTTATAAACATGTTTACGTGGGCGAAGTGCTGGATTGCCGGACTTGTTAGAACGTAGGAAACTTTTCTGTTGATTACTGAACTTACCTTGCATTTTATCTCGTCTGTTTCCAGTAAGTTTATCAAGACGTCCAGCCCTCCGACGTCTCTGATGGCTAGCTGACATGTTTCTTGGGATAAGTTAAAATCTCTCATCGAACAAAGAGCTATAATTGTTGCTGTTTGATTGCCACCCTATAAAATATAGACCCAGTGAAACGAAGTGTGGTAATGGTATATACTAAATTATATACACTCTGTTTTAATATGTACCACCAGTAGTGGTACATATTAAAACAGACCCAGTGTATAACAATGTGGTAGCCGTACATAATAAAACAGACCCTGTGCAATGCAGTGTTATGGTAGCCTGTGGTGCGGATGCTTATGCAGTTCCTGTTAGCTTAACAGGAACTGCACAAGCGTCTGCATCGCAGGCTAGTGCTATGGTGCAGTCTAGTGCTATGGTGGTATGTTAGAAAACACAGATTCATAGAAACACGGAAATATTGCCTCCAACGTACCGTTGGAGTGCGTGGGAACTGGGGAGAGCTAGGCATTAAAACATTACTTACTTTAAGGTATTTGACCAGTTTCTGTATTTGCCAATACTCGGACGGGAGATCGGCATTAGATTCCTGAAAAATTTAACATTTATTGAATGTAAAACGAACCTGTTATGGACACAAGGTGAAGTCCACTTTACCCTGGAAGAAGTTCATTTTCCCACATCAATACCTGTCGTCTGTCCTGGCTTTCTTCTTCTTCTTCACTTTCAGAAGAACTCTCACTAAAATCTTCCATCACGTCAGATTTGAACGGTGACCGCATGGAAGAGTGGTTACCTGGATCTCCCTCTCTATATAATCAGTATTACAACAAGAGGTTTCCGATTTTAATAAAAAGGTAAATGACGAATATGATGCGACCATTTTTAATTTATTAATCCGCTTCATAATGTTGTCACCGTGAGTGGTAGTAGACCTCAGTCTGACAACCTCTGAAGTACTAGGGAACAAAATTGCAAACTAATTTTCTCAAACGGTTACCTGCTTTTTCCTGGTCTGGATAATGGCGTGTTCTTATGAGATAAATTTTTCTCACTAAATAAGAACAAGATGCCAACTGACTTTCACGAAAACTGAGCACTTACTTATCCGATGTAGATACTTTGGTACTCCATTGCTTCAAATTTTGCACTTACTTTTCCTTCCGGAGGATGTCGTTTCCAAACCCAATAGTTTTCCACTTCGGTGACGGTTCAAGAGGCTTCTTTTTTCCAATCCTTTTTTGCTTGGGAGTTTTGTGTGTTTTCATCTTGCTGACATCCCTGGAGATAAATTAAAGTTATGAAGCAGAGCAAATGGTGGATAGTTCCTTTGAAACGTACCCATAGGCATAGCGTGTCTCTGTCTGTATAACACATGTCTCAACGAGTCTGTCTGTGAGTCTGGTTGTTTCTTCTGTCCGTCTGTCTGTCTGCTTGCCTGTCCACCTGCATGTTTGTGCGTCTGTCTGCCTGTCTGTCTGTCTGTCCGTGTGCCCGCACACCTGTCCTTCAATCTTCCTCTCCTCTTAAACGTCCTTCCGACAAACCTCTTTCCGTCAGTCTTGTCCTGCACCTCCCTCCCAGGTGCTTCTTCATTTTCATCTTCAATATCTTTTGTTTCATCATCTATACTACCATTATCTATGATCACATCGGCGTTTTCTTCGGATAGGTCTCCATTGACATATGATGACCCATGATAGGCAAATTCCTTCAAGGAATGAAAAGACTCCGGTCAGGTTAGTTACAAAGCAGCAGAGGAATTCCCACTGCGGCAAAAACTCGGCAAAGTAAAGCGCACAGCTATACCATATCACGCTAGAACCATTACCACACGAATTACGTAACGCAACAAGCGTCAACTCCACTCAACCGGGTGGAGTAGATCGCAACATAACACAAAGAAAAGAAAGCAGCGCAACCTTGTACAAGGAAATGGAATTAATGTTCACATAATTCTGTACAACACTATGTAATTCCATCACGCTGTGCAACGCAACTTAACCCAATATGAGGCCAACAATTTCGGCTCTGAACAACACGAAGCAATGGAAAGCCATACGTTAACACGTACCAAACGATACAACAATTTACTGCACTGCGACAACACGAACAATTTCTTTCCTAAAATGATACCTTCTTCGAAATAGTCTCGGCAAAATGTTGACTTTTTTCTTTCAATAAAGCTGCTAATGTAGGGAATACATCCCCAGTTCTTTCATAGTCGACCTCATTGTTATCGGTTTTCCCTTTGTTTGTGAAAAATCCTGAGGTTCCTGCGGTGATTGACAATCTATCTCCATCACGTGGTCTCACAGCGATATAACTGATATCACCATGTACTTGGCGCCATGGAGGAGCACGGCAGCCATTGGCAAACTCATAATCTGTAAAGTTGTTGCACATATTAAATTAAAATACGTAGAACATGTCAGGTTGAAATCATGTACACTAACAATCTTCCGAATACACCGGGAACAACGTACCAGTTTTCTTAGCAGTCGTGGTAACAGTACAGCTCTTAACTGACCAACCCTCTATACCTTATAACTGCCGCTTTATTTAACATTCTTTTATAGGCATATCAATTAGCAATCCTAGCCTCACTGTCGAGTGAGAAATTCCAAAAGAATTTCCCTCTCAAACGAGGCTAGGGGCTAACTGATATACATAGAAAAGAATATCAAATAAAATGGAAGGCGCTAATTATGAACGAGGTGCATATCCGCTAGATGGCTATTCACCAGATTAAGATCTGCGAAGTGAACGACGTCTCACGCGGATTAGACTTGACATTCCTCTTACATGTCATAGAAACCATTCCCGAGGCGTGGTTGATGTCGTTAAACAAGCAAGCTTGAAGACTATAACCTTAAGGGCTAAATGCAAATTTTGCCGGAAACATTAACGTTTATCGTGTGATCGTCACCATCAGTTTCTGGCAACAACACGACGTTCACTTACCTAAGATCCATTCAATATTTTCCAAACAGCAAGTTTCCTCGTAACCAGAGAAAGACTTCAGCAAGTCATATTCTCTTTGAACAGCCTGTGGTGTCAATCTAGTTTCCCTGATAAACAAACAATAAAGTCCCAAGTGAGGGTACAAAGTTAATGTTATAACACACGCAGTGACACCAGATCTATACTGGGAGATGGGGACCACGACTTTCTGAACATACGCCACCACAGGCTTAATAAAGTACTTAAAGATATACTGCCCAACTGAAATCACAGCTGAAAGTTTAAATCATGGTTTCCACAATTTTACTTCATTTTGTATCTTCAGTGACAAAATCCAAGGTCTGTTCCTAATGTTCCTGGGCAGTTTACATAACATTTAAAAACCGAGTCGGAGCTCTTTATAGCATATGAACCATGAGGCGACAGCTGAGTGGTTTTAGACCCGATAAAGCACCTACTGTCAATTTTTTCAACGACGTCTAAAACAAGCTCCTTTATGCAATCATTCACGAAAAAAGTTTGACAATTAATGTTCTCTGAATCCCAAAAATTAAACTAGAAAAGCTAGAGATTTCTACATCAGCCACATAAGTAAATTGGAATTCATCTTACTGCTTTGTGTGTTTCCTTACAGATTATTAATTAGTTTTAGAAACTATTTAATTTTTCCAAAACACGCATACATTACAACACTGGCATAATTAAACGTATGTAACCATTTAAAATAATTACTTTGCCATGTGCTCAACGGAGGAAGATAAAAGTTGTACATCCAGTTGATTGATCAGCAACATCAGACGAAACCTGCTCTCAAGTTCGTCCACATCCTCACTGCTGGTGTTCTGTGACTTCAACAATGTTTCGTGGGCTTTGAGTAAAGCGTTGTCGTTGGTGCTAACTTGCGCGTACGCGTGTCCCATGATCTTGGTGAGAGGATCTTGATTTGCTTAATAAAAAGGCAATTTTCGGAGTTGTAGGTGTGGTGGCAATGGTCTGTCGGTAAAAACACCATTATGGGTGGGTACCGTTGCAAAATATCAGCACGACAATCGATCAAAGTTACTGCACTGTAGAATAACGCATCCACAATGAAAAAACAAAAAAATCTTATGAAAGAAGCAAGATTACAAGAGTAAACAAACAAACATAACAGTTTGTGTAAACAGATCATCTGCACTCAAAAATTTTATGTCTGTATCAAGGTAACGTAGGTACAGGAACAAGCAATAAAGAGATGTATTAAAAACAACTCAAATGTTACAGTATCTATAAACCACAGATATCCTAAACTTAGACTGGAACAAACAATATCTTGATATGTGTGTGAACCAGGGTAATGTAAGAACAAGAACCAGTATTTATGTGGGTGTTTATTCTCATGAAATAATCATATTAGTTTTTCTTTTTGTAATCTTATCTTATCTGTCCATTAGGTTGCATTTTGGTGTTCTTTAAAACGTGAACCATGGTCAGGCTTAACATTCACTTGCCAGTCTGCTAAAAATGTTGGCTGCAGAGACATAGCCACTAAATTAATTGACACTATTTAATCAACCTTCTAAGCACATCTGCACTTCCTTGACTTTTTTTGGCCCAGCTGCTTTTAAGACATTGTTCATCTGTTGGAAGGACCACACTTTGACTGTAAAGGTATCATGAATATCCTGAAAACAAAAAGGACATTTTGAAAAACCAATAATCAAAACTTTTCTGTAGATTTTGTGGGATCTTATTAAGATCTCATTGTATAATATTTGCAGGCTATTCACTACCATAATTCTATATGAAAATCATGTATCTCATAATGACCTAAAAATCTACTGCATCATGAGAAGAAAGCATGGGTGGATTTAGGTAGGCATCCACTGGATGGACACCCTCCTTCATGATTACTTGCCATGTGACTTTTTCCTGGGTTACAGAACACAAGCATTAAACATGTCAACCTAGATGAAATCACCCTAGTGGAATACAAACTCGAATGTAAAGTTTTCAAAAGTCAGCAAAAAACAAAAAACCTGTAAAGTTTACTTGAATTATGACATAGATAAACAGTACAGTACATTAGGCTATTGTAACAAGGAGAACAAAGGAAGTTTAGGCTCATATGTTTGAGTCTTCATCAATTAATTTTTGAAGTACTTACCTTCTCAATACTCATCATTGGCTCACCATTTTGTGTTTTGGCTTCAGATGTTACTCCATCATCACTAAAACAGAAAAGAGATTGCATTTTACTACACCTTTTGCTGTTCATTACCAGAAAATATATTACCATTAATGCATTCATAAGTACATTCATTTTATTCAATTGACATTAACAAGCATAGATACCCAACCATTTTCACCAAAGGGCATTCTATAGCACCAACAGACAACCATTAACATCATTCTACTATACATTAGGAATAATAAAATTTCAATTGTGCAAAAAAAATATCTTGCCTAATTGAAATTTTATTCTCCCTAATGTATAATAGAATGGTGTTAATGGTCTTCTGTTGGTGCTATAGAATGCCCTTTGATGCAAATGGTTGTATATCTATGCTAGCAAATGTCGACTGAATAAAATGAATGTATTTTTGCATTAATGAGTTTGAGGTTGAAGTTAATGATAGTATATATTCTGATAATGAACAGCAAAAGGTGTACATTCTAAATAAACAGTATTGTCTCAAAAGACAATGATATGACTACAGAAGCATCTTTGAGGTAAATGTAGGAACACCAGTTGATATAGTTGAATGTATTGTAAAAGGGTAAGTGAGGCAAGACAAACCTAATTTCCTGACTTCCATAGCAGTTATAAAATTTTTTTGGTTTGGTAATGATATTCTAAACAATACAATCACAAACTCATTGCATAATAAATATTTTTTTTAAAAACGGGTGACAAAGTCCTTGAAAAGCATACAAGACCAGATTTATTAAGATTATTTCCTGTTAGTGGGTACTTTGCCTTGAGTTATACCTGCTTGTCAGTTAAGCTGAATCTATTTGTTTAAGTACTGCACTGGTAAGCTGCACAATTTTATGATATTAATACTCAATTATAATAATTTTGGTTATCAATATTATACATTTTCAAGTTTTGAGCTATCATAGATGAAATGGAAACATTTGTTGAGCTCATATCAGAGTGTATGTGCAACAGATTGGGATCTGGAGTACTTATTGACACTTCTGCCCAGGCAATGCATACAAACAATCAAAACACAACAAGTTTATTACTTTTGCTTCCCATTATCCAAGGGTTTACCTTAATGAATATTTATAATATCTCATTGACTATCATTAATCAGTTTCAATTACCGTATGTTATAACCAAGTGAGCCATAGTTGAGTGAACCAAACTCTGATGGTCTGACATCAGTTTTCCACAGAAATGGTTCCTTGAAGGCAACTTCAGACTCTGCTGGATGATTTGCAACCAACGTTTCAACATACTTCACAACGTCATTCAATAAAAGCTCATTTTGTGGTGTGAACTCAAGCTTTCCTTTGCCTATGTCACTTGCTGATGTCCATTGTGTACGACTTGATAAAGCAGCCCCCATGACCTGAGGACTGGCAAGTCTATGATGATATAAACACAATAATATTGATGGTTAAAACGTAACGGATTAGCAAATCGAAAACAGAACTGGATTAACCATGCATTTTTCTAATAATCCCAGTCTTTCAGTCAGTTTAAAGATCTTCATTACGCAGGTTATACTTCATTACAGTATTCTCATTACATAACGTGCCACAATATAAAATTAACCATGGATTTGGATTTTGATCTCATCCATAAAATTCACAATAATGTAACTCATTTTAGAGCCCAATTTTAACAGGGCTAGGGTACAGGAGTGTGCAAGACTTGCTTTATATAAAGTTATTGAATAGCACGGGTCGTCTTATAACTTAAAGTTTGCTGTGTCGGTTGTCATTCACGTATCATTGGAACAAAAGAAAAGTTTTTTTAAAATTTGAAATTATATTTTGTTGACATAATTAACTTATAAATTTTTAGCACTGGTCGTCAGGACGAGTTAAAATCTTTTTCAGCATAAATCGGCAAGACTGACAGTTGGAAGTGATCAAAGATCAAGTTAAAAGGAATGATCGTTGTTGGACTGTGAAAACTCGACCTGATCTTTTAAGCAAATACCATAATTAAGTGAACTATATGAAGTAGAAGAAATACATTTCTAGACTCAGATTTACTTTTATTGCTCTACGTACCTGGATAAAAACGAAGAAATTGTACTGGATGCTCGGTACTTCGCTTTCTCACAAGAAATCGGCGTTGCCATAGGAACTTAGTACATTTTTGGAGGGTAACCGCTGAAATATTGTTTCCACGAAAACAAATTCGCGCGCTACGATTTTGCAACTGTTATTTTACTTTAGTGTTAGGCTTATCTGGCCAAACGTTTCTGTTATCAAAATAAGGATAAAGATTAAATGTAAACACACACACAAAAATTCATAAGTAAACCGATCTTTGAACTGAAGAAAAAATACATTGAAAAATCCGTAAAGGTAACTGCGCGCAGCACACGATAAAGTCTAAATAAACACGCGTGATTTCCACCATGTACTGAAAAGGAATTATTTTGGCATTCCTTTGGTGACATGATGGTATTATCCTTCTTGAAAAAGAAAATGTCGTTGAACTAATACTTTCCGTTTAAGCCAGGTTTGCAAATAATCATGCAACGCTAGTTGGACATGTAATTGAATATACGGTAATTACCTCGTTGGCGATTTGTGAGCGGCATTCCATTACGGGACCTTCAAAATACTATGAGCGAGAAAGCAAGAGGTTTCATTACAATCTTGAAGAACTTGAGAAACATTCTCCGCCACTGTTAGAAAGGAGGCTGTTGCGTATGGCGTACCTGTATTTGTTCATTCATTTTTGATGATGAAAGAAGTCTTTGGAAGATGACATTGTGTATCAACTGTTTCGATATCGGACAGGAAATGTAAATTCATTGGAAACGCTTTGTTTACACCAAGGCCAAAAGATTACACTAGAAGTGAAACCATGTCTACCACACCAACGTTTGAGCGCGATCGAATTAGTTATCTGAAGAACGAGCGAATCAATTCTCAAAAAAAAACCTTCACTAAATGGATAAATTCCTTCTTGAACAAGGTAATTTAGTTATTTCATAACAACGTTATTAGCATATGAGCATGGTATATTATACTGCCTATGGCAGTATATTATGTATTATTATTGCTCTATGAGGGCATATTAGGACTTCAATGCACAAATCAAGGTGGAACTTTGAGGTGAAATGCTTTGTCAAACTTGCTGAAAAGCTGAGGCTATCTCATAATTTGTGCAAGTGTAACATTTGCTTAAGCTTATGCATAATTTACGTTCTGAAGGTGGTGTACGGGTGATCAGGGAGAGTGTGCATTTCCATTTCCATCTCACTGGCTATGCTTTTAGTATTCAATAATGACAGTTGTATAATATAGCATTCACAAGGATAATCATGGTGACAATGATACTTCTTTATACAATTAGACTGGTCTAAAATTACCTTATGATGCTTTTTAATTGTACCCTGTAACTGATACTTGCCATAGAACCAAATGACTTCTGCTTTTCTGTGGAATAATCTGTTGCATAATTCTGTCTCTTATTTCATTTTTCCTGGCACATACTATGTATATACCAAAGGACAGATTCAACAAATATGCAATTGGATTACATGCTTTGGTAAAATTTCACTTATTGCTTAATTGCCTTGGTATAATACTGTAATAGTGAAAGTATATTCACATGTTTGCAAAGAAAGCTACCCTCACATGACCTTCTGGCTCATCAAGATATGTTGTAGCTAACAAAAAAACACCTTGAATATATATTCTATGTTAAAATTTATAGGTTAATTTGCATGTCAATGACTTGTTTGCTGATTTAAGCGATGGAAAGGTTTTAATCAGACTTTTAGAGACTATATCTGGTGAAAAAATTGGTTGCCCAGGTAATATATAATTGAATTTATTTTGTTTTGTTCCCAGTAAATTATGCATTCTGAGGCTTTTTTGAGGCATATTTAATATTTTTAAAATCCTTTCTTTTAGCTCGAGGCAATTTACGGCTTCATAAGATTGAGCGTGTAAGCAGAGCATTAACTTTCCTTCAGAAACATGTAAGTATTCTTACCCTGGTAAGAGCACATCACTCTAAAACAACATTTTATTATTTATTTTTTATTGCAGAACTTTCATGATTATGAACATTACAGCATCTAACCTAGATATGCAGACTCAAATGGCAACCATTAAGCTGAAGCAATTAATACATCTGTAGTATGTTAGGGTACTTGGTATCAGGCAATTTTCCTGGTAACTTACTAGTATGTCAGTGAAGATGTGTCTGGTAGCACACTGGTATGTCATCAGTGTTAAACAATGACTGTGGTAACTTATTGACATGTTGCTGGTATCAGTCAAGTTGTGCCTGTAAACATACTGGTGTGTTATTGGTGTTAGGTGATTTCCGTGGTAAAGTACTGGTATGATACTGTTGTATGGCAATGACTATGTAGTAACTTAGTTGTATGTTTCTGGAGTCAGCTTAGTCATGCTGGGTAACTTACTGGTATGTCACTGTTGTGAGTTATTATTCCTAGTAACCCAGTCTTATGTTAATGCCATTTTTCAAATTCGACCTGTTACCATAATGGTATTTCATCATGTTAAGCAGTGATCCTGGAGACAAACTAGAATGTAACTGTTGTCAGTCAAATTGCATGTTATTGTGCTGGAAGTTATTATTGATGTCTGTAAAATAGGAGCTTGTGGTAACTTACCAGTATGTCACCAGTTAGGGTAACTTACCAACAATTTAATTTCACCTTTCTGTTTAGGTGCAGTTAGTTGGTGTTGGAGCTGAAGATATTGTAGATGGCAATGGCATACTGATCCTTGGTCTGATTTGGATGATAATATTGAGGTTTCAAATTGCAGAGATATCCGTTGAAGTAAGTTTGCATACAATACAATCAAGATTTGCTTGATGGCTAATGAATGATGAGAAAAACTGACGAGGAAATAAATAGACATTGCAAATGAGCCTCTTCCACACTCTGTTTAGAGCATTTCTTTTGTGCCAAAATGCCTGCATTTTAGATTGCATCTTTCTTGGCTTAATATCTTAATTTGTCAATGACTGCAGTTTACTGTGTGAACCATACAAACTTTCTTTTTGAACTAGAACTGAAAAAATTAAATTACACAAGACACTGTTTGTTTTTATAGGATGATGGTTCTAGTGAGAAGAAGTCAGCAAAAGAAGCATTGTTGCTTTGGTGCCAGAGGAAAACCAGAGAGTTTGTACATTTCCTGCATTTCTGTATATTTACTACTAGGGTCATCAGAATTTTTTTCTTATAACATTTTTTGTCACATTGGTTGTAGATATCCTGGAGTTGATGTTCAGAATTTTAGCACAAGTTGGAAAAATGGATTAGCATTTAATGCCTTGATCCATAAGCACAGGTAGTTATCTGCTGAAAATGTCACTTTTACTTTGGAGAATTAAACTTCATTGTAATATTACTGGATGTAGCTCTTCTTTAGCCCAGAATAAAATAACGCGTGTCATAAATATTTGAACTGCAAGATCTTTGTTTTTTTTGGGTTTTTTTAAGACCCGATTTGATATCTTACGATTCACTGCGACCCAGCCATCACGATTTCAATCTCAGTAATGCTTTCAGTGTGGCATGGGAAAACCTTGGTATTACTAAACTTCTAGACCCTGAAGGTAAGTGAGATTATTAAGAACAGAATGTTTCAAAAGACCATGAAAACGATGCTGTTACGTAAAAGAGTTGAGTCAAAAGCTTTTGGGTGAAATTCTCTTAAAGTGATCAAAATCTTGAAAATCATTCATTCCAAGTAGGACGAAATTTGAAGAGAACGTTAAGTCCAGACCAGTCGGCTACGTTCCTCATTTGGTGACGTCGAGGTCGATATGGGCAGCGAAGACGACGTGAACATGCGAAGGAAAGCTCATGTATAACTGCACCAACTAAACAACGACAAGAGCGACAGCAATAACGAATTAACGACGTTGTTAACGATGACGACGATGACAACAACAAGAGCACGAGCAACAACATCAGCATCATTCGTCATCATCATCATTACCTTCATCACCACCACAACCATTAACCCCACCTCCACCATCACTTACACCTCCATGACCACCACAACCAAGGTTACCACCACCACCACCGTTTCTACCAACGCTACCACTGTTACAACCATCTTCTCCACCTACACCACCAACACCACCATTGCAACACCCACCGCCATTATCATTAATACTACCACCACTACATCCAACACAACCACCACCATCATCAACGCAGCCATGATCAACAACAACAACAGCAACAACAACCAAATGAAAGTCAACAAAAACTCTAATGAATTGTACTACAACAACAGCGAATACAAAACAACAACAATAACCTCAACAATGGTAAGGACCGCACCAACAATATCATGAACAACCTCAGCCACCAAATCAAAACCAACGACAGTAATACAACTGCAACAGTAATATCTGGTAATACTAAACATTTCTAAAAATGACGTTTTCGTTTTTGACTAGATGTGAACTGCCCTCGTCCAGATGATAAGTCAATCATGACGTACGTTTCTGCATATTATCATTATTTTGCTAAAATGAAAGTAGAAGAAACTGGTGGAAGAAGGATCGCTAAGGTACTTTGTAGTTTGCTTCTTTTGATTATTGAGATAGCGCTCTGTTGAGGTGATTTTCTAACTGGAAAAAAAGAAAATTCGAAATGAAAGAAAATTTCGTATTTTTAAGCAAGATGACTAATAGTCTGCTCTGTACATTATTTAGCCTAAATTAGGGTACAATAAACATATTCTTCGTGCCGTTAGTTGTGCCACGTGTTTGTATTAATAGTTTTTACACCCACTGGCAATAAACTTTCGATAATAAACAATGTCGAGGGGTTAAAAAACCAAACGATCAGGGAACTTCCGAAACATAGGGAGGAGATTTAGATGATTTGAATGAAGGACCTTCGCTTGAAACGTCAAGGTCTCCATCCGTAAGTTTTGGCAGGTTGCTCACCCTTTTCGCTTTTTAAGTGTCGTTCAACACTGCCTTGTAGTACGCAATATTCTACTTTTATATCATTGAAGGAGCACTGCTTGAAACCTCTCAAACTTTGGTTGCCTCTCTGAATGGTTCACCATAGGTCATAATAATGCAATTATCTGGAAGTTATCTCCATCAATGTTTCAAGAAGGAAACAGCAATATACATAGAAAAATCTAGAGAAAGCCAATGAAATCTTTCCATATTTGTTCTTCTTACTACTTGCAGTTAAAGTTTGCCCTCATTTAGCTGTGTATCCCTGAAGCACTCGCGAGATCGATATTTTTTTCTTCTTCTCGTAGATTGTTGGTTTGATGATGGAGATTGACGAAATGAAACGAGAGTACGAAATGATGGCGACTAACCTGTTGGACTGGATCAACATTAAAATATTAGAACTGCGTAAAGATTTCACCAGATCACTTCCTGCTGTCCAGAAAGAAATGATTCGTTTCAAGCGCTTCCGAACTGTCGAGAAACCCTCAAAGTAGGTCACCTCGATTATGTTTACTTAACTGATCATGTATAATTAATTGTCATATATAATTAATTAATGATGTATAATTAATTGTCATGTATAGTTAATTGTCATGTATAGTTAATTGATCATGTATATTTAATTGATCATGTATCATTAATTGATCATGTATATTTAATTGATCATGTATCATTAATTGGTCATGTATATTTAATTGATCATCTATAATAAAATATATAATTCAAACACTCGAAAATTGACTTGATACGAACTCCATTTCACATGATACAAACTCCATTTTCTTCATGTGATACAAACTCCATGCACGTAATAACGAACTCCATTTCATGTGATCGACTGTAAGTGCCCAATATTCGCAGAAAATCATCTTCGCTTCGTCAGCATGACCACCTGCATAATACAGAATTTCCTCATTTTTGTTTGTAATTTTAGAAACACAGAAAGGGTAAACGTCGAAGCACACCTGTTCGCCATTAACACGAAAATTCAAGCGAATCAACAACGTCCTTATGCCGTCCCTCTTGGAAAGCAGGTGTCAGATATCAGTACGGCATGGGAGGCCATGGAGGCTGCGGAACACGATCGAGAAATGGCTCTTAGACAAGAACTTCTAAGGCAAGTTAGCAGCTGGGAAAACTTTAGTTGGAAGAGTAATGGATTGTCCACAGCTTCTTGGCAGTGGTAATGAAGATATTGCTAGCTAGGATTTGACAAATCAAGAAGGAATATCATCGAGCAGTTGTGATCTTTGTAAGGCTTTCCCAGCAGGATCTCCTCCGTTGACGAAAGTAAACTCGTCTGACGTGAGCAGGAGCAAAATAACACAAGACTGATCCCGTCCAGAAAGAATTAAGTAGTTTTTCTAGCTAAGCCAGTGGCATAGTGATCCTTTTCAACTCTGTTAGTGCGCTAGCCCGTGGTCCTAGAAATCTCATACACTGAACCAGGCCCCCAATGTAACATCGCCCTGCCATTTGAGTGAGAGTAGCTCAATGTTTGAAGGATGATCAGAGGGTTATAGTGCAGGTTCCCTTTAGAGACTCAAGAACTTTTTCTGAGTATTATAACACGACGACCGTTCTAAATGGCTTGTTATGTTAGGACAGAAAATCTCGAAGAACATCATGAGTATCTTGTTTATTTAGTTGGTTGATTATTGCTGTGTTCGTTTTATAGGCAGGAGAACCTTAGACAACTGGCCGAGAAGTTTAATCGAAAAGTAAGTTCCTTCGGAAAAAAAAAGTCCGGTTGCAATGAAATATTTAAGTACAGTCACTCATATAGTGAATAATCCAACAATTGTATTAACAAAGAATGCTGCATTCGCATGGGTAATGTGTAAAATAATGCATAAGAAGCTGAGAGGGTGTTGTGCAGCCGAAACTGAAATAAGAGAAGTCTGATGTTTAAAGCAAAAGACCGTCGTTAGAGAGCGAAGAGTAGTTGAATATACTACTAGTAGTAAGTTGGGATTACTTGTTGGAATTTTTTTTTTTCTTTTATGCAGGCAAGTCTACGAGAATCGTGGCTTGATGATATGATGCATGTCTTGGAGCAGGAAGAAGTAGGGGACGATATCTCGACCGCAGACAGTACTCTGAAACGACATGAAGCGATATCTCACGATATTCAAGCTAGGGTAAGTTATATTCAACAAAGCACAACTGGTTAGATAAGTAACGCAACATCACAGTACGCCACCCTACACAACATAGCACATGAGAACAAGGTACATGGTAATATAGCACAGTACGCCACCCTACACAACATAGCACATGATAACAAAGGTACATGGTAATATAGCACAGTACGCTACCTAACACAACATAGCACATGAGAACAAAGTACATGGTAATATAACACAGTACACTACCTAACACAACATAGCACATGACAACTAAGTACATGATAATATAGCACAGTACACTACCTAACACAACATAGCACATGAGAACAAAGTACATGATAATATAGCACAGTACACTACCTAACACAACATAGCACATGTCAACAAAGTACATGGTAATATAGCACAGTGCACTACCTAACACAACATAGCACATGAAAACAAAGTACATGGTCAAAATGCTGCAAAGTGTGGTGCATCATTGCCCAGCGGCGCGCGACGTCGCATAACAGAATGTTCTCTAATTGTTTGGGATTTACTCTGTTCTTCTAGGAAGATAGATTTAATCTTGTTCTGTCCATGGTTCAACAACTAAAAGATGAAAATTATCATGGTATTGCTATGATACAAAAGAGGTAAAAATTAGTTTTCGAATAAATTAAATGTGTTTTGAAACCAAAATTTAATTTTGAGTACAAGAATTTATCTTTCCTCTAACATTATCAACGATTTCTTGCAATTTATAATTTTTCCGGTTTCCAGGGAAAGTGTAATTCTAACCAAATGGACCAAGCTGAAGAAAAAAGTGGGATTTCGCGGTAAAAAATTGTTGGAATTGACCAAACTGGTTGGTGTATTTCGCGATATTGAGGACGTCAAAGGTGAATTACAGAAACTTGAGGTAACTTTACTGGTTTCTGAAAACTACTTTCAATTTTTTTTTATTTTATTTATGTTTTTAACAACAAAAGTACAAATTAAAGTAGTGTGCAGTGAAACTTTCATGAGATTGTAATCATTTTTGTATTATTGTTTTTATGACTTTTGTTAATGACTGTTCTTATAATAATTGCTGCTGTTGTTTCAGTGGAAGTGTCACCCAAAATAAAGTATATATTTTATGTCGTTTTGTTTATTTTTAGGCTCCGCTCAAATCCAAAGATTACGGAAAACATTTGGAGGATGTGGAAATTCTGCGTCAGAAGCATTTATTAGTAGAAACTGAGATGACAACCCAACTACAGAGGCTGAAACAAATTGATAAAAAATACAACATTTTACTCAGCACGAATCACTCACAGCAAAATGTCTTGGAGAAACATTATGTTTCCGTCAAGAAACTGTACGAGGTATTTCTGGGCTTGAATTTAATGAGTATTCTTCCATGTCCAATGCGACAAATGTTGTGAGTGTGGGAATTTGGAGATATTTTAGATGATCGATGAACGTTCGTCAAGCTCTAACCTCAAAAAAAAAAATCCCGATTTCTAAGGCCCAGACAGTGGTCGAACCCGCCACCTTCTGGTCATCTTCTCATCAGTCATCAGAAAGTTGCAGGTTCGATCCCCATCTGGGGATCAAGAAATCGTTTATCTTACGTTGTGGCGTTTCGAGCGTTCATCGATCATCTATTGTATTTTATTAAATGTAGGCGAACTTATTCTTTCACAGAGCGTATCCTCGTTGTCAAATGAGAGAAAGATTAAACTGGAAGAGTCTCGTCGTCTACATACGTTTTATCAAGAATGGGAGGAAGAAGATATTTTTATAAAGGAAAAGGAAAGAGAAGCAGTCTCTAAAGACGTGGGAAGAGATTTAGTCAGCTTGACACGTTTGTTAAAGAAACACGGGGTATTTCTTTCATGTTAACCACTTTGTATATCTCAGCTAAATATTTACCGTTTTCATCCTCCATTTCTCCCTTTTCCTCTTCATCTCCGCTCCTCTTTCTTTCCTCCTTTCCTGGATTTTTCCCCTTCTACCCCTTCTCCCTTTTCGTCGTCCTCTTGTCTTTCCTACCTCTTCTTTCTTTCTCCCCTCCATTCACTAGACTTTGCCTCTTTCATCTCCATCGCTTTATCCTTGGATTTTAGCGGGTCTGCAGGGTAGCTAAAGAAAGGGCAGCTGTTAAGAAAAGGGTGAAAGAAAATTAAGTGAAGAGTAGGAAAGGAAAGAAAGGAAAGGGAAAATAATGGTAGGGGAGAAAAGTGAAAAAAGAAAGGAGTAGATGGCTGATTAGTAAGATGAAAATTAAAAGTGAAGGAGATACTAATATAACATTAACTTAAAATGGAGTAAGTGCACAAAAGACAAACTGGAAAGAAGCAAGGAAAGAACAGAAGAGAAAAATTTGATATAAAAAAGGGAACGAATGAAATAAAAATAGAAATGGGAAAGTATTTTGTGCTTCTTTGTCCAGTAAAACATGATATGGAAGAACCCCTTGTAATTAATCTTCCAAGGTACTGGAAGCCGCCATTGCAAAGCATCAAGAATCGCGCGACACCGTGTGCTTAAAAGGACAAAGTATGGTGGAGGAAGGCCACTATGCATCCAAGGACATTCAGGTCAAAGTCAGATCACTACGAAATAATTTCAACCGTTTGCACGAATTGGCGGATATCAGAGGAGAGCGACTTAAGGATGCTGCACAGTCTCTCCAGGTATGGCTAAGAAATGTCGGGATAAAGCATATCTCAATTAAATGAAGATTTGAATGGGACTATGACCTCATCTCGGACGTATTTGTTGTTTTGTTTTTTAGTATTATTCCGACGCAAACGACGCGGAGTCATGGATTAAGGAAAAGATGGTATTAGTGGGTAGTGAAGATTTTGGTAGAGATGAACAAAGTGCTCAGGTATTGCTGTTGTATATGATCAGCGTCATTTGAGTTGAGAACTTTAACTGTAACATATCTTTGGAACAATAACAGGGTTATCACAAACCTTGAAATATTATACAACGTGAAGAAATTACCAACGAAAATGTTTCTGCAACGTTTCTTCGATTTCCCTCGGGTTGAACTGATCTGTTTTTAGTGAAAATTTACCTTGTTAACATTGCTATTGTCAAGGGTCTTGATTTCAAAGAGCTGATGTCGTTTTACGTGTATTTTTTGTGTAGTCTTTACTGCAAAGACACGTTCACATTCATGATGAAATTGAAGCATTTGGAAGTGATATTGAAAAACTGGAGGAGCAGAGTCGACTTATGAACGAAACAAGTCAAAAGAATAGAAATGAAGATAAACAGGTTATTCCGTTTCTTTGCCAGTGTCCCATTTCTCCTTCTTTGTTCGTTTCCTTTTTCTAATTTTTGTTATTGTTCTTCGAGTTGTACTTCTCACTTTTTCTTTCTCTATCCCACTCTGCATATGTTCCACTCTTTCTTCCTCTCTCCCTTCCTGTGTCTCTCTCTCCGTCTCTCTTTCGCTTTTGGTCTTCTTCTACTTCTTATTCTTTTTTCATCTTCTTTTTCTTCTTCTTCCTCTTTCTCCTCCTGCTTTACATTTTCTATTTATTGTTTTTTTTGTACTTGTTCTTCTTCTCTCTCCTCTTCTTATTCTCCCACTTTGACGTCTTCTTCTTTGTATCTATCAGTTCCCTGCGGTTCAGTTTGTCAACATTCTCTAACATATCCTGTTCATTATCTTGTGACATCTTAGGAAAGTAAGTCCATGGATGCAGATCAAGAAGTATATGAAACGTACCTGGAGGAGAAAGAGGTCGAAACGGAGGAAGAAGTTGAGGAAACTATCGAAAAGGAAGTGTCAAAAGATATAGTAAAAGAAGTGAAAATTCCTCAGGCCAAAGCTCTATACCCTTATTCTGGATCAGCAATAAGTATTGCTAAAGGCGAGGTAAGTTATTATCGTCGCCTCCATTCTGTTCCTGCTGTTGACATAATTTCTTTTGTTGCTGTTGTTGTTGTTATTGTTGTGGTTGTTGTTTCAGTCATTGCTGTGGTTGGGAATCATGAGCGTGAGTGGATTATCTGGGATGGATCTTACGCCCCGCACGTCTTAATTAAGGATTCAATAAATGGCACAACTGTTAACAAAGCACATGCAGTAAATGATGACCAGCTGAATCCTGGTTATATTTATATTCCGGTTTGTTTTAGTAATTACTGTGTCATCTTCTTTCGTAGGTTGTTTACGTTTTGGCTAAATCAAATAAAGATTGGTGGAATGTTAGGTATTTTATATTGAAATGCTATTTTACTATTAAAGCACTGATATTCAACATTTATTAAAATATTGTGTATGTGTGACATTGTGCACACGTTATAGCGACCAGCTTTCACTATTTCTTTGACTATTTAGGCGCCAAACTTCGCGGGAAAATGGCTACGTACCGGCAAATTACGTCAAAGAAATTGAACCTCGAATTATCAAAAAGATGACAAAGGAGATAGTTATGGTTCCAGAAGTAATTAAAGTTAAGAAAAAAGTGAAAAAAAAAGTACAAGTGGAGGAGAAAAGACTGGTTGAACCGAAACGAAAAGCCCCTGCACCCTCACCTCGCTTGTCGAGAAACCGCAGTATGTTCAGTTACTGTTCAGAACCTTTGTGGTAGATTCCTTAAAATTTACACAGTTATAGGAAATAACTGAAACTTTCTAGCAGTAACTTTGGGTGATAGGTTGTTTTTTTAAAAAAAACACACATTGTACAATTCTTTTTGTGCTATATGTATTTTGTAGACAAGAGCAGACGAGCTGTGAAACGCCATTTTACGGCACATTTTGACAGAGATAATGCAGCTGTGCGGCAGTTAACTCTCCGAAATATGTACCGAAAATTACTGGAATTGTCGGAGGTTGGTGGTTTCTCTCTTAATCAAGCTATGGTACTCTGGTAATTCACATTTTGTCTTTTCTTGTTCTCTTTCCGACAGATTAGACGCGAGAACTTACAATACTCTCAGAAGTATTTTCGGTTTTGCCACGAATGTGAAGAACTGGAGTCTTGGATTGACAGAAAGGTACAAACTGTTTACTATTGTTTTATTTTTACGTATTTTGCACAGAGGCAAGCCTCAGGGTGTTCTTCTTTCAGGGAACGTGGTTGAAAACAGAAGACACGCGGGGAGGTGACGAATTTTACGCTGTTAAGAATAGATTGGAGGTAGGAGAATAAAGACGTTTTTCAAGGTGTATATTTCTCTCATGAAACGAGTTTAGGTATATGGTGTATAACTCTATAAAATAACCCTATCATAGGTGGGATTTTTTCATCGCGGACCAACGTTAACCCTTTGCCTGTCTAGCCTTTGTTTGATGTTATCGCTCAGACGTCAGTGTGTGTCATATGTGATGCACCGGACAGGCAAAGGGTTAAAGTAACGCGTGAATTATCTAGCTCCATTTAAATTAATAAACAAATCACACATTGTTCTTCGCTCCACAGCTTAATCACTTGATCAACGGTGAAGAAATCGGAACGATATTTTGGAATCTCGTTCTGAATCATCGTGGAATTGTTGCAGTTTTGAACGCATCAAACTATTAGTCATTCTACTATTTAATGTCAAAGAATACTTCCGGGATTGCTGGAGAGAAATTACTTGAACTTATTTTCGTGAGGAATCGTTTCACTGATGCTCTATTCGTTTATCTTATGTAGATATTTGGGACAGAATTGGCGGCCAATGGAGGTCGCTTGGAGGTGATCAGTAATCTTGTCAATGAACTACTTCAATCAGCCCGCCCAGATAAACAAGAGATTCAAAAAAGGCAAAGGGAGCTCAGGAAAATGTAAGAATTGAATGAATTTGTTCAGGGTTTTGGTTTGCTGCTTATCATGTCCGGACTATTGCTGTTTATGGAGGTGATCACTAATCACAACGTTTTTGTCCCTTTTTTACGTGTAAATAATGATACACTTTATTAATAAAGCACTGTAAGTAAATTAGTTGCGTCCAAGTATCTTTTTATTAAACCACTGAAGTACTGGATTTGAAATTGGTTGCTTGTGGACCAAAATTTATCACTTTATACCAAGAGCTTCTTCTTTTTTAAGGTGGAGTGATCTGAAAGCACTAATGGAACTGAAGGTTAACGAATTGAAGGAAGAACATGGGTAAGGGGGGGGATACCAATATACAGTGAACGAGCTAGTAAGTTTTTTATTGTTTGTCTTAGTAATAATTGTTTATTTAACTTTTTCCTGATTTTTTTCATTTGTAGAGTTCACTTGTTCAATAACTCTTGTGATGAAATAATGTCCTGGATGAAAGACAAGGAAGGTATTTTGTGTGAGGATTGTCAGGATCTTGATCTGGAAACTGTACGTAAACTTCAACGGCAACATCAGGTTTGTTCAACTTAGTGATAAATTCACAGTCAGAATGGTTTGAGTTCTTTATGATGTATAGTCTTTGTTATTGTGTAGGATTTTGAAAGAGAACTACAGACAGTTGAAAAGAAATTAGGAAATCTTGAAAGCCAATCTAAAAGGTTAGTGGAGTTAGTTATTTCACAGTACATACGATTGTTCACCCTGGTGTATGAAATTAAGTCTTACGAGTACATTTCCTGCTTACTATACGCTGGGCATTGTTGAAATATGTCCAGAAGACTCTTGTTACTAAATCGCATTCATCAGAACGAACAAGCGTATGCGACAGTCGTACTGTAGATGAGCCTAACTAACAACATTCACTCTTTCACGGCGGGATAAAACCTCTACTATTTGACTATGGCTAGCGCCAAAACATTTTACTCTGGCTAACGCCAGAGGATTTTACTCGTCAAAAGGAAAGCTCAAGCCGGGAAAGAGTTACTCCCGAAGTCTCAAATTCAAATCGAAACTGCGATTTTTTATACTCATCACCCGTCATTTATCTCGAAGCTTGATCCAACGTCACCCTGGACAAACTTACCAGATACGAAATAAAGAGATGGAAACAAAAACGTTTTTTGCTTCTTTGAAGGCAAGTTCCAGTAATTGTTCTATATTTCTTCTGTTATATTGAGAAGACCATCTTTTTCTCTTCATTTTTCCAAAATTATGGGTTATTTTTATTACAATTTTCATTAAATTATATATGCAGAACAAGGCATGTCGAAGAAGTGCCTTATTAAACGAAACCTATGGCCAGCAAGGATTTTTGGCTGATTCTAGGGACTTGGTAAGTTTGGTAGCACACTTGTTTCATGCCAAGAGATAAGATATTAGGTGAAGCAGTGGCTGGGATGGCGAGGAGAAGCGATGTAAGTTATTCATGCAGTGGTGTCATTTGTGAAATAATCTGACATGATGTGGTAGTATATTGTTTGGTGTGTTGGTTTGTGGTAGGGTATAACATGACGCGGTGTGTTTGGTCTGATGTGATACGGTGCATATACTCTACGATGCGATAATACACGAGATATTATTTTGTATTTCAAATTAAGCTGACCTGGTCATCGGAGAAACAGAGATTACTAGACTCCAAACAAGAGGCTAAAGACATAGAAACTGCGCAGAAAATGATCGATTGCCACAAAGACATGTGGGAGGACATCAACTCCAACAAAGACCGGTTAGTCTCCGACGTCTTTCCTCACGAGTTTCTTTTTATTGTTTGTTGTTTTTTTTTGGGGGGGGGGTTGTGCTTTTTTGATGTTGGTTTGTTTTTCATCCCTGGTGTTTAGTTTTGATCAGTTAGTTCTCTATGGTAAAAGTCTCTTGAACCAGAACCCGAAGGCACGTCAGGTTCGTGAAAAAATAGTGAATCTCCAAGGAGAATACCAGACATTGATTGACGTTTGGCAACGACGAGAGAAACAATTACAGCAATGCCTTGATCTGTTGGTAAGTGACCTTTTTTCCCCTCCCTCCCTCCCTCCCTCCCTCCCTCCCTTCTTCCCTCTCTCCCTCTCTCCCTCCCTCCCTCTCTCCCTCCCTCCCTCCCTCCCTCCCTTCCTCCTTCCTTTCCTTCCTTCTTTCCTTCCTCCTTTCTTTCCTTCCTCCCTTCTTTCCTTCCTCCCTTCTTTCCTTCCTCCCTTCTTTCCTTCCTCCCTTCTTTCCTTCCTCCCTTCTTTCCTTCCTCCCTTCTTTCCTTCCTCCCTTCTTTCCTTCTTTCCTTCCTTCTTTTCTTTCTCCCTTCCTTCCTTCCTTCCTTCATATATTCCTTCCAACATTCCTTCTTTCCTATCTTTCTTTTCTTCATTCCTTCCCTTCTTCTTTCCCTCCTCCCTTGCGACTTTTCCATAGTTATACAATTTATTAATTTTGTTAGGTGTTCATCCGTGACACGGAGCGAATAAACGCGGTTTCGGCATCACAGCAGTCGTACTTGACTAATGCTGAAATTGGGGTAAGTTAAATTTAAAGGAAAGAAATGAATATGTGAATGAATGAATTAACGAACGGATGGATGGATGAGTTAAAAATCGGTCAAGTGGCAAATATATTTGAAAATATGTGTACAAATTATTACTCATGAATAAATTTAATTTTCAGAGATCACTTGATGAGGTGGAACTTCTCCTAAAGAAGCACAATGATTTTGAAAAATCACTGGAAGCCCAAGACGAAAAAATCATTTCGTTACGAGAGACTGCCGAATGTCTTGCAAGGGCGGGACATTATGATGAAGAAAGGTTAGCAATGCTTGCGTTTTGGGTGGCAACCGGGATCAAGCGGGAGGTATTTAAATGGTTGAACTTTTTAACACTCATTGTGCGATATATCGGACACCTGGAACAAAAGAACAAATGAAGTAACAGAGAAAAAACAAAGAGAAGGTCTCTCATGAAACTACTCCGGGATTTGGCACTGATCACCAATGTCATGACAACAACGTCGTCCACAAACCACAAAACAGAACATACAGGGAGCCCGTATTTCAGTTCATTTTGACGTAGAATCTTTTCTGCGACACTATCCTGGAAATGTACCGTCAACATTGTTATTTGTAGATCACTGCTAATTAAGCACTTTTCTTACATCAGGTTCCAATTTGCTAGCAACCTAGTTTTCTTTATTTTAAATAAGGATCCATGCCAGGAAAGAAATGATGGTGAACAGACGTCAAGATGTCAAAGAACTGGCTGGAGAAAGAAAGAAACAGCTTTTGGCGTGTAAAGTTTTGTATCAATTTATTTGGGATTTGAACGAGGTAATTGTAATGACGGAACGTCATCCTCCTGCTTATACGCAATCTCTTTTAGTCTAGTTTATTTTATCGTTAGAACAACTCTTGAATATCTAGATCAGTCGATACTTCTATTTAGATTTGGTAATTCCTTCAGTGAAAGTCGTCACTGCAATCAGTAGGACCCCTAAAATGCCGATAATATTCGTTTTTTCTTTAGTTTCTGTCTTGGATAAATGAGAAACTCTTGGTGGCTTGCGATGAATGTTATCGAGATCCAGCAAACATTGCGAAGAAAATTTTGAAACACCAAGCTTTCGAAGCAGAGATTTCTGCCAACGAATTGGAATACAAACAACTCTGCGAAGTATGTCTTTAGTGGTAGTTTGTTTATCTCTACATACTTTTATCAACGTGATAAAAAGCAAAATAAATAATAGAATAAATACAGATGAATAGGAAAGGGACAAGTTGGAGTGCATATACAGACAAACGGACCGATGAGCTTACGAATAAACTGATGTTGTGATGTGATTTCGTATTTAGAATGGCCAAAAATTAATTCTTAAGAACCATTATGGACACGAAGAAGTGAAAGAACGATTGACAGAACTCGATAAAATGTGGAACACCTTAGTAATGGCTACTTCTGAGAAAGCTTCAAGACTGGATCAGACTGCTCAACAGCTACAATTGAACCAGACTCTGGAAGATGAAAAATTGTGGTTAAATGAAATTGAAACACTACTGTCGTCGTCAGATTTAGGAGAAACTTTGGCTGACGTAAAATTTTTGTTAAGAAAACAACAGGTAATGTGATTATTGCACAATAATAATAATAAGTTGAAAACACGTCTGCATTTGTGCGTTTAAATGTATTTGTTAGTTTAGTTATTACAGTTCTTTTAATATAACTTTTTATGTTGTTGTTACATTTGCCTGGCACGGTGTTTTTGTTAATCATACTGTAGGATTAACGTTGTTGTTGTATTCTTTAATCTTATATGGACACTAGTGAATTTTAGTGCGAACTAAAACACTGATAGAATTCGTAGAACGTTCCATCCGGGAACCGAGGGGTGCATTATTGGTATGTCACCCTGACGAGTGACATGAGACAAATCACGCATTGATTCCCGTCAGATGGAATGTGTTGATTTTGTGTTCTCGTTTCAAAGAGACTATTTCACCTGTTTCCTTTGCTCACTCATGGGACATTTTTGTGGCCCTTCAAACATGAAATGCAGGTCACCTGACCACTGCGTAATATCAATATGTGTTCGTTTATTTAATCCTTCTCCTTGTAGAACAAAGAAAATGAGATCAACGTTCACCACGAGAAGCTGGAGATAATAAAAGAAAAAGCCGTGCAGATGAAAAACAAAGGTTTTTTTGATTTTGAAAAAATAAACGATGATGTAATGAGATTTATCAGAAGGTAATTATTGTTCTGAACGTGTGAATAATGGTAGCAACTGCATGGTACTATAGAACACTCTTGGCCTGGCCGTTTAGAATAAGTCGCAATCCGGTGTAATATCTTCAAACAACACTAACTCTCGATGTTTATTTCGGAAACTATTGGAGAATTTCTAATGCAGTACTATTTAACACGATGGCCAATGCATAATGCATTTTTAGTGGTATATAAACGTATCACTCTGCATATTCCGAGATCCCGAGAGATCTGGTGTAATCAACGTGGATAGCATTTGTGTTTTGCAATTATTGTACCGTTTAGGATGGGATCGTGAAAATATTAATAACATCGTATCTTGTTTTGACAGTAACATGCATACAAACACGGTTTGATGTATTTATTTAATAAGTAAAAACTTGCCTGCATCATTTTTGTAAACTTTTGGAAAGTTGTATTACTAGTTTTTAACGTGAAGCTTGGACTCTTCTGTTTCAATTCCCGTTTATTCTTTCAAGGTTTTCTCAAGTTCAAGATTTGTCAAATAGCAGGCATGCTCAGTTGGACGATTCCTTAGCGTTTCATCAGTTTGTTCGGGACGTTGAAGACGAACTGTCAACGATCCAAGAGCACCTTCATCAAGTCTCCTCTAGAGATCTGGGATCTAGCTTTATCGCGGTGCAGAAACTTCAAAGACGTCATCAGGTACATACTTCAAGAATGCTTAACTGCCTAACGATGAAAAATTAAGTAGTCTCCGACAAAACGATCCACCCTTTCAGAGGAGATTGGTCACAGAGTACATTTTAATATTTTCGGAATAATTCCAGGCGTTCTAAAATACAGTAGCAATATTTCAAATTCATAATTATCTTTAATTATAATGAATGAGGAAGACAAAATGCCTAATGAAGGATACCAAATAGCGGTAACTAATAGTAGTTTTAAAAAGACTTTTCTTATATATTCACAAATTAAATCAATAACAACACCACATAGAATTTGTGAAAAGATATTTCTCGAATTTGGACAATAAAATACTCTATTGTTAATACCAGACAACTTTGATGAACACTTCTGGGGCTGTGGATACGAAATGTCTAGTTATTAACATTAATCAGTGTGACTGAATGATGTTTTTAGGCTTTTGAAAACGAAGTGGCCAATCATCAGCAGATTATTAACGATATTCTGGGTAATGGACAGGAATTAATTGACAGCGGCCACTTTGCAGCAGATCAAGTGGAGGAATGGTGCGATCGCTTAACTGAAACGTGGGAAAGTTTGCTTGAAAAGTGTAACGAGCGACAAGAGATGCTTGGAGACGCCGCTGAATTACAGAGGGTGAGGTGACGTAGGAAGTGGTGAAAGGACAATATTTTGATTAGGGAATTATCGTAAACAGCGGTTGTTTTATGTGGCTTAATGGTACATTTCAAATCATATGACATTACTGTGAATTGTTCCGTTGTGTTTTTAAAGTTTTATAGTTATACATTTGTAGTTTTACCGTCTTAAAAGTTACATTCTTACCAAACTGAACACATGCATACAACTAATTTTGTTTAGTGGTGATACATTTGTTTAACCTTTGACTTTGATAGTCATTGATTTGCCAGTGACTTTATTTTAGCTGGGAGTCTATTCCAAACGTCCTCTCCTCTGTAGGCAAATGATTTTTTCATGCAGTGTTTTTGGGTTTTGCTTCAACGTACAATTTGATTTTGAGGCAGAAATTGTCATGAAATTTAAGTCTCAGTCATAACATCTCAATCGCTAGAAAGTCGAGACCGGCACACAGAGTCGCCATGTTTGAATTGCGAGAACTAAATTATTACTGGTGCCTCAAACGGACGATCGTGTCGATGGTCGTTGCATGAGATCTCTGTCAAAATATACCGCAGAACACTCTTTCCGCGTAATGATCACCCTACTCCACACAAGTTGTGATCTCTGGTTGTTGTCTTGCAGTATTTCACAGAAGCTAACGAAGCAGATTCCTGGATGAATGAAAAAGCCGGTTTGGCTTCCAGTCAGGATTACGGAAAGGATGAAAAATCAGTTCAGAAACTGTTTGCTAGGCACAACGCTTTGATAACAGACGTCGAGAGCTATGGAACTGTGATCGAAGATCTCGCTAAAGAAGGAAAACGATTAAGAGAAGCTCGACATTTTGATTCACCTTCAATTAAAGCAAGACAGGTTGTTAAATAGCACTTCTTTTAATAGGCTGTCATTCCATAGGTGTGTTTGCGTCTTGTTCAGTCGTCATACCTGGCTGTTTGTCTGTCTGTTCACCAATGTTTCTGTCTGTTTCCCAGCCAACCTATCTGCCTGTTGGTCAGTCAGTCTGTCTGTCCGTCCGTCCGTTGGTCCGTCCGTCTGTATATCTGTCTGTTTGTCCGATTACTATCGCGACTTACATACATTGGAGAGATTTCGAGTTTAAATAAAGTTTTCTCTCAGTCCGTCAATCTGTTTGTTTGTGTGTCTGTGTTTTCATTGGCTAACTTACCCTCGCACCCATGTCTTTATCCATAAGCATAAGTTTTGTTATATTTCCTATTTTGTCCGTATGCACATAATATAATGGTTTCCCAGTCGTGCGTGCACCCATGTACGTTGATTTACAAGCCTGTTTCCGCTCGCATGCTATCTTTAACCACCATAGTCATCATGTCTGCTTTAAGGTTTACGAGTAAACCGATTTGTTCTGTATATAACAGCCTAATAAAATGTGCCATAGCGTAACGAGGTCAATTGACATATATTATAACAATGGAAAAATAAACAAACGTTATATTTTTTGTGTACCTGACTTAGATGGATCTAGAAGAACAGTATGCTGGTTTAAAAACCCTGGTGACAGTACGACAGAACAAACTACTTGAAGCGACCAAACTCCATGAATTTTTACGAGAGGTGGACGAGCTTGCTGACTGGATCAACGAACAAATTCAAGTAGCTTCATCGGAAGACTATGGACAAGACTTCGAACATTTGCAGGTTAGTCTTTAATCATGAACGGCTACGATTGCTCTTGCTAAGAGTGAATATACTCTGAGTAATGTTTCCATTAAAATCGATTTTCTTTCAATTACAGGAGATTCAGAAAAAATTTGAGGATTTTACACGAACTGTTTCAATTAATGCGGAGACTTACCAGAGAGTTGATAAGTTTGCCAAGACACTAGTGGCTGACGGTCATACCGAGACTGTTACTATCAAAGATGAACAAGATATTTTACGGTACGTTCGTGTCATTAAGACTGGGTAGAACTGAGGATGTAAGCCTTTGAAGGATAGGACATCAGATGGAATTGTGTATTAGAGGGTGTGTTTTTGGTAGTTTTTTTTTCTTTTAGGTGAGTGTGAGATACAGTGGATGCTTGAGTACATGGGCCATTTATGAGTTAGGAAATTTGAATGTACTAAATATATTCCATCTTGAAGTGGCGGATACAGTTGCTGCTTCTAGTGTAAATGGTTTTAGGCGGTTTGTCTTTCGCGCATAATTTTGTTTTGCACAGATAAAGAGATTAGGTCCAAGGGCGTACAGTCCATAGCATTTACAAAAAAAGCGGCTGAAAATTTCTGAGCATTAGAGTTTAGAATTACTAGTTGCGTAAATAAACTGAACAGCACACAAGTAAAGTGATTAAGTTGGCTCCCAGTTACAATATAACTTTCATTCACGCTGCCTCCTCTCAGCGTTAAATTCCTTCTGTCTTTCGTCTTCTCTTTCTTCCTTTTGCACACTTCTCTTTTCCACTTTTTTCTCTTCCCTCCCTCTTACTTGAGTCCTGTCTTTTCTCTCTTCGTCTACTCTTACTCTCACTCTTGTTCCCCCTATTCTCTTTCTTCGCCCTTTACCCATCTTTCCCTGTCTCCTTTGTTTCCTCTATTCCGTTTCTTCTCTTCCTCTCCTTCTTTACCCCTTTTCCACTCTACTCCATGTTTCCTCTTATTCCCTCTTACTCTTCTTTTATGTAGATGTGGTTAAGCTCAGATTCTTCCGATCATACAATTATTTTTTGTTTCGTTTTGTTCAGAGCCATGTGGCGTCAACTTCAAGACCAAATTGCATTTCGAAACGAGAGGCTTGAAAGTGCGTCCGAAGTTCATAAGTTCACGAACGATTTAGATGACTTAATGGATCGTATCGAGCAAAAAGATAGTTCCTTGTGTATGGATGATCTTGGAAAGGATGCAGGAGCCGTTGAAGCTCTCCAGAGAAAGCATGAAGTGTTTGAGCACGAGCTGAAGCCAATGGAAACTGAAGTAAATATGTTGTTGAACAAGTCCAGTCTGTTGAAGATGGCATACAAAGGTGTCTGTTATTCATGAGCTAATTGTGTAAATACTAACGTTTGATCCTTGTGCAGCAGGGAAAAAAAAGGCCTTCACTTCACGTCATTGCACCAATAATTTTATTCCTATTTATAATTACAGGCCAAACAGCCGAGGCCATTGAGAAACAAGAGGACCCGATAGTTAGAAACTGGAATGAACTCAAACAAAAATCTGACGTAAAAAGAAGAAGATTGGAAGATTCCCTGAATCTACACAACTTGAACAACTCTGTAATGTCATTATCGTGCTTTTTGACCTTTCATAGACAATTAGACTTACAGTCGGACAGACAGACAGATTGGCGACACAGACAAGGAGACAACGTAGTGAAGAGATACAGAGTCGACAATCATAATGTACTATTATTCAAGAACAAAGTTATCAATTTTGCCACTAACTTTGTTTAAAACTTGGAGTGGCATATCATGCAAGTGTCAAAGACAAACATGATCCTTTCTCTCCTCTGTCTGTCTGTTTTCCTGTCTGCCTGACTGTCGATAAATCTTATTCTATGTCAGAATACCGGCGTGTTAATATTTTCTGTATGTTAGTATTTTTTTGTATATCTTTTAGATACGTGACTTGACGTCTTGGTGTATGAACATTACGCACTCCATGGAAACCGTAGAACTGGCAGATGACATTACATCAGCAGAGTCATTACTCACCCGTCATGACGAAAGGAAAATAGAAATTGAAGCTCGTGAGGAAATATTTGGATCTATCATAGCCACTGGACAACAGATGATAGAATCTGGACGCTATTCCACAGAGGAGGTGGGACACAAACTAATGTTTTATTCAGGATATTACAGCGTTGTTTCAGACAGATATGATTGTGCCGTTTGTTTGTTTATTTGTTTGTTTGATTACTTTTATTTCAACTTGGTAGATAACAGAAAAGCTGGAGTTCTTGTTGGCCGATAGAGAGAAGCTGCACGTGTCTTGGACTCACTGTCAATCCCAGTATGACGCGATGTATGAGTTAGCTGTGTTCATGAAGGAAGTAAAACAACTTGAGACAGCAATGTGTTCCCATGAGGTAAAAAAATATCAGAACGTATATGATGAGGGGAAGAAACAACGAATGATTCTTAGGAGGATAATACTGGTCTATACTGATTATGACACACCAATAAGGGCGGGAAAACGTGGCGTGTACTGTGGAAGGATGTAGTGCTGGGTGTATAATGTGGTGTCATGTGGTGTAGTGTGCAGTTGGGTGGTGGTGTTTGTGTGGTGCGGGGTTGTACGGTGTGGTGTGGTGACGTGTTGTGTAATGTGCTGTGGTGTGTTGTAGTTCTGACACGTGGTGTATGTGGCGTGTAATGATATGGGGTGAAGTGGTGTGATCTGGTGTAGTTACACATGGTGGGTATGTGATTTGTGTTATGATGGGGTGTGCGATGATGTGCAATGACTTGTGGTGCGTTTGATCTGTAGAGGGTTAGGAGGTATGTGGTGTGATATGCTGTGACATGTAGCAGAGTGATATATGTGTCACGTAATGTGTGATGGTAGAGTGTGATGGAGTGTTATTGGTAATGGTGCAGGTTGTGGGAGAATGTAATGTGTGTTCGGGGAACGTGCAGTGGAGCGTAGTGTAATAAGAAATGATGTACGGTGTATAGGATTGTGGTGGAAGAGGGGGGTAATGTGGTAGGATGTTGGATATTGTAGTGTGGTAGGATGTGGTGAGTGTTGGATGTAATACATCATACACGAGAAGGAGTGTTTCATCAGATATCCAAAAACCGAGAAGTGAGTTGATAAACGAGGCGATAGCCGAGTTTTTTTAACCAACTTCGAGATGTTTGGATGTCTGATGAAACACGACTTTCGAGTGTATGATATTACATGTCAAACGAATCCGTATTTAAAGAGAAAATCGGGTTTAAATTTGATGAAATTCTATGCTAGTTAAGATCAGATATCCAAATTACGTCTCGTTACTGATTTCCTTTGCGTTTTGCTCATGAATTATTGATGAGTTTGAGATGGTTGGTTTAGAAAAGAGGAAGACTGAAAACAAAGAACATCAGAAACAGATACTTTAAAGAAAGAATTGTGTGTCGGATCATTTATTTTGCTTTTTACATCACAGCTTGTCATAACTGGTGCTGAGTTAGGAAGCAGTGTCGACGAGGTGGAGTCATTACTAAAAAAACACGAAAACTTGGAAAAACTTGTGATTGCCCAAGAAGAAAAGATTGGCGCGTTAATGGAACTGTCAGAAAATCTTGGTAACCATGAACATTTTGCGACAGAGACCATGAAGGAGAGAATATCGACTATATGTGAACGTCAAAACAAACTGAGGAAGTTACTGCTACAAAGACGAGGGAATCTGGAAGATTCTCGAAAATTAGCGCAGTTTTGTCAGGATGTTGTTGAGGTTAGATTCTAATTGCATATCAGTCAGTGTTATCATGGCAGTTTCACACAAATTTAAATTGTATTCCCCAGAGCACTCTCCCGTTACTCCAAATCGTTTTCTAAAATCTGTGGCACTAAAATTATTAACTTATGATAAACAAAACTTCAAAGATTATCTTGATTATTGCTTAGTCATGCCAAGCTGAAGTCAAGAGTTAAAACTAAGTAAAGTAAGAAACAGTTAAAACAGTGAATATATGGAATTTGTACACAAAGTTTTGATGGTGTGATATGGTAACGTCACATTGACGTCATCAAAAACTTAAAATCCCATAATTTTTTTACCATTATTGTTATTATACGTTTTTGAAGGCCCCATCAACCATAGCTGGTCGGCGGTTTCAGACAGTTTAAATATGTCCAAACATCCTTAATATTCATCATTTTATTGACAGATTAACTCATGGATCACGGAAAAACTTCAAACCGCTTCGGACGATTCGTTCAAAGACCAAAGAAATTTAGAAAGTAAACTGAAACAACACGATGGCTTCCGAGCGGAGATTACAGCACATAAAGATGCCATCCACGACGTTAAAGCTAACGGAGAGGCATTGATCAAGTCCGAGCATTACGCCCACGGTGATGTTGCACAGCGTCTGGAGCGCTTGAATAGGCGCTGGGAGGAATTACTGCAGGCGTCCAAGAAAAAAGGACAAAAACTGGAGGAAGCTAGAGATCATCATATATTCAACCAGGAAGCTGATAACTTCGAGTTGTTCATTAATGACAAGGTAGCTTGGAAATATTCCATTCTTTTCTCAATACCCATGTACATTTGTAATGAATAGTAATAATAATAATGATAAATAATGATAATATAATTATCATGACAATGATGATAATGATGATAATGATGATAATAATAATGATGATAACGATAATAACAATAATGATGATAATTTTTCTTTCTTCTTGATATTGATGATAATGACAACGATGATAGTAATAATGATGACAGTAATAAAGATAATAATAATAGTAAAAACCTATATTTACACTGGGTTAATATAACAGGATTGCTCTCCATGGAGGTCCCACTTCAATTAAATGAAGTACATCTCCATGCCTATTAAAAAAATTTAAGGTGCACGACCTGAGCAACTATATTTGTGGTTATATTCTTGTTTTAACCATTATACACCTTTTCTCTTTCATTTAAAATGGTGTTCGTCATACCGATCCATAAATTCAGTAACAGTTCTTCAAATCTCAATAAGGCTTGTAAAATTTACCAATAGGGTAAACGCAGTTTCATCAACAACACGGAATTAATTATTCTGGTTAAATGAACTTCAACAGCGCCAACTAAAAAACTAAAACATTTTTCTAAAGTTATTTGCGTTGAAGAAAATTCAATAAGGTACACAACTCATCTGGGCAAAATTAAAAATTTCATTAGCGTAAGGGCTGGCATTTCCTAGTTTTCATTAAAGGAGAATTAAAAACAACTTTTAATTGTAGCAACGAAAAGATACTTAGGTCGTACGTATAACCGTCGCTAAATTGGTGACATGGTTTCGTTATAAGAAATCGTTCTTAGCTGTATAGCCAGAGAAGTTTATCCAGGAATAAACATTGGGTAGATTAAATATAAGGAAAATATGAGTTTTGTTAGATCTATTTGTTGAGTATGTTTTACTCAAAGGTTTTATTCCATTCAGTTGTTTGACATGAGCTTCAGATACTTTTGATTGTACCTATTTCTTTTTCAAAGTCGCATTTGGGTGTTTTGCCATTCAATAGTGTTGTTCTTGTCTTTTTCTAACCAGGAGAGTGTTGCCTCGTCTCAAGAAACTGGATGCGACTATGAACAATGTTCAGTTCTAAACCGGAAGAGTAAAGAATTTGAGATGGAAATGCAAGTAGAAGCTAAACAACTTGAGAAGTTGAACATGTTGGCTGAAAAACTGATCTTGCACTGTGATGATGGAGCAAGGAATATTCTTGAACGAAAAGAGCAGCTTAATGGAAGATGGGAAAACTTGAAAGGTCGTGGTGCTGAGAGAAAGAGACATTTGGAGAGGGCTTTGGAGGTTTATGCTTTTCAGAAATCGTGTGATGAACTGTTGGACAACGTCAATGAAAAGGTATGGTAGGATGTCATTATGTAAGTGTGCATGTATGTAGGCATGTATGAATGAATGAGTGAATGTATGTATGTATGTATGTATGTATGTATGTATGTATGTATGTATGTATGTATGTATGTATATGTGTGTGTGTGTATGTATGTATGTATGTATGCATGTATGTATATATGTATGTGTGTATGTATGTATGCATGCATGTATGTAAGTATGTAAGTATGTATGTGTCTATATATGTACGTACGTGAGTGTGTGCGTGCGTGTATGTATGCTTGTATGTGCATACATACACGCACGCACGTACGTACATACATTATGTAGATACACGCCAGTGCGTGGGCTAATGGCTGGTTATGTGGGCAGGTAAGTTTGGAAAAGATGGTTTAATGACCAGAAAGGAAAGTAGGAATGGGCTGATATGTAGGAAAGCTAGGTGGCGGGTGTGTGGGTTGGTTGCTAGTTTGGCTGGTTGATTGTAGGTTCGCTGGCGGGTTGGTAGGTTGGTTGTTGGTTAATGGCTTTGCTAAGTTGGTTGGTTGGTTGGTTGGTTGGTTGGCTGGTTGGCTGGCTGGCTGGCTGGCTGGCTGGCTGGCTGGCTGGCTGGCTGGTTGGCTTGTTGGCTGGCTGGTTGGTTGGCTGGCTGGCTGGCTGGCTGGCTGGCTGGCTGGCTGGCTGGCTGGCTGGCTGGCTGGCTGGCTGGCTGGCTGGCTGGCTGGCTGGCTGGCTGGCTGGCTGGCTGGCTGGCTGGCTGGCTGGCTGGCTGGCTGGCTGGCTGGCTGGCTGGCTGGCTGGCAGGCAGACGGGCAGGCGGGCAGGCAGACGGGCAGGCGGGCAGGCGGGCAGGCAGACGGGAAGGCGGGCAGGCGGGCAGGCGGGCAGGCGGGCAGGCGGGCAGGTAGGTAGTACGTGTATATGCGTCTGAGAAAGAAATCGAGTGTTAATTTCATGCAGTTGCAAATGCACTATTCCCTGCTATTATCAATGCTGTCCTTTATCCTTAGGGCTCCCTGGCGTCCGTCGAGGACTATGGCAAAGACTTACCTGGTGTAGAGTCCTTGTTACGTAAACACGACGAACTTGAACGAGGTTTGATCATTTTGAACAACTCCTTGGATAACTTAAAAGACGAAGGAGAAAGGTTGAAAAACAATAACCCAGTTAAGAAAGATGATCTAGACTTGAAAATCACAGAGATGATGGAAAATTTTCAACAAGTCAACCAACTGGTGGTCAAGAGGTGAGTTAGACAATTAGCAGGCTTGCGCCTTAGAGTTTTCTCTTTGCTTGCAAAGTAAATCAGCCAGTCTTGCCAATTTTTCCCTCCGAATTTCGTCGAAGTAAAGTAATTATTTCATTTGAGAAGTTTGCATCTTGATTGCCATCATCAAAGGGACCGAGTTTACGAGGAATGATTCGCGGAAAATGTTTAAAAGAACGCCAGAACAACGAAGTTAAACGAACCGGGCTTGTTAAGGATATTACATCAAACATTGCTGTCTATTCATTCTTCCTGAACTCAGCTACTTGAGTTGTAGCTTCTATGAGGAGAACTTTACTCGAAACTAAAAGCATTTTTTCTTAATAGCTTTCAGAAGGAAAGTTCACTTAATTTCAAACAAACGTTTGAAGTTTACGCAAAGAAAAAACTGGTATACCGATTTTTCCATGCGGGAGCTAACTTAAAAGCTACGCAGGTTTGTTCTTAGTTTTTGACTCGTTGTTATCTGTCCATTTGTCTGAAGGAGAACCATGTTAGAACAGCACAGATTACGTCTGGTATTCCTCTCAGATTACGAAAGTCTGGTATCATGGCTCCGTGACTTAATTCAACGTTTGAAATCAGAAGATTTACCACAGAATCTAAAAACAACTGAGGAGGCACTCGGTGTTCATGATGAGCGCAAGGTAATACCCTACGTTTTGACGCACTGCGATTGGCTGGCTGTGTAGGTTTGTGTACCAAATAACACTAGCTGATTGGTTACCGAGCTAGTCAACATGTAAAGTGGCAATCAGTGATTGGCCACTTAACTGGTCGGTTCTTTTTCGCCTAGGTTTGCTCTTTGGCTGCCTTGACGCGATAGATATTTCTTATTTATGATAAGTTCTTATGTTCATAATTTTCTTTTTTTCTTTTTGCTTTTTCAATTGATCTTAAAAAGATAATAAAAGTTGTATAAGTCCTTTTATATGAAGTCCTTTTATATGAAGTCCTTTTCTGGACTTCAAGTATTTTATCGATTTATTTCGGACGTTTGTAAGTAAGCTTCTGCCTCTCTATTTCTACTGGTATTTTTCAGAGAATGGTCGAAGCTCACCATGATCAGATGAACCGATGTGTGGAGTTTGGTGATCAGCTGGTGGATAACGAGCACTTTGCTGCGAAGGAAATTCAAAACAACGTTGCAGAGTTGCAAGAACTTTGGTTGAATGTCGAAAAAGTGTGCAGTCAAAGAAAAGAACAGATCACACAATGCTATGAACTTCAGGTACATTACATGGAGTACTCACTATTGTCGCGTTTTTACTTTAATGTTCTGGCTTTTTGATTGGAGCTTCAATTTACAGGGAAGCCACAAATATGTATGGGCGTTTTAAGTAATCTATATCCCGTAAATGTTTTATTTTCGAGCCGTGTACATTGCTTCCTTTATCATATTACAAACTTTTCAAAACGTCTTTGTCAGGTTAGTGATAATTTCTTATTCTAATGTGGACATTTTTTCTGATAGCGTTATCTCGCAGACCTCAAACAGTTCGAAAGGTGGATCGAAGCGAAAGAAAGCCTGGTACTGAATGACGACCTAGGCGACTCCTTAGATGTCGTGGAAAATCTTCAAAAAAATCACTTAAACTTGATGAACTCCCTCGTCGCCTACGAAGAGCGAGCGAAACGTTTGGCGAGCACTTCTGAACGACTTCTAAAATCTGGGAATTATGATGAAAATTTCATCCGGAAGAAAGGAATTGTTATGAACGGGAAATGGAAAGGACTGAAAGCGTTAGCCTGTGATAAACACAAGAAACTGGAACAGTCCAAGTTACTTCAACAATTTTTGCAAGACTCTGACGAGGTAAGGTTTGGCTGCGTGTACTGATGAATGGAGAGACTGACTTACAGAAGGGAAAGACGTAAGGAAAGACTGAAACAAGGAAAAATCAAAGGACAGACAAACCAACGTAGTGAGACGAACGGACCGGTTTAATCGAAGAAAGAACTTCTGGAAGGACTTAAATACGGAAGGAGGGACGTACTGAAGGAATGACGTACTGAAGGAAAGACATACAGAAGGACGAACAGACAAGTGGGTGAACAGATTTGCACACGGCCTTGAAAGTGAATAGAAACGAAGAAGAATAGAGGGGAAGGCGGGTGGTGTAATTTTTGTTTCTTTCTGTGAAATCAATTTAACTCAAACCCTAACCCTAATAAGAGCGCTAACCCTTACAATGACGTAATCCTAAACCTAATCCTAACTTTGGGATCGATACTATGATGGAAAAAAAATAGCAGACGGGCGAGTAGACGAGGGGGTGTGTAGACGTAGGGAGGGACGGACGGACGGATAAACGGGCGAATAGGTCGATTGATGTTAAATTTGCTAGGTTTTGGGCGGGTCGACCGAATGATGGATGAAGGAGCTTGGGGACTGGTGATTATTTATTGCCATGTTGCGTGGGCGTTGGAGAAAGTGATTAGATGTAAAGACAACAGAACAAAGGATTCTTGGTTCGATATAGAAAGAGAAAGTGTTTCAAAAGTATGCTCACTACTCCACTTTCTTAATAGTAGAAATGTCTTTAAAGTATTTTTATGCGCGAGAAAACAACAATGTTTTTTTTATTTTCTTATCAGGTGGAATCGTGGATGAAAGAGAAGTCACAAATAGCTACAGATAGTTCATATTTGGAAAGAACAAACCTACAACAGATCATTCAAAAACATAAAACATTCGAAGCAGAGCTTGCGGCCAATAAAAAACGCTTGGAAGATGCCGTGTTAGAAGGAAAATCTCTAGTACAAGATGGTCACTTTGCTTCGATTACGGTTGAGAAAAGGGTTGAAGAAATGCAGAGAGCTTGGAATGCTTTAAGTGCTAGCTGCGAAGACAGAAGAGTAAAACTGCAACAAGCTTCCGAGAAACGAGCCTTTAATTGGTCCATTGAGGATTTCTTGGAGTGGATAAACAATGTCGAGAAAGTTTTGAGTTCAGAAGACCTTGGTCAAGATTTAAACAGCGTAAATATCCTTATAAAGAAGCAAAATCTTTTAGAGGCTGATATTGTGGCTCATGGTGAGAGAGTTAACGAGATAACACGCAAAGTGAATGAATTTACAGAAACTAATCATTTTCAAAAAGATGAAATCCGTCGTAAAGCTGACGAAGTGATTGAAAGGTAATTGGAAATTAGTATTTATGACTAACGGATACGATATACGCGACTGAACTTTACAAAATTTAAAGGGCTAGCCAAAGTTAGAACGCAAATGTTGTATATTACTTATGATACGGATACATCTAAATATACGTATTTGTCGAATATTTCAAAGATATTTGAATAATTGTCATAATTGCAATAGCGATGGCCGACAAAACCTGACTAGGTCTTACTGTGGTCCACAATCTCTTACATAGATTTCACAGCCTTTCCGAGCCTGCAGTGCTTCGTTCAGCCCTTCTTCAGCAGTCACTTTCTCTGCACCAGTTTCTTCGCGATGTTCAGGACCAGATCAGGTGGTCTAACGAAAAGCAGCGATTAGCTGCCTCTGATGAAGTGGGACGAGATTTGACGGGTGAGTTTATGTATTTCTAGTTCCTGCAGATATATAGTATATTTTAATAGCAGATACGTTGTAATATGGATCGATATTTAAGGTAATTAGTTATTTTAGCGGATCAAGGTAATTTATCGATGATAATAAAGTCTTTGTTATTATTGTTGTGTAGGTGCTGAGTCTTTGATGAAAAAACACAAAGAACTTGAAGCCGAAGTGAAAGTTCATGAACAACTTGTGAGGACAGTGCAGAATAATGGGGAACACTTGATTGACGAAGAACATTTCGCTACTGAAGACATTATTAGAAATAGCAAGATGCTAAAAGAAGCGTGGGAAGGTTTAATTCAGAGTTTGAAAGAAAGAAAAAGGAGTCTGTCTGATTCTTTGGAATTACAGAAGGTTGGTAGAAAGTAAGAAATTCTTGTAATTATGTGAAACTAACTCTGTCATTGATTTTACCGTTGTTTCTAGCGCAACGTTGCGAGTGTCGTGATGCTCTTAGTGTTAGCGAGTTCAGCGAATACTTTTTCTTAAATCTGTAGTGAGTTATTTCTTGTTATTCTAGTATTATCGGAATGTTTCTGATACTGAATCGTGGATTGAAGACAAACTGTGTCTGGTCAGTAGCGAAGACTTTGGTCAGTCTGAAGAAGGTGCTGAAAATCTCCTTCGTGCACATGAGACTATACAATTAGATGTTGACGGGTTTGAATCCAAAATTCAAAATCTACAGATGGTTAGCCAAAAAATGATTGCAAAAGGACTTCCTGAACTAGCAGTTATATCAGAACGGCAGGTGAAATTTGTAATTCTTATTGTATTATAATTTTATAGTCAGTTAAGAGTTAGTTATAATAGGTGTGTTAATAACTAATGTGATAATGGTGAATATGGAGTTGTAGTGACATCTTTTTGAGCACAAAGAGGGTCTGCTGGAGTCAATTGGTTAATAACGTAATATGGCATTTGGCTACATTGGATGTGATATGAAAATGGAATGCTGCGTACGCAATATAAAACAGTTTTCTCAGGAAAACTTTCTGAGTCCCTGACGGGAATCGAACCCGTAACCTTCTGATCGCCGGTGAGAGCGTCTCAATTCGATTCAGAAAGTTTTTCTGAGAAAACAGCTTGAGAGCGTGCATATAAAGAACATAATTACCAAGCTACCACAAATACATCATTGAATATAAAACAGCACAAAAAGTTAAAAGGTTGGTAGACTGCCGAATTTATGACAAAGAATTTTAGCGTTTCGAGCTATGGCCCTTCGTCAGAGAGTGAAACGTTCCTTTAGAACTCGTTTCACTTTCTGACGAAGGGCCATAGCTCGAAACGTTAGAACTCTTTATCATAAATTCGGCAGTCTACCAGTCTTTTAACTTTTTGTACACTGGATGTGGTTATACTGATTACCTGTGTTTTTCAAGTTACGCTGATATATACATAAACTATTCTTATTTCATTTTACCGTTGTTAATTTGTCAGACAAACCTTGAACTGAAATACGAGGAGCTGAAGCTACGTGTGCAAACAAGGCGGCACAGACTGGAGGATTCAATGTCGTGGCATCATTTTGCCCGGGAAGCTGCTGAACTTCGTGACTGGATGCTCGATAAACAGCAAGTTGTTGATTCTGACGATTGTGGAAAGGATCTGGAACATGCGCAGTTAATTCTGAGTAAATTTGAAGATTTTGCTCGTGATTTGGTGTCTTCTGAAGACCGAGTTATGGCCTTGAATGACCTGGGACAGGATATGATTGAGGAGGGTCATAGTGAGGCAGAGGTAGGTTGAAGAAACTTCTTGCGGAGAAAACGTCCAAATGTGGCACATCTGCGAATATTCTAAAGTGTTTAAGTTCACAGATTGGATCGCGTTTTGAGGACATTTTGTGAGGCCAGAGCTATAGTATGCATTTTTACTTGCAAATTATAATTTCATGGTTGCTGTTTTAATACAGATCAAGTGAGTTAACAGAGTAAGTGGCCCAAGTAATCTTCTATACGATTATTGTGACACTAATCTTAGGTGATAATTACACCTATGGTGCAATTATTTCCTATTTCGACTTTTTCTTGATGATGTTGAATAGCCGGGGTAATAAATTACGTTTAATTGTATATCTGTTTTTCACTTTCACTCATATTAGGTTATTCAACGCACGATCGTCGAATTGTGTGAAGACTGGGACGAGCTTAAGGAGCGTGCGAGCATGCGCTTAAAGTGTCTGGAGGACTCACGTGATGTCCACAGTTTTACAAACAACGTGGAAGACACGAAAATATGGATCCAGGATAAACAAGGGATGTTGATGTACACTGCGGAGCATGGGAAGGATAGTGCGGGTGTGAAGAAATTGTTTCGAAGACATGAAGAGTTGGAAGTACGAACGATTGTTCTGTGGTTGAAGAGAGGAACTCACACTAGTTAAACGTCGTTTCCAGACAGTTATGTTTCGTGCATGGTTGTGTTTTGTCCATTACCCGTTAGAGTTTTGCTGTCAGTTAAGTTAATTTAAGTTAAGTTTAATTTAGTTAATTTAAGTTAAGATGAATCGGGGTTTTTTATATCATTCTCCGCATTTTTTACTGTTTGTTTCAGAGAGACGTTGATGCTTTAAGAACAAAACTGAACGACTTAAGAGAAGAAGGAGAGACTTTAGGTAACCAGTTTCCTTCTAAATCTCAAACCATACATACATTGATGGTGGAGTTGGATGATATGCTTCAAGAATTGGTTTTTGCTGTGGTTGAAAGACGACAAAAACTTGAACAGTCTTTAAAGTTACAGCAGTTCTTGAGTGAATACAGAAATGTCAGGTAAACTGCTTTTTAATTTTTTTTAAGTCAGTGATTTTGCGATGGTAACGATAGTAATGTGGTTATAGCTATGACTGACGTGACGGCCGTAAAGTAAATAGAGTAATAGTGGTGATCCTGGACTAGTGATTCGAGATTTGGTTCCCATGGGGACATTAGTACGTTGACGTATGGTCCAGATTACATCTGAAGCAATCCTTTTTTTAATGGGAAGTCGTTTAAACTTACGCGAATAGAAGTTGCTAATGGTAAATAATGAATTTAGTTGGTCGGTATGAATTAACCAATGGTGAGAGAGTCTCACTATTCCTCAGATAGTTAAAGGTTGTACACAGGCATGTAACCTTCACTCTGTACCTGATACCTTGTACTCAATGATTAAAGCGTCTCATCGCTCATAAGGTTGTGAATTTGATTCACGTTCTGGGCGAAGAAAAGTTTATCCTATAAGGCAAGCCTTAGAATATTAACATAAAGATGCTAAGTAATAGATGCAATATGAGTGGTTGGTCTGTATGGGATTTACAAGGCGAGCCGTAGTAAATCCCATACAGATCGGACGCGAATATTGTATCTTTCTTAAAATACGAATACATTTAAATGGTCATGTTTACCGGTTATTTTGAAGTTTCAGTAAATTTTAACGTAGAAAATCGAAGGAAAAACTTCCTAATTTTAATTAGTATTCTGTATCCGATTTACAGCATACTAATTAGGAGCCAAAACGTTTTGTGTTTTCTTCGTGAGTTATTAATGAGTTTTTTAATAAAAGTTAAAGATTGTCCTGTACAATGCTTGTTAAGTATTTGTAAACCATGTTTCCTTTCTTTACCAGTTCATGGATCAGCAACATGACTTCTTTGGTGTCCTCAGACGTACATGACAGTGACACCAACGATCTTGAAGGAACGTTGAGTAAACACCACGAACTTAAGACCGAGATTGATACTATGGGAAAAAACTTTGAAAATCTAAATGAAATTGGTGAATCTCTTATTACTGGTGGACATTACGATGCGGAGGTCATTAAAAGTAAGTTAAACGAACTGCGTGGTTGCTGGAAAATGCTTTTAATGTCGTGGGACATTCGTGTCATAGAGCTCCAGAAACGAAAGAAAGCGGAACATTTGAACCGCGAGGTTGGTCAACTAGAGGTTTGGTTGCTAACTCAACAGGCCGAACTCGAGTTGAGCGAGGAGGGGAATTCGTTAGAAAATGTTGAGGATTTGTTAAAGAAACAAGATGAAATTGAAAGAATGCTGCTTGCTCAGGAACAACGATTCCTTTCCTTGATCCATTTGCCGGAAAATGAAGGGGAGTCCTCGATAGAAGGTAACTTTCACAAATCACCCGACTCTGCTGTAGATGGGAAGGGGTGTGATTCTTTCTCAGAAAGTAGTGCCGTCAAACAACACGTTGATTTGGTTGAGCAATCGCCTCTCCCATCTAAGTTTCAAATCGCCGATCATGAAAACGGACAAATTGGACAAGTGTTGGAAATAACCAATCAAGAAGTATCCAAAACGCACGAGGTGCCTCACCGTAGTGTTAGTAATTTGATCGCAGCTGACTTTTTACCAGAGGAAACCAGCCTTCTCACGAAAACTCCTGCAAGCACATCGTCAGACAGCGAGCATGAGCCGTTGAATTCCGAGGATAATGCGACGATCAACGATCATCGTCCAAAGGCACCAAGTGAAAAGAAAGCTTTTGATACGCGCATGAAAGAGAAAGAACTTAAAGTTCGAAGTATATTTGATTTGTACAATGGTCGGGTTCCGATAGAATCTATGAATAGTGGTGGAATATTTGGATTATCTCCTGTATACGCAGGGTTTTTACAACGAAAACAAGAAATGGATGTTGTTGGAGAAAAATCGGCAGCTCAACCATGGAGATCATATTACACTGTCCTGTGCGAAGAAGAGTTACAGTTTTTCAAGGACTCGAAAGGGTTTCAATTAAAATGGCCTCTATCTAACCCACTTAGTTTGGTTGGAGCCGCCTGCGATGAGGCCGAGGGCTCGTTGAGATTTTCTCATATATTTCGGGTGACATTTCGTGACAGGTCTCAGTACCTTTTCGTCTCGGAGACCAATCAGGACATGAACACGTGGATCACGAAGATCAATTCTGTTATAAAAACAGCCAGTGACATTGATGGAAGTGCTGCTCATGATGATGATGGTGAATGCAGTAAAGAACTAGGTATGTCCACGCCTAGTTCTGTCCTTAGAGATCTTCGGAACGCTTCTTCGGGAAATCGTGTTTCGGAAACTCCGAAGATTATAATCACCGACCCAAATTCTAATGTCAATTTTCTTACTGAAGAAGACACGAACATAATCGAGGAGAAGAACATGTCAGGAAGCCGTGATGTAGAATCCCATATGTCGGACGATATCCCTTATCTTCCCATGGAAGATCCCTCCATAACCCCAGATCTCCACAGCATTTATGACCGTCAAAACCACTGCCCTCCAGACAGCTCTGGTCCTCTCGATGACCCTTGCCTTCCTAAAATTCATTCTCCCAGTTTCACTCATATTCCTGATACACCTCATTCATCCGATATTTCCTATTGTTCAGTGAACTCTCCATTCCCAGATGAAGCTACCTTGCCATTTAATGTCTCTCCGTCTTCTGATATTTATCAGCTGACTGATATTTTGGACATCTCTGAAACTAGTCACCTTGCCGACGCACCTCAAACTCGTGACCTAACTGAAGATGGAGAGGACCGTATTACACAATCCTCACATGATAAGTCCCCTTGTGTCCCTTGTACCCTACCTCCTTCAATTCTGGTTATGGACCAAGACCGAGAAGTACCACCAGATCTACCGCTGACTTTACCTCCTTCGCTGCCGGAGGATACCGACCTTCCAGAGATGTTGGATTTCATTCCACCCCCAGTTTTGGACGCATCATTTGATTTTCTTATGGTGTCCTCAAAGAAAGATAAGGTAAGCCATATCAATCTAACAGTTGCAAAAACTAACTGCTGAGTCGGCATTTGGAAGGATGTTTAAAAAGCCAAAAGGTGAGGGAACTGCGGAAACTTTCTAGATGAGAAACTGATATTTTGTAAGAGCCTTCGCTCGAAACATCAGTTTATCATCTAATCAGTTTCAGCAGTTCCTTCAACGTTTTAAAACTAGTTATCCAGTTGCTCTAATAATTGGCTCTAATGCTCAACTATTGACCGGTAGAATTTTCGACTTGCATTTAAGCATATTAGCCTAAGACGGGCATTCCACAGCAGGCACGTATTGTACATGAACCATGTTTACTCGGCGATATGTGTTTTTGAAGCTGCACGTACGAAGTATTATAGAAATTTTATCGACAGATACACGGTGCGTCAAAAAGGGATTTGTGGGAAAGACCAACGAGTGAACGAAGGAAAAAGATGATGGGCACTGGGACGGACGGACTAACGAACGAAAGAACCATCGATCGATCGTTCAAATAAAAAAGATGGATGGATTTACAGACAAAAGAGAGAGTGAACCGAAGGAACGAAGGGCTTTGAAAATCATTTACGTAATGAAAAGTTACCGTGTATAAATATGTTTAAATAAATAAATAAATAAATAAAAGAACGGACGAATGCTAGAACAACCGGACGAACAAATGAATAAACGAATTAATAAACGAAATAGTGGGATGGGCAAACAAACAAACGAACTAATGAAATGTTTTTTGGGGTTTTTTCAGGTACAAGTGGATGCGGTTCCAGCACATGAAACTCCCGACACTGATCCTTACCCTATACCACCATCTCGCCGGAAGAAAAAAGAGATGGAGTATGCACCCCCTACGAGGTATAGTCCTCGGAGGTCTGCACCTCCTCCTCCACCTAAAGTATCTGTATCACTGTTGTCTGATATGGACTTGCCAATTGCCGTGGAAAATATCGATAAACATAGCGAAGGAAAGGACGAAAAGAAAGGACTTTTCGGAAACATTTTTAAGAGAAAGAAGTAAATACGAAGTCGAAGAAACGTGCAATTACAGCCCATTCAAATTAGTGCCGAAAATTTCGCATTTACTGCAAAATTTTGCGTTTAAATTTCTTTCTTTTCCTTCAGTTTTCTTTTGTTTTATCTCGTTCCCTTCCATTTTCTTTCGTTTATTGTCCTTTCGCTCTCTTTTGTTTCCTTAGATTACCTTACGCTTCTTTCGTTTCCTTTCTTTTCTTACTTTTTATCCCTTTCCTTGTCCTTTCGTTTCATTTCGTAGTACCGTATACGCAATATGTGGTGTCGTTCTTCGCGTAACGAACAGAGTTGTTTATCCAAAGTAGCAGTGACTCAGTTTTACGTGTAGCAGCTGGTAGAAAACTAAAGTGTAACTCACCATAAAACTAACAAACAAACAATGCCCAAGCCACGGCAAACAAGTTTGTTTTATAAGCGCATATTTATACAATGTCTCGTTTTCGTTATAATTGCAAATGTACGTCATTACATTCTAGAGTTTTTAGAAAACTTTTTCGCACTTTCAAATAAATTAAGTGAACTACATAGTAATGAATTTATCGTTTTTTTAGTTTGCTAGTTATCGGACAATTTAATGTTTTTAGTCATGTGTGAAACATAAATAAGATAGTTATTTTCCCAAGAGGATTTAGAAAATGACTGTCATAAAACAGACACGAATTGAATGCCTTCGGTTTTACTGTGCAATGTAGTGTGATACTGGTTGATGCAGTTCTTGTGAAGGAAGATAACATGGCAATTAACGGTACTGTTTCTCCTGGTATTGTTACGACTATTCCTATACTTTTGATTATTTGTATTATCTTTGATATAATTATTGTCCTTTTCCTTTTTCTCGCCATAATTTGTTTTATTTTTAGTGTTCGTATTAGCAGAGGCGAGTGTAAAAGTGTCTCTTCTGCTTAGTCTTCTGAAGGAATCATTTCCTTGTGTTCGGTCAAATGTACTTCCCATATCGTCCAAGATATTGGGCGGTTTTTCTCTGCGCTCTCCCAGGAGTAAGCGGGCGCACGGCTTGATCCATGAACTGAAATAACCTCGAAAACATTTGCGAAATTCCTCATTACAGGCGTTGTATATTATTGGATTGGTAAAGCTGTTTCCATAAAGTAATAATATGGCTATGGATTCAATGTCGTCATAATACTTGCATGAACCTAGGACGAAAAAAGAGAACAGATTTATTATAATTATTATGCCCAAGGACGTAAATCCTGGGGGGGATCGGGGGACATATCTCCCCCAATTTTTGGACAGAGGGGGATAGATATATAATTATCCCCGCCTACTTTTTTGCAAAGTTCATGACAACTGAAGCCTAATTTCTGTTCCCTCGGCGCTTATGGTTCCATGTTTACCTTTACGATTTTCCGATATAACCTTTTTCAACCCCAATTCTTACCTAGGTATTATTGGTTCGAATACATGACGAATTATGAAAATTTGCCAAGTTATTTTACAGTCAGATCGTTCTTCTTTGGACGCCATTTTGTAAACAATCACCAATACTTTGTTTAGTCATACTATAACGTCTTTATTGCTGTTTGGAGGAAATGCATGGCTTCGTTTCGATTGAAAAATAAGGTATGAATGTTGTTCCAAAGAAACAATCTCAGAATGCCGGAAAAGGCATTTCATAAACATTAGATTTAAAAAAAAAAAAAAACTTTCAGAGGGAATGCTTCCACATCACTTGGCCGGCTCCGTCCCCCCTCCCCCCCACTTTTAGGAAGCGATTGTCGCCCTTGATTATGCCAAGTCTGAATTTCTCGAGGTAACATTGGGGGAAGTATCTGCTGAAAGATTAACTTTGTATTAAAATTATGTTTAGGGTTACTGTCTGGATTGGTCACTATAAACAGTTTTCCTGAACATATTTCACGTCTTTCTGTCATACGATCCTGAAATAGGTTGTTTCTTTCGCTAATACTAACAACGTAGGCATATCTCACCGACTTGTTTTGATGAAAATAGAGCAAACCCTTTCTCTTTCAATGCGGGTTTTTGTAGTTTTGTTCTGTGTAACGACTGACGCCTGAATGTGAACAGATTTGACTTCCGTTTCCTGTCAATGTCCTCACCAGGCCCCTACTCATTTTTAATTTGCCGCTTTTTTTTTGATAATGGAATGACTAATTTGTGCAAGTATTTAAGAGATTTTTTTGCACGAAGCAGCAAGGGTTATGAAAAGGTAAGCAAAAAACTTTACTTACTTTAATACTATTATAAATAATTTTTAGTTTAAGGGGTTCAAAAACTTACGACTTTTTCTCTTCAAAGTTAAGAGATGTACTTCAGAACGTGTCCTCTTTCAATTACTTAGGTGTTTTGTTCAACGGTAAATTCACTAATAAACTCGGTGTTGTCTTTCAGTTTTCAGTTAAAATAAGTTTTTGAGTCTTTTTTAATGCTATTAACCGCAAGAAAGTGAAAGTTTCCCGAATTAAAAATCACTTTAAGCAAAACACACTTTGTGCACCTTGCTGCAAAAATATCTTGCAAGGCATTGAAGTCATTATTTAAAACATAAATGTTGTATTAATGCCCACATATCTCATTCTCAATGTGCTAGAAGAGGTGCAATTTGGTACCTGTTGTTCTCACATAGGTTTAAATCAAGATGACTAATATAGTATTTAATTCAAGATGGCTAACTCTGGTGTATATATTCCAGGCCTCTGTGTATCTTAGCCCCCAATAACAATATTAAGGCTATCTCTCACAGTCACTTATGTTTGTTTAATATGTCCTACTTGCTACTCCAGAACATTTGAAATTTGCCATTTGAACAAAAAGATAATCCTCCCAGTACAGTTTAGAAGTTCCTCTGTCATTACAACATGAAATGTCCTATGGAATCTGCTTTGTCCACAACTGCAGTATCATAAAATATTGAGTACAACAAACATGGTTCGTTTTCATGATAAGAAATTTCAGATATCATTCCCTAGTCTAATATTTCCCATCACTACTGTGACCTTTTTATGGTAAATTCCAACAATGTTCAAAATTTTACTGCCCAATCTTGAATATTGTCACTGGTTATAAAAAAATAAAAAACATTGAATGGTAGCTGTGACATTACAGTAAGTTTAAGACTACAATTTAACTCTGTAAATTACCACTTACCTCCATTAAGAAAGTCTTTCCAGATGAACACCAGGTGTAAGGGTAAAACCAAAATAGCAAAAACCAAAACCACAATGGTCAACATCTTCAGAACTTTTTTGGTTTCTGTGTAGTGATTTTTAGTTCGTTCATCATGATTTGGGTTTTTTGTCAACTCCTGAGCAACTCTGAATATTAGTAAACAGAATGGTTACCATTTGTCAGTCAATGACTTGAAAATTTGAGGAACAAATCATGAAGTCTTTGAAAACTGCCTTTAAGTTTTCTATATATTAGGATTTTGACATGATGTACATCAGTCACTAGGGTAATAATCACAGTGAGCTGTAGTCAACATGTCAGTTGACCAGCAGGAACTTCTCAAATAGGGGAATTCAAATCAGAGTCTGGGGCATGAAGGGACAATGAAGAAAATTCCATAGAAAGTTGTTAAATAAAAGGGTGTGGGTCAACACTTTGACTGGTGCATGCTGGCAGAACAATATCACTTTGCAAATATTTTGCAAAGCTCAACAAAATGTTAAACCAATGCCTCGACTGCTCATCATTAATTGATGAGTTTGCAGCTGTCAAAGCTCAGAGGTACTTGTTTCAGATTCTCAATTACATTTCGAGTAATCATAAAAACCAAAAAACACAAAAAACACTTTGTTTCTACATAAATTCCTTGTTTAGTTGTATACCAGCAACACTGATATACAATTGTTATAATATAAGGTGCTTGGGGTGGGTTAGAGAAGGCTGAGGGGGGGGGGCTACAACATAATTTGTCCTGAGCAAATTACCACCTTAATACGGTTGTATGTTTCAGCTTACCTTAAGTATGCAAACGCCATGATCACCAGTGGTACAACGTATTGTCCCATAAATACTGCTAAAGTGTAATATTCTGTAACCATTCCGGCTGACTCGAAATCCTCTGTACACTCGCCATCTTTCAAACGTAAAGATGCCATGTATGGTGAGACCAGGACCAGGCTTACTGCCCACACCGGTAAAATAATCCATCTTGCGTGTGTTCGACGTAACTGCGGCTTTAAGGGGTGCACAATGGCGACGTACCTGTAAAGGATGGAAGTTAGTGACTTCGTGTTGGAACCTTAAATTTTTTTAGCTGTTTATAAACAATAGTTTTCTTACGTACGTTATGACTGGACGAGATTAATTTCGGTCAACAATGTAGAGATAAGTGAGACGCCATTTTTATTTTATATTTCGGAAGTAGAGAACATTTTCCTTGTTTAGTCTTTTGGTCTCCAGTTTAATTTTCATTTCACAAACCACGTCGTTTTCATTATGAATTTAGGAAAAATATAAAATTTTTCGAGATAGAGAGACAGGAATCGTTTATAATTGTTAATGAAAAGTTAGAGCTTATTGCAACAGGATCTGAATTGCAAGCTAAACTACGACCATTATGAAAATGTTATTCTTAGGTAATTTCACATGAAACATTTCACCCTAACGAAGAGCTTTGCTCTCGACGTCAATGTCATCCTCTCTTAAAGACCGTTTACACGTTGCGATTGTCATCCTGGTGTATGTAATAAACTCATGACAATCTATGCAGCAAGATATGCGCTCATGATTCGCTGCAGTTTGTCCTCAGCGCTCTCATCAGGTTAACACATACTCCAAGATGTCAATCGCAAGGCACAAAATCACAAGTGTAAACGAGGCTTAATCCTAACCCTGTAAGGTCAGCGGTTTGTTGAACTCTTCAGTATAACACATACTCCAAGATGTCAATTGCAAGGCATAAAGTCGCAAGTGTAAACAGCCCTTTAAGGTTCGGCAGTTTGCTCACCCTTTTGGCCAAACCCGTCGTACATCAATACCGACGCAGCACTCTAGCTTTTTTAAAAATCCAAGACAAGTACCGTGTTTTTGATTGATTGTTACAGAATGAAGAGTGTTATGAAAAAAAGTTTTTTGTGTTGTAACTACAATGACAACAAACAGCACCCATTTTAAGAGAGACAAAGTGATGCTTATAAATGCAAGTTGTAACGAGCAGGTACAAGCCGTAGACTGGGCCACGCTTATCTGGTGCTGCTCATCAATACTGCATCGAGGAATTTCTGATTTCTCTTTAGCTCCAAAGGCATACACCGTAACATAACTCCAGTCCCAGAAAAATGATGGCATTGGACTACAGTAATCCCGAATCACTTTAATATTTACAAAACTCTGTTTGTTTTAAAATAACGTAACTGAGAACTGTTTTCTGCTAAGAAATTTGTTTCATTATCTTTATTTCTAAGCTTAAGTATACATGATTTTAGTTGGTATTATTATTCTTAATCTATAACTTTCTCACAAGTATGCAGTCTCAAAGTCAAGATAATAAATAATTTAACTGATATTCCCTTAAGTAACCTCGACCCCATCGTTCGACACATTACATTTAGAGCATTTTCCTGTCCTGTTAACAAAGAAAACCGTCAGAGCTCCAAAATTAGTCGGTTGAATTGTAAACTACTTAATGATTAGTCTTGGTTTGGGACTGAATGCAGAAGGTTACACGTGCAGTCAAAAAAAACATAAAACTAGAATTCATGATTTGCTTCGTTAATGAAATTCAATTATAAAGGAAACAATGATCACTGCAAGGGGTAAACGAAATTGACGTTTCCTGCAAACATCCTACATCAGGTTAAATAAGGCTCTCCCTAAATACATTAACGTATGAAGAAAGATTTCGATCTCTATGTTGAAGACGACTTTGAGTTAACTCCCGTTCACCGTTTAAGTTCCATGTTTGTTTTATATATGAGATCCTGATTGAAGTTTAATCCTGAGATAAATCAGTGCCAACCCAGGTGGTTTTAGTTATCACTTTTTAAACGAACAGTGTAATTAATGTTTACCTCTGGGCTCGTCTAGCGCGTGTAATTTTTAAAAGTAACCGGTTGATATGAATATGCGTTCGTTTGTCGTTTTTGCGATGAGTTTATCTAAACCTTCCATTTTAATACCAACTTACCTACTTATGCTGATCGCCACCAAGGACCATACAGATGCCGTCGTCGCTAAAGTTTGTAGCGGTTTAATAATGTGGCACATAAAACCTCCATAGAGCCAATTGTCACCAGCAAAATATACAGCTACGTCTAAAGGCACGTTGATAAGTAGTACAGCCAGATCCGCTATGGCTAAGTTTACGATAAAGTAGTTCGTAACCGTTTTCATTTTCCTCTTGCGATAAACAACAACCACCACAAGAACATTGCCAATCGTCCCCAGAATGCATATTACTATCGAAGAAATGATCTCGAAAGTTTTCATCGGAAATTGTGGCATGGTTTTGAAGGCGACTTACTTGAAACAAAAGTAATCCAGAAGGCTGCTCTATAACTGCCGTCAAAGGGTGATACCCTGCAAGATAAGTGCACAACTCGATCACTGTCAGCCAATGTCTCTCTGACGTTCACTGGAGCTGTATTTAATTATTTTGCAGACAAATTTACTGATCGGAGATTCGATATATGCTGTACAAGCACTGGCCTGGCTTGGAATTGTGTGCACAGCATGCTTTTTAATGAATCACGTCACTCACCTGTCACCTGTGTAAGCGCAAAATGTAAAACAAATTATGTCTTATTTTCATGAAGAGAGCTCGCGATCTCTGGCTGGACATCTGCTTCGCTGTTTGTAGTAGAATTAGGAACGTGAAGGATTAATAGTTTCCGTTGTTGATACCATTTTTAAATCTCTTATCAGAACTGGCTTGGAACACTCACCAGGACCAGACTGACATCTCGAAAGTTTCTTTCACTAACTGAGAGCAAATCACTTAATTTGAGAAAGCACTTCATTATGACCAAACAGTAACAGGGCTAGACGCTACTCCAGGTGAAACTCTGTATAATTTGAGTGGCCGAACTGCATTGACAAAAAATTTTTGTTATCAGTTTTATATTTAGAACATTAATGATTTTCCTGTGGAATATGTTGTTACTTACGGTTATAACGACATGACGTTAAGACCGGTGACGGAAACGCAGTTTGTTAGCGCTTGTATAAGTAATGCAGTAAAAGACAATGACATGAGAGTACAGTGTTGTGTAGGCAGTGTATGAGCAACCTGTGAAAAGCCAAAGGGGTGAGAACACTTCGCATTTCACTGCGACAAAAAGTCTTTGCTCTAAACTTCAGTATCTCCCCGTAAGTTTCGGTTGTAAATGATAGTTGGTTTCGATATCCTTGAGATATAAACAGAAGCCATGTATTTATCATTATGCAAGATTGAAACAACATGGACTGAAGCCGGAGTGTCTCTTCCTGCTTCGGTATTAAATCGTGATGTGGAATATCATTTTGTAAGTCATTGTTATTGCGTCGTGATTCCAGGCGAACTGATTTTTTTGGATTTCGTCATGACAAGGACCTGGTTATTTGGATGCAGTCATGCTCAGCAGCCAAGGGGATAATTTTAAGTCGTTCTTTTAAAGTTTTCTAAAACGGGAAATATATAGTAGAATTTGTGGTATACAACAGCATAATTTTTTATAAAACTGCATAGTGTATACCCTTTATGTACTTACTAGAGGTAGAGACTTTCGTGCAGAACGACCTAGTGGCAAGTCAAGTACTGCTAAGTTAAGTTGAAGATGGATATGATTTCGCGGTTATTCTTACCCAAACCCACAAGTGATCAATATTCTAAAAGATGTATTGTATGACTGCTCATGGTTTAGTTCTTGATTTATTTAAGAATAAAACATAGACCGAAAATTGTCATCTTGTGACTTGATATTCAAGTAGGAACAAGAAACAGACAAGTTGAAAACGGTAATATTTCGGCATCAAGTCACAAGATGACAATTTTCGGTCTGTGTTTTATTCTTTACTTTTTCAAATTGTCCACTGGTTGTGGTTTTTGATTTATTTAAAACATTGGTCTTTGAATGTATGTCGTGGTTACGCTTGTACAACTAATCCAACCGCGGCAGGACTTATTTCAGTGTAATGATTGGTTCATTTTGCTTTTATGAAAAGTACCAAACAAAAACACTTATACTTTATTACTAAAATCTTTCACCCAAGTGTTTTCTTTTCATAAACTGTGCCATTATTTTCATAAACTGAGCCAAACAAACAAAGAACTTAAACGAGACCCCACACCATCACTTCAACGCAGACTCAACGATAAACTTTTTTTCATTATGTAAGACAAACACCATCAACTGACAGACTTACTATCGGCTAAGATCTTCGGTCCCGCGACCACCAAAGCTGTACGGATTACCGATAAATAAGCGGCCAATACCCATGAGACCTGTAGTTTCATTCTGTGGGTCTCCAACACACCAACTCTCCAAGTACCTCACGACCATACTGCAACCACTCGCGAACAACTCACGACACAAACTACAATCCACTGAAACAGTCGCTGACGTTATCAAAACCGTACGAAGTCCTGACAACTACAGACTAGTATCTTTTGATGTGAAATCTCTGTTTACCAGTATTCTACTTCAACTTGCACTAGAGTGCACTGAAACTGCCATCAAACGATCCGCCGACGAACTTCCTTTACCAACAGTGGACATCATGCAACTACTGACACTCTATCTCACGTCCACATACTTTCGGTACAACGGCAAACGATACCAATAGCTACACGGGACTGCCATGGGCTCACCAGTTTCTGTTGTGGTTGCTGAAATTGTAATGCAATCCGTTGAGGAACAAGTCCTTGCCCCCTACGGACTAACGCTACCTTTTTGATTACGCTACGTTGAAGACACTATTACTACTCTACACCACGACGACAACATTGACCAATTTCACAACCACCTTAACTCATAGAACCGCGACATACAATTTACTATGGAGATCGAAGAGAAAGAAACACTTCCTTTCCTAGACTGCTTGGTAAAACGTGACAATGACGAATTACGGACTACCGTTTATAGAAAACCAATCCATACTGACAGATTACTCGACGAATCATCCTACAACCCAACGTCACACAAAGCCACTACCATCAAGACATTGACCACTACCATCAAGACACCAGACGCTTTACGCAACGAGAACGAGTACCTACAACACGTGTTCCGTAAGAACAACGACAACTCTGACTTCATCAAACTCAACACCCACAAAGACCACGAAATAAACGAAACCAACAACCTGACTACTACAACAGCTACTATACCTCGCGTCAAAAGTACGTCTGAGATCATCTCGCGTATCTTACAGCCTTACAACATCCTTGTTGCACACAGACCGATAACAACTTTACGAAATCTATTTACTAACGTTAAAGACAAAGACCACCCACACGACAGACAAGGTGCGATCTACAAGATCAAATATGCCGACTGCCAGGTGACATATATTGGTGAAACTGCAGGAACTTGAACACTGGACTAACTGAACACGAACGAGCAACTAAGAACGGAGGATAGAATTAACCACATTGCCGAACACCACCGACAAACCAAACACAACATTGACTGAGACTCGGCAGCATGCATAACGTACAACACAAACTGCAAACAACGGCTTACACTGGAAAGTTGGTTTACCAACTTGGAACCAGAACCACTAAACCGATCACAACAATTACCAGCACCTTACAAAAGACTTATTCAAAACTTAAAACAAACGGCTAGTCAATACACCGACTCTAACAATGCCAATGACGCACATTCACAAACTGCAACCTCCCGCAACCACCCACACGCATGGCGTAATGAACCAGTTATATAAATAGGCTGACCGTTCCTGACTATACCTCTTTTGGACTCTGAAGATGACTACCGCTGAAGCCGTCGAAACGTCAGTCACCAACAGTCTTTCTCAAGACTATACTAACCTGGACGATCTATCATCACCAATATGTATATATATTCCATTTCTTCAATATATATATATATAATATATATAATAACAATATAATATATTTGATCTAAATATTACTGTTTGTCATTACACTGTGTTTAATGCTTAGCGTAATCGTCAGATGACTAAAGATTACAACGTGATCACTGAAGTTACATGCCGTTGCGAGGCGGAAGTGTTAATTGACTGGTGGTGGATCTTTGACATTGCACAATAGGTGTTTATTTATATGTCGGCAGCTTGACAGTAGTTCGTTCCGTTTGTTGAGTACATCGTGGTTCTGGTAAATTATGTTCAACTTTTCGGTTGTCGTGGTTGATTGTCGTGGTTGATCTTCCATGTATTGTTGTTCCTATCACCTTTTGTTCGCCATGAACATCTATTTGCTTTCCCCTTTATTGAAAACTTCAGAGAAAAGTACAATCTGTTCTTAGATTACAATTTGTTGCCCAGAAATTGACGGTGTACTGATGATATTGAAATACTGTCCAATCTGTTCCTAGACTACTATTTGTTGCTCAGAAATTGACGGTCTGCTAATGACATTGAAATACTGTCCAATTACTGCTCATTCCAATCTTCTTGAATTCCAGGGCTCGAGACTAACTGTAGCCAACTAGCCAAAGTCTAGTGAAAATTCATTTCTGGCAAGTAGATTTCAGCTTTAACTAGCCATTTTGGCTGGTGAAAAATCGTGGAGTACTGCTGTAGTGGCGTACCAGAAGAAACCAGATGAAAATTTAATATTTTCTGATCGATGAATCGCAAAAGTAAATTGAAAGAATCCAACTACAACGCAGACTCAGTATACAGATATCCTGTGATAAATGAATAACTAGGCCCACTGAAGAGCAATGGAATTTGTTGAGGACCTGAAAAACCGATCAAACTGCATCTGAGGTTATATTCTCATGCCTTTGCTGATTTATTGAGGCCCCCTAGTGCAAGTCTGGCTAGTGAAAATTTATTTTGGATGGTGAAATCAAACCTGTCACTAGCCATTGCGCTGGTAATCTGAAAAGTTAGTCGCGAGCCCTGAATTTGCTTCGTATGTTTATTTTTCGCAATTTTCCTTTTCAATTTGTGTTTTCGAAGTTGCGTTGAATAAATTCACAGTGCTCTTTTCGAGCCAAAAAAGTAATTTAGCGCAGATTTGTAGGGGTACAAAACATCCCGATTGGCTAAAATATCCTCTAACCCATCAAAGCCAATCAAATAAGAGCTCTGAAGTATGGGAAAATGTGAAGAAGTTGCGATCCTTTACAGTGGCCGGGGGAGTTGGGAAGGTTTCTTTGGCGAACAGTTTCTGTTTGTGTACTTCACTTCCTGTGTAATATTTTCACGTGTATCTATGATAGGCAATCATAGTTTTTTATGAGACCCAAGTTATGTTTGCCAAATTTTTGAGTATCACACTGGTAGAAGTTCGTTTCAAACAAAACGAGAAACCGTACAATTGATTACCTTAATAAGCATTGATTACTTTCATCAACGTTTGAAATAACTGTGGTGATCATAAGTTTGGTTTTCTTTGTATTCAAGTTATTTTAGATAAAATACCGGATAAAATATTTGAAGGCATTCGTTGTTAAAATCATGCCTTTAGTAAACAACTATAAAACTCGAGAATATTTTTTTTTTTTTTTTGTTGTCTTTTTCATAACTATTACTAGGAATAGGTTCCCATCTTGTTCAACCTCTCAGTTGGAGGATAACTCCTCTATCCAACTGATAAAAATTTTTCCAGTGCACAAGATCGGCTGATGAAAATACGGATAACGCTATTCACTCCCAATGGCCGTCCAAACAAATACCCACTGAGGTTGAGATCGAATAAGAAATTAAGATTACAATTTTGGTGACAGTTTAGAGCGATTTTGTTTTATCCACGTGGTTTTGCAGTGAGTTCAAATAAGGATTCTAGTAAAGATAACATAAAATTTGACTATTTGGTTCAATAGAATGAACAGTGCACATGAGCCCAAAATGACAGCACACGTACAGTTACTTGCGCAAGGTTGGTTTAGTTATCAGGGACACCGGAGCCGGAGGGCTGGGGCAGTTTAGCCCCTCCGCTTTTTTCCAAAATACAACTACTTTTCCGAACATCTGTTGTGAAATTTTCTGGCGAAGCATGCAAAAAGCTGTCCCGCTCCACCGTTCCTGGTTATGGCCGCGTATAGAGTATTCTTTATCCTTTAAAAAATACTATATAGTTTGAGAACATATTAAGAACATTTCCAGTCTCAGATTGCAAGTAAAATGAGAACGTTAATGCTCAGTTCAAAATTTAGAAGTTCTTTAAAAAAGTTTATGGACTGGGTAGAAAATTTTTCACCGGTATGAGACTACCGTCCACAGGATAAATTATTCAGGCTGTCGATGACCGACCGCAGTTGTCTCATGAAGCGTTTCTGAACCACAAGGAAAATTTTCTTTTCACTAAGGCTCCTTGTCACTTGTGAAAAAATATTGCTCTGAAAGTTGTGTAATAGAAGCGTAAGAATAGTTTCGTCAAAATAGCCCATTCGTTCGTAATTAATACAATTAGCACATTTCAATCTTACATCCACGTCTTTGCTTTATAGTAAACAAAATATATAAGCCAGCTAAGGCAAGTATTGCTCTGTTTTTCGTCCACCCTTTTATTTTTGTAAGATTTACGCAGAAGCAATAATTCGAAATTATTTCCATGAACAAACAAATGACGTAGCACTTAATTGTTTAATCTGGGAAAAAAAAAACAACTCGTCTTATGAAAAACACCAAAATTTATGTTTGTATATATATATATATATATATACATGTTGTTCGTCTACCCACGAATTACACTCCCACCTTTGTAACTGTAAATACTACCTACGCAGCTGCATGTAACAAAATTGGCCGTTAAAAACAAAAATAAACCATTTTACTCCAGTATTTTTTTTTCTATGAAAAGTTTTGAGTAGCTGAAGGTCTCAAAGAATCAACGGCACTAAAGAGTGAAAGGGTTTTTTGTATTGCTGGCGAATGCTCTGTAGCCTAATTCAAGGTTTAGGTGCCGAATTTTTCAGGTAGCTTAGGTATAGTTCGTGAATTGAAATTATAAATACAGTCGGCGTCAGAAAGCATTAGACCAATTCGGCGATTTGTATTACGACGACAATTAAGCGCCTCGAAATCGCTTATATAATACGACTTAAGCATGGTGTTGATCCACTTGCTGTACGTTTCTTTTGAGTTTAATTGAAATGAAATATCACCATCATAAAGCGCTTATAATAAATAAGCCAACCGTCTTCGCAAACAATAAAAAAGGATAAGGATAACAAGGCTTAATTTATCCACATTTTGTTCATATCCGATCATCAAATGTAAGTTTGGACAGATTTTTGATCAAAACGATCAACGTTTTGTAACACTTCTCGTCGTTAGATTTCATTTTTGACTTAGATTAAGCAACCTGTCAGAATTTAATAAAATTGGCCTTGTGCGCCGAACAAGGCCCCAAACAAGGCGACCAGCGCAATTTGGAGCAACTAAAAGCAAGAACTATGCTGCGCATTAAAAATATGCGGCCTTCACTAAACCTTATATACCAACAGTTACTATGTGAGCTAGCACACAAGTAACCCTGTGGAGCATTAACTCGTTGAGTAAACGTTATTCGTTACGTGGAATATTCACTCAAGTAAACACTGCCCTTGGATGCGAAGTCAGCTAGTGGGTTAAACCGTTCACTGCTTCGAGCGTTCGCTCAAGCGTGAAGGACGCGCTCAGTGACGTAAAACCGACAATTGTAAAATGGCCCAACACATAGAACATTTGCTGTAATGAATGCTATGTCATTATATATTGTATAACTTTGTAAACGTTTTGCAAAGGCGCTCGAAGTTCCTTGTTTTCTCGAACGCCGACAGTCAAAACAAACATTAAGCGGTTATTCGTCTGACAGAGATTACACCGTAAAGCCAGGCTATTTCCTTTTGCCAGCATCTTTTGCGAGCATTGAAAAGCAATTAGAATGAATTTGAGATTTATCTAAGTAACAAGCTGGCCGGAATCTGGTTTTCAAATTGATTTCGAGTGTCCCTCATGGCCATGTGACAAGCAAAGTATTGAGAAATTCAACCATCTTGTCATACATTAATCAGTCTTGATCTTTAGGGCTAACAGTAGCTTGTTTTCTTCTTTTTGGTCTCTGTTTTAAATTTTTTTTTTACATTTACGACAATGATGTTACTAACGGTGAAGGAACAAAAAAAATGAGATATTTTAATTGTATATGACCAACTCGGTCAGAGCATACCGAAATACACACCATATGAACTGTAGTTATACCGTGTAATATACAATACATATACCACATAAAGAGGATTCATTTGTTGGAAAAACAAATAGGGTAAATTGTTAATAACCAAAATAGTTTCTGTTTCACTTTGAAACAAGGATTCCCATTACGACTCTCTTGTCGTCTGACTCGCTTATCGAAATGAGCCGTTCACACTATAGTGTGTTTGTATACATGATATACTTGTTAGGTTAGAATGTGCGTCCTTACCATTAAAGATTTTCGTCAAGCAGACAGTTTCGTTGATTCCAGCTAACGTCTTGCACGCTTGATCAATGTTCACCAAAAGATACTCTGTCCTTTTTTGTTGTGATTCTGTTGAAACGTTCGACCAATAATGAAGGCTTTCAATATGTAAATTTTGCCTCCGTTTCCACAGCCATTCAATTGAGCCCCTAGAGCGATAACATGATTGATTACATATGTTATTGAAGAAGCTCACAGCAGACGCTTCACTATGAAGTAGACTTAATCTTAAGTTAATCTTAAAATGAGGCCAACTGCACTACTAATGTTTCGACTACTGCTTATATCCGACACATTTAGAAAAAAGCTGTGTATTCAAAGTGAGCCACAAAGACACACATTTAAGGTTCATTTATTCTCGGTTGTCATAAGCCCGTTTGATTTTTAATTATACGCGTCATCGTGGTTATGTTATTGAAAGAATCTGGTATTTTATCGCCAAATAAATGCTGTCCCTATTATCTTGGTTTTCACCTTTATCTATTCTTCAAAGGAAACTGTAGCGTCTTCCAGTAATTATTTCATATACTGTCGATCATATAAAAATAAAATTTCTCTTATGCAGAGTCTTCATTTAGTTTGTCGTACACCTAAAGCTAGGTTTATGCTTATGTTCGTAAGTTTAGCTGTATTTGTGCTCTAACATGTATTTATCGTTGCGTTGGTAGTCGTCTTGGTGTTTGTGATTATTCTTGGGTCTGCGTTTAGGTTTCCGTTTGTGTTAGTGGTTGTACTTGTATTTGCGTCTGTATGACTGCCTGTGGTTGTGGTTATGTTTTTGTTATAGTGTTTGTCGGTTTGCGCTTTGCTTGTGCTTTGCTTGTGCTTTGCTTATGCTCGAGTATATATTCATGGCGCAGCACTTGTTATGGTAGCTGCGTTCGTGCGAGTGACTTTGCTTGTGTTTGCCTTTGTGGTTGTGGTTGTGGTTCTGTTTGTGTTTGCGTTACGTTTGTAGTTGTGTTTGTGTTAATGTTTGCGTTTGTAGTTGTAGTTGTGGTTGTGGTTGTGTTTGTGTTTGTGTCGATGTTCTTGAGGTGCTTGTGTGTGTATAGTCATGCCAGCACTTCTCATAACAATTGCGTGTGTGCGTGTGTTGTGCGAGTGAATTTGTTTGTGTTTGTGATTGCGATTGCGTTAGTGTTAGTGTTTGTGCTCGTGACTGTGCTGGTGCTTGTATATATATACTGTATATACTCATGCCTGCACTTGCGATGGTAGTTGCGTTTGTGCGTGAGTTGTGCGAGTGAATTTGCTAGTATCCGTGCTTGTGCTCGTGTTTTTAATTGTGTTTATGTTTGTTTTGGTGCAAGTGATCGTACTTGTGTTTGTGCTTATGTTTGTACTCGCGCGTGCAACAACTTGCACTCGTATTTCTGCTCATGTTAATAGTTGTGCGCTTCTGCTGAAACAAGTGCTTATCCTAGGGCTTGCCCCTGTGCTGGTGCCCCAGTGTGGTCCTGTTCTACACAATGTGTATAAACCTTGTACCTATAACCGTTTTTTGTTTTTTTTTTGTGGGTTTTTTTTCTGTATTTATTCCTTGCCCTTAACTTTTGCTTGTGTCTGTACTGTTGCCATTGCCTGTACTTCAACTTTTTCTTTCGCCTTACTCCTGTGGTGCCTTTTATTTCGAACATCGGTACAACGACAAGCACGAGACTAATCCTGTTTAAACCCTGTGGTGAGCCGAACCTTTCACGTGAGCCGACGTCTGCTGTTCGTCTCTCTCTTCTATTGAACACCCGTGTTTTCTTTAGAAATGAAAGCTACAACATTTAAATCTCCCCACTTCGTCAGGAATAAGCACAAAGTGACTGGTCACTACCTTGAAAAATTGCTTCCAGTCTCCTTCATAACAGCCCCATTTCCTCCAAATATCAATCCCTGAACTAGCAATTGAAAGGAACTTTGGTGCTGTTGACTATTGGAAAAGTTCTCCCACTCTCCTAAACCATCACATTTTTGCTATCGGTCGACCATTGATAAGAAACAAGTGCTTGTAGTTTTATCCGTAATATTAGCATGCATGAAATGTTTTCTTCTCACGATAAAAATCTTAATTTACTCCACGATCGTAATAGATATGCAAAGTAGTAAGTAGTAACGTCAGAATTAGTTATGTGATGTTTGAGTTTTGACTCAGCTGGTGTCAATTGTTTTTGTTTGAGTCACACTTTCATGTTTCGTACTTCGCGAAGGTCGAAGACATGAACACACGTAACGCTGCATGCACGGACAGAGCTAGCGATGTTAGTATTAAAGCTTGGTTTCCTCTTGCGGCTGAGACAGGAGCGGAACCCTGAAGAACGTTATAGAAGAAGAAATAATACAAAACGGGGACGTAAGCTCCACTGTACGCCAATGTCGGCGAAGAGAACGTCAAGCTATATTCTTAAGCCTCCATTCTAGACCTTAATGTTGCATTGAAAACTACGAAATCTAGGACAAATTAAGTAGTCAAATTTCAGCTGCGTCGAATGTAAATAGAGACCTCAAATCCATTTCGCATCTCAGTCGCCTTTTACGCTACTTGAGACGTGACTTTAGATGGTGAACTCGAGTACAACGTTCAGTGTATAGTTTACCCTCGACGTATGGGGGAGATGGGACGCGTAAATTAAACTTCAGAGTGAAGAGAATAAGCTCACGACTGTTGTCTTACTGACGGCTTTAAGTACTGATATGTAATGGAAAAAATCTTCTTAAGCCGACAAACACTCTTGCTTCATTTGTAATTTTACGATAACATAAGTTTCACACATGTCACCAGAACATAAATCTCTTAAGGCATCGTTTTCTTCCTTCTTTGGAAGACCAAGCTTAGCTTAAGGAATTTGTTATACGAATCTGGTTCATTTACTAGTTTATTTTTCGCGGCAGTTTTGACTTACAGATGCCTCCCTCGCCTGTTATTTCGTTCTAGCGCTTGTTTACAACGCTGATTCGTCAATCTCTATGTTTCTCAAAACTTGTTGAAGTTACTTTGAATTAAATATTAATTGTTGTACAAAATTACCGATAACACGTTCATTCGTAGTCAACAATAGTACTGTTATGTTTTTAGTTACTTCTACGTGTTTTACTCAAGTGAGCAACTTACAGAATTAGTACTTACCCGATATTTTCACCAAATAGCTATACACACGATCTTCCGACATGCCCACGCCCGTCGTGTTTCATTACACACATTTTTGGAAGTCGTATTTGTGGTCTAAATGAATGCAATTATCTTATTATTCTTGTTGGTAGTTGGAGGGAATCCAAAGGACTATCATAGGTCGCCCTTAAAAATATTAAAAATATGCACTAAAGATAATGTGTGTTAAGAAAAATCATATAATACTTTGTAATTTCTTAGTGTAACTATAAAAAGAAGCCATTTCCAGCTCTGAATTTCTTGGACGCCGCCATTTTAGATTTCAGGACGCCTCGGGGTTACACTCATTTAACTGCAATATGGAAAATAAAACGGTTTCTTTGTTGCAAACAATGACCTACATAACTACTGGGCTGTGGGTACTCTGTAACTCTGGTAATCTCTGACAGTAATCGCTGACCAAAGCCATAATATATTTCACAGATGTATAACTTGTTTATGAATGGACTCCTATAGCCATTTGGTTCCTTCTACCTTCATATTTTACTTATGCTTGTGGTTATATCTTTATTGTAGTTCTTGTTAGGAATGTACGATTGAAGCAATACGTCACTGGAGTGCAAACTGAACGAAATGTTCTGCCCATGTTATTGGATAGATTGCGGTTAATGGAAGGTAAACAATTTGTGGTAAATCATTCAGTAAATAATGAGGCATTTTGTCGATTAATAAGGCATTTGTACCACGTTTTTTCCACCTACTTATCAGGTATTTCAAATACGAAAAATTTATCTACGAAATCAACATACGAAATGGAAATTTAAATGTTGCTCCATCGCATTCCATATGCTTTCCTAAAAGCAAGAATTTTCTCAATTTTTAAGATATTTCCTTTCTTGAAAACATAACTTGCTTCCTCTAGCCATGCTCCCACCACCGCCGAATTCCAAATTAGGAAACATTTATGCAGACAATTACGTTTTCTCATTCCCTTCCTTCCGACATCTGACCCATTCACACCTTGCCCCCACGCTCCCTTCGACTAATCTAGCAGTCTCATTCACGTTTTAAATTCACACCAAAACACTTTTGACGATAAGTGGAGTAACTACTTTTTGATGTAAAAATTATGTTCCATCGTAGTTTACAAGCAGTATTTTATAACTATTGTAATTCCATCCCATATAATCAATAGGTTGTCTTCTATATCGCATTTAGCATGTTTTACAATAGATTAAACCTTGTCTTCTTATTTATTCTCTGTACAAGTTGATGAACTCGATGCATTTTATATTTTAGTGCGCTTTTTCGCATTTTCTCTGGTTAACTGTTAAGTATCTTTATGAAACATTGACCTTTTACCTAATAGCATCCGTCGGGAATACACTGTGTACCCAAACGGGTAATATTTTTAGTTGTGTATATCACATTTACGTGTTAAAGGTCTTAGTTTGGCGATATCCATGACAAATTGTCTTTTAATTCAAAGGGTCGCTTGTCCTCTTAACAAACGAACTATTTACCTCCGTTCCACATCCAGTTGTTGCACTCAGAATCTCATGCAATTCATTATTATCCATCTTATATATGTATGTATCTTTACATCACGTAATTGCGAGCCAGAAATATTGTGAGGTCTATTTTGGTGAACAGTTTTTGAACTTTGCTTTCCACTGAGTTGTGAAAAGTTTGGTCGAATTCTGGTGCTCTTGATTGTATCATATCCATTCTTTATCCCAGTTGGTGAATCTCTTGTTCTACCTCTCATTGAACTATATTACTTGTCTTCATCACTCATTAGGCTATATTACTTGTCAAAACTTCCCATAATCCACTCTCTCGCTCAGGTAGTCTTCTTTTCGTGTTCAACTTTCCTAATCCAAATCACGTGAGGTTTATTCTTGTACCTCAGTTGGTAAACTGTTTGACCTTTATCACATCGAGCTATTCTTTGACTAAACCACGGAGCTGGCTGAAGCTTTCTTTAATCTTGTTTCTGAGGTACCATAAACAGCTGTCGGACTTTTAACGTTTTTCGCGATAGGAACGTGCACGCAGGCATTTTGATTCATGTCAGCCATCCTCGATTTTGTCGTGATGAAGAGCGACAAGTAGTCGGTTTCTCTAGTTTCATTAGAAACGTCTTCTTCGTTGCATTTTGTACCTGGACACAAAGCCTTTAAGCAAGGTTTAAAGTGCTGTCGAAAGCCGTCGCGAAACTGCTCATTGCTTATGTTATAAATGATTGGATTGCAGGCACTGTTGCTGTAGAGCATGACCAATGATATGACCCTTAGCAGGGCAAACTTTGAGGAGGAACCTAGGAAAGATAGAGTAATTTACTTATTTTACCGACAGATTAGGGTTTAATCCTAATGCTTGCTTACCTCCGTTGAAGAAGTCAATCCAAATGAAGAGCACATGTATGGGAAGCACTAAAACAGCGAAGGCCAAAACCACAAGTCGAAGAATCTTGATTACTTTCCTCGTTTCTCTTCGCTGCTCTTTGATAAGTTCACTGTTTTCATGGCCTTTTTCGTTGCGCGATAGCTCACTGGCAACTCTGCGGAACAAGAACACCGTTGAAGTTTGTCAGTCCTTATTATAAAGCTTATAAAAGGTCCCTCTGACCTGACAGACACACCCTCCGAAACCACGTCAATGAAGTAACCCCTACAACTACTTAGGTATTTCCCACGCGATACTAAACCCGGCAATGGGAATACAGCTGCCAAGCGTCGTGCTTGCGCATGCCTGATCTCCGGACTCATAGCTTAGAAATGTGGAGTAAATTTTGTTATTTATTAAGACTTGACAGCTGACAACCAAATAACCGCGTAGGGGAACGAAACTGACGGCCAAAAAGATCTACGTTTTAACTGGCTGTAATTACGGACCTTAAGATTCACGACGTCATCTTCAACGACGACATCTTCAACGACGACATCCTTTGAACAATTTTAGAACCATTGGCAAGGTTCGGCAGTTTCACTGTTCACTTTACTAATCGTCTTATCTCGACCAGATAAAGCGTTTTTCTCAACTTTGAAAAATTTTCCCAGCAACTTGTCCAATCAATGAAACTTGATTTGTTTTATGATGTTTGACTGTAAAACAACATTTTAGAAGAATTGGGGCTGCTTGGCCGATATATTCGTTTTCAACTAAATTCTAACCCTTGTAATGGCTTGGTAGCGTATAACGCCCAGATGGCAAAGTTCTAAACATTGGGATATTTTTCGAGTCAATGCTCCCATCAATGAACTTTTGATTCATTATGATTTAAGAATTCATCATGCGAAACAAAGAGAATGAATAATTTTTGTTCTATAGAGCATTCTCAACACCGTCGTAGTTCTGGTTACAACGTCATTCAGATAATTTCCACAAGTTCAGGACGACGTCAGTTCGCGGAGTGAAAAAAGCTGTTACTTAAGATTGAATGCAACCCAAGACTACAGTTGTTTCAGAAGAACTGGAGCATCTAGGAGTCATAAAACAAGCCACAAGTATCAAACACGGTGGTGAATAAACCTATAGTTTCTTCAAGCGGTCGTCGTCGTTCAAGTTGCCGTCTTAGATCGTAAGGTCTCTGTTATAGAATTCAATGGTCTGTCTGTCGTACCTGGGCCGTTTATATGGGGCTGGGCCATGAGGCGGAAAATTCAAATGGTGGGAACCAAAGATGTAGGCCAAGAATGCATGTTGCTTTCCTCTACCTATAGCTTGACTTCTCAAGCCCAGTGGGAAGTAGGAACAAATTTAATGCAAAACAATAATGCTTTTGTTATTTTTTATTTATTATTATTTTCTTTAAAGACTGGAAAGAGACTGGATTAAAGTTTAAAAATGACGATTTTTAACCAGCCTTTGTAACTTTATTTAACGAGGGTAAAACACTTTACAGTTAAAACTGATTTGCCTGGCTCATTCCTTGCCGCCATTCTTGAATATTTCGTATTCTTCTGCCCTGGCCCTTACAAAGGCCTCAGGTACAAGACCAGACATTTCACTGGACAATTTCTTGGTCGCACTTGCAATTAAATCCAGTTCTAAAGTTTTCGCTTACTAAGCAATTGAAGAACACCAACCTTAAGTAGGAAATCATAATGATGGACAATGGGACAAGATACTGAGCGACAAACACTCCAATGGTATAACCTCCTGTAACCATACCGGCAGCCTCAAAATCCTCCTCGCACTTGTCGGCTCTCAGTTCCAGCGCGCAAATGTACGGCAGAACAACGACGAGACCAATGAGCCAGACAACCACGATAATCCATTTAGCGTGGTGAGTCTGGAGTTGCGGATGGAAAGGATAGACGATGGCGATGTAGCTTGAATAAATAAAAAGTGAGAGGAAGTGGACTTTAATATATGAGAAACTCTTTATATAAATAGTGACTTTTTAACATAAACAGGGAATTTTTAAACTAGTACTCTACTGACTTAGTTAAACAGTATGTTCTCGTGGTACAATATTACTCAGCATGTCGTCAGCCCATCTGGTTTTTCACCAGAAGCCGTTCTCATACCGATCATCTCATTTCGTCGGTCGTCTCTTGCTACCCGATAACAAGGTTCACCTATATCGGTCAAGCTGGACCACCAACTGAGAAGGACAAAACATCAACCGCATGCACAGCAAACAGCTCGAGATGTGAATGAATTTGATTCCAATTGGAATGTCACGAGACACTTGTGTTTTGCGATAAATTGCACGTTTCACCCAGAAAGAAATTCTTTAAATATTCACCCAGCTTATTTTCTCGGTTTCTATCTTGGTGGCTTAAACTGAAAGAAAACACTGTCCAGGCATTTACCTAAATGGTCGCGAATAAAATCCTCAACCCAGTGTCATTATTAGGCACTTTTATAAAGTATGCAAGTAATTATTTTTGGCGTCAACTAATTACATACCAAGCCAATGTGTTACTATCTGTAGTTTCCATCGTGGATAACGACGACATAATGACTAGATTGTGTTGCTAACAGTCTGTCCTATACTTAATCATCGGTACCGTACTGAATAAAGGATCTTGACGGAGCAAGGTGGCGTATAGTTCTCGTAGAAATCATATCATTTTAATTTTTTTTTCTCTTTAATTTCAACAACATATTTTGAAATATCTACTATCTTAGTCTGGCTAGATAAGACGTTACAGTTGATAAGTGAGACAGTGAGGGTACGATTCGCGTCGTCGTTGCTTTGCATGTGTTTTTTTTTTTTTTGAAATTAAGTATTTACAGTTGTTCTAGTTTTATTGTACCTAAGCCCAAAAGATGGAAATGAAATAAACTAAGAACAGTAGATAGAATTATAGAGTATTGTTAAAATACTCTATCATTTCATTGCGATGTGGCCTTCTTGATTATTGAGTTCTTGTATTTCGAGTTCGATGTAGTATCCTTCTTTCAATTTTAACTGAAATTTTGCGTCATCTAATATTTCAAAGCAGCCCTGTTTGGAAGATTCTGGACATTTCAGAGAGTTTTGTAAGTGCTTCTATGTATTCGAGTTTTAGTAAAGGCGCAGATGCTCGCGTTTTCTTGTTCGGAAGTGTTCGTGTGTTTCTCCAATACTGTATAAATATACAAGAGATAGAGACTGCAGATGTACTGTACGCGTTTTCTGCTGTGAACACGAACCAAGTTTGAGTAATGGCTCTTGAGCAATAAAGATTACAGGTTTATTTGCCTTGTTTATTTTATTTACTTATAGAACATTAATTATGTGTTGAAATTGAGTGATTGGCCTGTTAAAAACTACTTGCTTAAAATTTTTATTCATAAAAATTTGCCGGCCCTGTTCTACAGCAGATTTTTTATACTTAGTGCTCCGATGAGCCCTACTTGTCTCGCAACTTGGAACTCATATATTACGAACTATCGACAGGTGTTTGAATCAGATAAAACGTAGAAGTCTATAAACCACTTCTGATGCAAATAATCAATTAACGTTCATCGACTATCTTGAAGATTTAAGCCATTCTAGCCGTGGAAATTGAATGAAAAATTACCTAAATTGGTAGAAATTTTATGATGTTTAAAAGTGCTTATTATAGAAATTCACATCTTTTATTTTTCTCTTTCAGACAGTTTTATGAGTATCTTCTTTGTAAAATCAGTAAACTAAGTCACTGAATGTAATAAAATTCCGCCCGTCCTTTCCTGATAAAACCATTTAATTAGTGTGTCTTCTTAATTCATATGCTATCCTTTAATGAGACAGATTATTGGCAACTGCGATCTGATAATTTTTACTTGAAATCTGTAGTTTTTGTGATACTTTTCTCACGATTATATTCCTTTCACTTGAAAAAAAACGCCCTCTGTAGAATGCCTACTTTAGTAATTTCCTATACAAACCAGACAAGGAAAAATTTATGTGTACTTTTCTGCCTAGTGTAAGTTTGCAACCATTTTGCTTCATTAGTGTTCTTCGGTTGAATTAATCAAATTTATTTTACTTTCGTCGTTTTCATCTTTATTTTCTCATCTATTTTGTGGTGGTCGCTTTGTCGAAAGAAAGGTATGCAAGGCTATGTGTTTGGTGTTTCGAAATTTCTTGCTGTATTGCCTATTTATTTGTTTAGCAATTCCCAATTAACCAGGTGAAACATCACTAGTATGGAACATCCATTCGATATTTTCATGGGAGACTTCAAGATAGTGTAATAGAACTTCTCAGTCATGCAGCTCACCATATCTTGAGTTAGTGCATGTAGTAACACTATAGTTTGCGATTAAACAGGAAGTATATATTCCTCGGTGAAGAGGAAATATTGTCAAGTCGGTATTACTTGTGATCTTAAAAATCCACTTTGGAAAGACATGAAACACTTGTGGCATTTTAAAGGTTATTTCTAGAACAAACATAAAGTGACATGTGTTAAAGGAATATAATTGCAATGAATGATGTGATTAACTTTTGTGCCGAATCCTGCTATTCAAACAATTGATCATAACAAAACATTGACCAAAGTTTGGTGAAGTTGGAACTTGCCGGAGATGATGCAAAGGGAGATTTTGTTTTGAAATTTACTTCGACACGTTCTGCAAATGGTGTAATAAGTTATTGATTTTTTCAAATGGTTTTTTTGACAAGAATTAACTTAAATCTAATTGCCATTTTATTGCACAAGGATTTGGATATCTTGGTGAACTTATACGACATGTATTGCCAATGACAATGTTGGTCGAAGTCATTTGCATATACTACATTAAACGTTAAAATGTTGGCATGCTGGAAAAAGAAAACTGATGACTTGATAAGATAATCTTTGTTTTTATTGACAAACAGCTTTCTTCTGGATTTGCCGCAGGTGTAATTATAATTAAGTTTGTTATCATCCCTCCAATATACCGAGGAAGGAAATGGAAAAAAAAAACGTGATATATGTTTGAAATGTTTGTGTGTTTATTCAACAGATAAAACGGACATGCCTATTTTTTAATCGTTCACGGTAGTGTATACTATACTTTTTCAGATGTGTTAAGTTGACGGTTTCGTAACCGTTTGTAGGAAGGCATACATCTTTTTATGCATTTTCCTCTCACCACTTCGTGTGCTTAAGGACATCGCTATTGTAAATACCGCTGGGAAAATGTCTGTCTCACTGGGATGCTTCTTGTGCCGTCTGAGTTTACCTAACACAGAATGTTCATGAACCCTAGATATAGTAGTTTTGTAGTTCAATAAGGATGTTGCGAATTTTTGCAGTCGGCAGACGATCTTTCCTCAAAAGTAACCATCGTTCACCTTAAGTAGCTTAGGCGCTGATATGTCGCCGGAATGTATCTTTCTAAATGATAAGGGTGTCTTATTAGGTCATCGTGCGAACAGTCATAATCTCTTCGCGAATGTATGACCTTCGTTTATCTTAACGTTGATGAATAGAGACGTAAGTCTTTACTAGCATTTTATTATAGTCACATGATCAGGAAGTCGTCCGGTCGTCAAAAGGTTAGCTACGATCTTTTCACGAATGTGTAACCGTCGTTCGTTCTTATGAAACCTGATGCAGTAATCATCAGGTTGCAGCAGGCTGCTCACATATTTATAACAATCGCTCACTGCATGAGTCTGTAGATCAGCAAGTGAAGATATAAATTATAGTCGGATCTTCAGGTCTGGGGAGTTTAAAGTCTTCAGACGACTATCATGTGTCTTTTGCTATGCAATGTCTACATTAAAACACATAGCCAAGATGTGATAAAATCGTCGACAATTTAACGTGCCTTATTAGCTGATGTTTAATCCTGTATTAGAGTAACAAGCGCCTGTGTGTTTGTATGTATTTGTGTCTGTTTGTATGTTAATATGTGTACGTATGTATGTTTGTTTGTGCATATGTTTGTACATATGTATGGTTGCATTCTAGTACGAGCATGCGAACTTCGACCAATTATATGTTGCACGTTTTCGTAGCGTGGATAGATTTGTTCAATGGTTATCGTCTTCACCCACTTATGAGTCGACCCAAACAATTGTAAGGAGTGATCTTGAAACACGCACTTCAGGTACTTCAACTTGATAGTCTCGTTTTATGTCTTGAGCATGTGGTGCATACAAACGAGCTAATCAGTTCATGAGACCTATCACCCGAAGATTGCTGGTTGCTGGCGACCACTGCGAAACTGGTTTTCACATTTAGTAACGATGAATTGCTATTTCGATATACGTTTTCACAATATATTGCCTCATAACGTATTTAACAAAGTTCTGTTGTGCTATGGTTTTGAGTTCTCAACATGTGTTTTTAAAGTCCACAACGGTTAGATCAGAAGAGGATTAGCGTGATTTTTGACAGAAACAGGAAAACATTTTACCAATGATCGGAGATGTGTACGTAAATAAGACAGCGCATTTGACCGAAGTTAGATATGTCGCAATAGTGGTACTTCTACCCTTTTAATATTGTTTTAAACGTGTACATATAGTTATGGGTTTACTACCTTCAAGTGCTCGCAAATTTTGCCAGGTTTCTGCCGCTTTCAACAGCATTTGATGTATTGTATTGTCTTTAAAGTGTAATAACGGTTACGAAATTTAAATCATATGTTGTGTTCCTGGTGTACATTTTTAAGAATTTGGTTCAACTTACCGGCCGATGCTAATGGCTACCAAAGACCACACAGAAACGGTTGTTGCCATGGTTTGTAATGGTAGGATTAGCTTGCACATTGCGGCTCCATACAACCACTTGTCCCCCGAAAGTTTAACAGACGTATCCAAAGGTACGTTTATGAGCAGTACAAAGAGGTCAGCAATGGCTAGGTTGACGATAAAATAGTTCGTGACCGTTCTCATCTTGCTATGTCTGTACACTACCAAGACAACCAGAGTGTTACCAACTACCCCAAGAACGCAGATGACCAGAATGGATATAATTTCAAATATTTCGATGGTCTCCAACGGCTCGTTGCCTGTTTCATTGGCAGTCATGTTGTCTTGAAAAGATATTCCTTAACTATACAAGATAAATAGTAAGACAGGAATAATTGTTTGTATTACCAGCGGCTCCTTGTCCAGTGTTACGACGTAATTGGTCGACAAACCAAAAGCATAACCATTTAAATGATTTAGAGGTGCGGAATAACGCAATCCTTTACTCACTTTCATTTCTCTGCTTTGATTCGTAAACATTGATTTTAACAAAGATAAACGGGCAGCATTCATACTTCGTTTCACTCGCGAAGCTAGCTCCTCCCATTGCTTTTAAACGCTCTCAGCGATAAGATCTTGCTGTTGACAAACATCTACCGTCATCAATAGTTTTATAATAGCCGACCTCTTCACTGTAACTATCCTTAGCCTCTTCTAGACTATCAAAACACGAGTTCATCAACCATGTTGTTGTTTGTCTATTGTTTCATTATATTCACAGTATGGTGGTAGGCGTAAGTTTAGATTTCGGGAAGCCACAAATTTGGGTATCGTTACCAATGAGGGTGTTTGCATGACGTCTGTTTTGCCGCCATACATATCCCCGTGAGAAAGAACAGTTTGTTTTTTTTCTTAAGTGTACAATTCTCGTCTATCTGTTTCTAGAAACAAAAGAATTGCGACGTTAGAGCGACTTAGACTATCGCAGCATGTATCTGGGAAAGATCGATTCCAATAGCTCCTTTTCTTTTTCTTGACTGAACATAATATAATAATGGTAGTATGTGGAGGAAAACAGCACAACACGGGAGATCAATTATAATTCGCATGTGTTGACGCCAGTCCGCGCCACTACGTGCGTTATAGGTTTCTTCCTCATTTCTGCTGTGATGGAATACGTTGTTAACCAGTTAGGTGCCGGAACGCACTGTCACTTCATGAATTGATTTCGTATCTGGTCTTTTTACTTTTTTATGCTGAAAAAACCGCTGAGTTTGCATCTGATGAGAACGCTATAACGATAGGTAACCGAAATGTCAGAAGTGAAAAAAACTCTTTTTCTCGGATGTACGCTGTTACTAGTTCACTTTCTTGGAGAAAATCTGATAAATTTCGAAGATCATAATTCGTAACATTGCTTATACTGCGGGCTTAATCCTTTTAGATAACTACTCGACGGTCAGGTTATCTCTGGCAATACGTATTACTTTCTGCGTTGGAAGAAAGCAGCAAAAATTTTTGACATTGTTGATATTATTATTTTATTATTTAGTGTTTTAGAGATAGATAGGACGTTAATAAAAATGTCAGTTGACCTGAATTTGGGAGCTGTTATCTTAAAATTATCTAAATTATCTGATTTGTTCTATCAGTATAGAGCTGTGGGCAGTACTACAGTTGAACAGAAACAATAATTCGCATTCATGACAGTGTGTAATCTGAACCAAACACAAACATGATAACGGCACACGACTATAACCTCTGATTGAACAGACGAACGCTGCAGAACGTCAGGTAAATGGGAGCACGCGATAAAAGCCGCTTCTACTTGTTAAGCCAGACGATGTCAAACGTTATTTTGAACGGAAAACAAGCAAGAACGCCTGTTTATCTTACCATTGAATACCAACATGCGAGGTCGTATTATAAGTTAATTCTTTTCATCCAATCCTTTAAAGGTGTGTTGTACATATTGAGCAGTATTTATTTATCAGCAATGCAATGAACGGAAATCCCATATTGAAGTGAACAGTATGTAACACGTAGTTCTGATAGCACGATTTTCACGTGGATAACGAAGGATGACGTGTTTTAAATATTCTACTATTTTTAAATCATCAATGCAATGAATGGAAATTCCAGACATTTATTTGGGATAGCATTCAAATACCAGTATTTGTAGGTTTTTCTTACTGTGAATTGAAATTCTTGATGGAAAGAGAAGTGGCATATGACATCCATATATGACGGCATCAATATAATTTAGTTCAAGTCCATAACGCAGGATGAAGTTGTTCTTTTGAATCAAATAATAAATTCCTAATAACTTTTTATCACACCTGAGGTAAAAGGAGGTAGATTGACAGAAGCAGTATATGACAATTTGATGGAACTTTATCAGCATATTTCTTTAAGTAGATAACGTAAGATGATGACGCCATTTCAACCAGAAAACACTCGGCTACACCTCGTGTTTTCACTAAGCATTTTTCTGGTTGAAATGACGTCATTCATGTTTCCATCACAGTACAGAGACACTCAAACAATTTTCTATTTGTTAAATACAAACATGGTTGTGACATCACAGGCGCCGTTTGACGCCAGAACTTGTTCTTGGCGAGAATGGGAAGCTCTGATTGGTTTACGAAGTAATGAGGAGAACTCACCATTTGATACTGAAAATAAACTTCGTTATTCACAATTATTATTGGTTAGTTTTTGTTTATTTTATAAAGGAAATAGAAACTTATTTATTGTATTCATACTGCCTCATGAAAAAACTCGGAGAGGTTAGGAGAACTCTCAAGTGGCTGTGTAAATCCTCAACCTTTCGGGCGTACACATCGGCTTTCGAGTTCTCACAACCTTCTAGCGTTTGCATCAGTCTACATAAACACGGCAAAACAGTTTCTATTTCTTAATTATCACGTGGAATTCAGGCTATTTCAATTTTGGTCCACTACAAACAGGCAGCTGTATATTTTCTGATGAGTGGTGCGAAATATATCTCACCTTTAATGGTCTTTTCCCCACCCAGAGATTACGTCATTTTGATAAACAACCCTGTTCAGTTCGTGCAGCTGCCACTAAGTGTTTTTACAAATGAATCATGGCGTGTTTTTTACTCGATGCAGTCTCTTTATTATCACGTAATTAAATTATGTAGTAAAACAATTGTTAAAATCGCTCTTTGTGTATGATCGCAGAAATACTCAAGGCCTTCGTTTGTGTAATCCTTTGAGCTTTTTTCTTCGGCAAATAACGCAAACCTTGGCCGTGATAATTGTCACTTCACTCATGCTCAGCCTTGCTGGTCATCTACTTATTGTGAATTATTGGGTTTACCCACTGTTCTATATCTGCCAGCTGAAAGAATTTATCAAGAGACCAAATTCTTCATACCTGCAAATTTGTTCGTCAGTCTTGCAAATTTTGTCCTCCTCACTACGAATTGCAATGCAAGTATTAATTTGTCAACTAACCCAAATCATCCAACTGAAAAAGTCTTATCAGACATTAGCCGAAATACCTAAAGTGCCATGTCAAGAAGACATCAGCAATAACATCGGAAGTAACGTGTTTTGTTTGTTTTATGGAGGTATAAAAGACCATGTACGTAAACAAACGTCCGGACAAACGTGTGTCCCACAGAGTGACCCATCTGGTTTTGTTTAAGCGTCACTACCCCTCCATGAAAGTCCATATAGTTAAGACAATCACATGGTAAGGTCACGTCCACAATATCAATCCCAGGGTAAATATTCCAGAGTAATATTCCTCCATGCTGTGACCATAACGTGAATTTTGCTTGTGCTGCGACTAAGCCAAATAAGAGAGTGAAGGTGGACTATCCGGCTGGCTTAAAATCGTAACCAGCTAAACACACTTAGTGAAAAACATCACGTTATACGCAAAACGTAAAAACTTGCACGTAAACTCCTACGCAAAACGTACTTTTCCCGTCATCATACCTGCAACTTGTGTCGCTTTTCTCAAGCTGATAAAACGTACGTTAACTCGCTGTCATGGTGATTAAGTGAATGAATTTGTGCTAAGTCAGTTACTTGCATTCAATACAAGTTACATCTAAATAACAGTATGCATCAAAAAGTTCGAGAATTCAAGTAAAAAGGTTTCTAAACCAGAAAGTTTATCACATTGATTACCGAGAAATTTGCACCTGGAAAAAAACTTGGTGAAGAGCCTGGAGTTATTAAGTATAGTTTATTAAGAAGTTAGTCTTGCACATTGTTGAAGATGTTAGAAAACACAGAAACATCCACACTTCTTAAATTCAGTTTCTAAAAAATACTTACGTCAGTAGAATCAGCTCCTTTCAGAATGTTTAGACTCATCTTTTGTAGTATTTATATATGACAAAAGATTATCTCTATGAGGTGTGATAAGAATTGACAGACATTTTCTCCAAGGCGTTTAATTGTCTTTGTAGAATTGATCATATTTGCTTCAGGACTATATATTGTACAAACGAAAAGATTACTTTCTTTAACACCGAGGTATAAACTGGCGCTCCTCATAATCTGTATGTGAGGCTAAGAAACGGCCTCGCAAAGCGAACATTGTAATCGTTTTCTGATGTACAATTTGGTTTACTTTCACATACATCAATTAGTTTCACATACATAAATTAAGAACTGTACGTACGTGTTGAAGTACTTCTTGGTGATAATAATGAAAAGTGTATGAACTTCTTTGTGATTTGGAAGCTGCTTCTATGTTGTTTTTTTAACGCCTTCTCGTCATCTGTAGCTTGTCGTACCGTGACCACGTCGAAATGAGACTCTTATTTTCTCTCACATTGAAATGATCACTGGAGGTGCGCTATTATTAGGATGATAACAGACCATATCCGTTTCCATAATGAGCGTGTATACGTGATACCTTTCGAACTATTCGCTTAACTGTTCTGAGGTGTCTTCTTTGTTTGCATTACATATCCTTACGAATTTGACACGAGATCTCAGAGCAATCGCACTAAACCCTCATCCTGAAATTTTTGCAGTTTGGTACTCCATTGCAGTTTACAGGGAGTATTTAACGAATGCATACCTTATCGAAGTCAAACATAGAGTAAGTCTTTGATCCTTGAAATTCTTCAAAATGGACAGTTTTCATTTTTAAGTCTTAGTTTATTGTTCTAATTACGTTGTTTACGAGTTTTCGTTGAAATACCTCCTGGAAGTTTGATCTCAGTTTGCACATCTCCATAACGAGTCGAGTACACTGTTTTCCTTGAACTCAAATATATTCTTGCACATACTATGGATTCATGGAAACTGTTGGTCGAAGCAACTTTGTTTCTCTTTCCATGATATTTCAAGTACGTTGTTTTTTTTTTTGAAATCAAATAAACTCCGTGAAAAGCAACTCTACCCTTGCGAAAATGTCATGTCATTTTATGAATGAAAAAAGTATTTGAATTGAAATATTGAGGTCGTTTATACAAGAGAAAGTAATCCCGGGCTAAATTAAGCCTCGAACGGTTCATTTATTCAAGCATTTTCACGACTGAAGTTAGCCGCGACTTATTTTGTTCACAAATAATTATTATTTCACGGTGGAACGTTTATGAGACGACTCACAGCTTATTTTAGCCCAGACTTGTATTATTCGAGGCTAATTTTGGTCGAGGACAACTTGACTGTGATACCTTTCCTAGAACTGTTCGCAGCTTATTACAACCCAGGCCTATATTATCCGTAGTTTATTTTAGTTGAGGACGACGTGACTATGGCGCCGTTCCTAGGACTGTTCCTAGCTAATTAGAGCCCAGACCTATATTATCCGTCGCTAATTTTGGTCGAGGATAACTTGATTGTGGCGCCTTTTATAGGAGTGTTTGCAGCTTATTATATCTCTGGCCTATATTATCCGTCGCAAATTTTCTGCCGTATACTAATCGATGACATTTTCTCGTTTGAAATAAAACCCGATTCACTCATCAACTGACTAGGTCTAAAATGTCGCATGTGAAGTTGTACAGTACAAAACGTGTATTTCATATATGAAGTAAAAATGCCGTGTATGAAAAATCGATCTCACGTATGTCATTTTCATTAATTCACATTTGGAAGTGGACAAAGATTTCGCCAAGATTTTCACGATGGGTAATCGAGTCAAGGGATTTTGAAATGTGGATATTTCACCCCCAATTCCGCTCCATGAAGTTTCTCCCGGTCGTCTTTTATTTTTATGTTTGGTATTTCTGCGAATTGAAGAATGTGTCTAATGTACAGTCTAAATACTGTTGAAAGCACAGATAATGATTTCGCCGGTGTTTAGAGCAGATATAGTATTTAGATATATGGAATCATCTTTCCGCGCTGGATATCGCGCGATCCAAAATCATTTTGTCGATTCCTAACATTCTTCTCTGGTAGAAATCCTGGACTTGGAACAATTTTACATATGAAAAATCCGATTAAAATATGAAATGTAATGTGAAATTTTTGCAAGGTAATAGAACTGGTGTACCTAAGCCGTCAAAGTGGGTTCACTTCGACTGGCATTTTAAGTACATTGTTTTGTGTCAGTTGAAATAAAACCTGTCAGAAGCAGCAGCATTAGGTCTGTCATGTGAGGTGTGGGACTCTGGCAACTTTTGCTCCAGAGTGGATTAATTTCCTTTTTTAATCAAATTACATTGTAATTAGACGGTTTTGTAAAAATGTACAATCGAAATAGAATATATAGGAAGCAGCTTAGTGCTAGAACTGACTTGTAAACTATAGGATATAAAGAACATCTGTAACGAAGTGTTTCCAACCTGTTTTTAAAACATTTCAAGTATTGTGTTTTATATATATATATATATATATATACATATAGATAGATAAGTATAGATATATTGAAATAGAATCCATATATAGGAGTTGAAGTAGAACTGATGAGTAAGCTTTACGAGACGTTAGAACATCCGCTTTAAAAATAATTCATTTTTGTTTTTATGACATTTTGAATTGCATTGTTTTTCATACGTTTAGATGAAATCTGTAAACGACAAAAGAAATGATAAATGTCAACCTTAAATTATTGAAAAACTGACACGTAAGCAATCAGAAGAGATATGAGAACTTCCGCATTTGAGTGGACTCGTTTCTGTGTACTTAAGATTTCAAGTACATTGTTTTTATACTTGAAATAAAATACATCAATGAGCAGCAGTTCTAGTAGAACTAAAGTGTGGATTGTATTGACCTGGTTCCTCTAAGTTTGGATGATATTTTACTAGTACTGTTTTTTCCTCATTGAGATTAATTTTGAAGTAATAGCAGTAGTCATAAAGCTGATGTGCACACTGGACATTGGCAGAAACATCTGCATCTTATCAAACCTCTTTTGACGTTCCAAGTACATTGTTTTCTGTGAGTTGACATAAAATCTGTTGGTAGCAGCAACAGTCAAATCGATATGTATGCACTGATGTCGACATTAAAGTGGACTCTATTTTGCTGACATTTCAAGTAAACCCTTCTGTATAGGTTGAAATATATAACAAGTTACGATATAATGGATAATTGAAATGTATGTACAGGAGAGAGCGGTATTAAAACTGGGTCAATTATGGAGTATATAAGATGAAAACTTCTGCCCGTTTGAGGTTTATTCCTGTACATTGTTTTGTATCCATTAAAACATGTTTTATATGAGCATATCAAACATTACATAGTACATACATGATTATGTATATGTATTAAATGTATAAGTAACTTTGGTGCTTATATACAATAAACCGAATTAAGGAAAACGTTACTGAATAAGTCATAACTCTATGGAACTCATGTGCCTTTAAAATGACATAAAGTTGTTTCTTTTGATTTATATGAAACTTAAAATTGTTCCGGTTATATCTGAGTGTTGTTGACAGCTCTTCCATGTGAAAATGTACTTATTTTTTGCCGTAAAGGGCTGGAATATTTCGTTTTTTTACGTGGCAGTTACTTGGATACCGGCAGGAACACTATAACTATTCCTGTTATCCGATGGTGAACTGAAACATTAGACAGCTTGAGCAACAAGCATTCTTGATTCTTGAATGGCGTTTTCTTTCAATAGAGTTTTTCATATAAAACAAACTAAATGAACAACTTCAAATCCCAAGTGCATAGTCTGGAGACACTGTTGTCATTCTTCACAGACCTCACTGATTGTTTTCACGTTCTAAAGTCCACTCCTAGAGCGTCAACATCTGTTGAAAAAGTTTACTATCGACTTGCCGGTTAGACTTCAAGTTACCATCACCTTTGTTTGAATGGCAAATTGCGTTGAAAGAACACGGCACCCAACTTTCAAAAATGCACTTTTTATCAGTTCTTACAGTTAGCTTCCGTGACTCAACATTCAAGACGGTAGCAAGACTAAGTAGAGAAATGTATTCTTCATAATAGCAGACTTATTTTAGGAAACTTGAACATTTCAAAGGAAATAAATGTTATTTAATGACCCCAACAATGTCATCATGGGGGTTGAATGTTTAAAAGGGATTAACACTAGTCCTAAGAAAGTGTGAAACATCATCTGTTACAGACTTACCGATAATTTGCTTCCTGTAAAAACTCCCCGTAAAATTTCTCCTATGCTCTTTTCCAACAGACAGGATGCTAGCAGGTATTGGTGTTTTGACCTACAATAACACTAGAGTCACATGATAGAGGTACCACTTCCTAAATTATTGAAACTGCCCGAACTGGAAGTTTAGATTTGGCCACCGGTTCTACGTGTAATTTGACATGCGAGGTTAAAATATCATAATTCAGTCATAAGAATAATGCAATAAAACCTTTTAACCGGAACTTTTGAGATGACTTTAATTAATTTCGGAGTGACGCTAAGATTAGGTTGTGTGTATATTTTTGAAAGTTATTTTGTGAAAACAACAAAACACCACAACTCTGTTGTGTGTATCTTCATGGCTGGAGTTTTGCCGTCACGAGTAAAATTCAATTAACTGGTAAGTACACGAATTGTGTACTTTCGAATTTAGGGACATTTCTGTTGACCAGCTGAGCTAGATGTTAACAAAACGTGTAGCGGAGCTCGTTTAGCTGTACTAAACAGTTGACATTATACATTTAACTTGTAACGGTGTATTAGTGCCGTATTTTGATGGTCATTTTTTTAGAGTTGTTGTCCTATAAGAACTATCATGTGTGAAAAATTGAAGGTGATGTGCCATCCAAGTCTAACTATGAAGTTAATTAAGAAAGCTTAGATCCGTTTCAAAAATCGTGCTACTTCGTTGTCGAAGTGAGTTGAAACAAAAGTAGATAATTAGCTAACTACGACATCATCTTTTATTTCATGTAAGTTGAATGAAGCAGTAGTATGATGTTAAATTTCAGTCCTCAAGCACTTACCTTCTGGCAGCTACGGCAGAGATCTGTGCTGAATTTACCAACAACACACCGTCAAAGCACGATTTGCATAACAAAAGCTCTCAGCACTCAACGTCCTCAAAGATTGGCATATGGTTTACACTGAGGAGAAAATGAAACTGTTATTGATCCAGTATCGAAAATGCATTGTCGCTAATGATGTGCAAAGGCTTAAACTGTGCGTACACTGTTTGGTTATCGCTAGAGGTAGAACTGCGGAATCGTCTGACCATAAAATCGTAATAGACTATCTTTATGCTAAACGCTCCTATCTATCCGCACTTGTTCTCTTCCCGCCCCTTTATTATCTGATCAATGCGTGGACACTATAATAATATTGTTAATTTGAGTGGTTCGCTCTTGGTCGATCGCGGACTCGTGTTTTTGCTGCACAACTACCTCGCGACATTTTACATATATAGTTTTTTTAGGTTTTCCTGCGAGTTAAACAAGCCTACATATATAACATTTGCTTGGATTCAAAAATTATCCTCTCGCGTTACGACTTGTTGTTTAAAATAAGAATTTCCCCACAGGTGTTTTTGCATTTTGGCTAGCTCCTAATATAAATCGTTAGAGCAAATTCTATTCATTAAAACTTTATTTGGTCAGACTAACTCCTGCTCTTTCTTTGCCTTGGGTTCACGTCCACCACTTTCATTCTCCTGTACCCCATTTAAACAAACAAGTGCAAAATATTCGGAAATCAACAGACATTGATGGTGAGCCGCACCATTCAATCATTTGATGGCTATTCTCCTTCATTTTTTTTTGATACGGAACGCCGTGGGAAATTCTTCTTGAACAGTTTCGTTGAACAGAAGTTAATAATGACTGACGAAGTTAACGACTTTGTCATCTGGTATTTTTTCTCTTAACTAGAGAGTTTCAGTCGTAAAGGTAAATCCATACCACACGACCGTCGTACACATTGGCGTATGTTACTGTCTCTTTGGAGCACAATTATTGCTTATTATTCGCGGATAAATGTTGGTTACAATGTGACTTGAAGATTCTTGTGACTCAATGGCACAACGGACGAATAGTCATAAGTCACGATTGTACCGCCTGGGTTAGCCGTAAAGGTGGCAAATAATTTAAAGTTAATGGAAAGAATGTTGCTTCTGCCAACCACGTTGATTGGCATTTAGTTGTCGCGAAAGTCCTTCGTGTGTTTCGAGGGATGATAAAGAATACATTCTTCACAGTTGGCCAGATAATTAATTACCTTCTATTTATCAAAATATCTATATAACCCGACTTCGAGGCTATATAGCAGGAGTAATATGTATCGTTTTCTAGTTGTTTATGCCTCTCAATTCCATGGGGAGACTTAGTAACAAAAAACTCCCAAAACTAAGCTAAATATGGAAGTGTTTCTTGCTAGCTTTGGAGTCAGGTTAGAATTTGGTTATGTCAACTTAAAGTGTGCTGGCATAAAGTCAAGTAACCGTCAAGTTAGCCATCCAAATCCCGCACTATCCAACCGAACTTCCTCGAAGAATTTTGCTGTACAGGATAATCACTAAACATTTGTTTTAACTTGACAAAAATTGACTTCTCCTGGACATTCGGCTCATTCCTGGTTACCGACACGCATACTGTCAGTGTGTAAGAGCGACATTAAGTGTCTTTGTGAGAATAAAATTTGTATTTGTCTAGTACGTGTTATAATAACGAGAACTAAGGAAAAGAAGGTGTAAAAAAACTTACAGGTTTTCTCAAGCTGAAGTGTTTTGTCGTCTGTTGTGGTCAGGATGTGAGGATATTTAGTCACTGGTGCTGATGCTATCTCTGGCTTCGTACAGCCCTCAGATCCGGAATATTTTAACAAGCTGTCAGTTTACTTTATAAATAGCTTTCTCAGACCTCCTAATGCTGCAACAACTGCCGGTTCGATTTAATTGTTTTTACGATCTCTCCTCGTTTATACTCAGATGCCTTCATCAGTATTGTTTGTCGGATGTAACTCATGATTGCGAAACTTATTTCATGACTTGTAGATTTAGCATAGAAATTTCAAGTCTGAATGATTAAACGGACCCCAATATTGTCCTATCAAAGTGAATCTCCACCAGGAGGAAAATGTCGCGCGATTCGACTTTTTCCGCGGCGATTAACACGTGTATTCAATCAGAACTATTCGGCACGTGTTACGCTGCGAAAAAGAAAAATTGAGTCGCTCGACCTTTTCCGCCTAATGGAGATACGATTTAACGCTGATCAACTCCGGTCGGGTGGCTTTAGGTTGATTTAATTTGCCGTCTCTTTCATTTTTGTTTTCATTGTGGGTGAGGACAGAGGTCATGAGTGAGCTGTGCACTGCTTGGGAAGTAATTCGTAAGCTTTAAACATCCGCTGTCAGTTCTAGGTAGTAAATACAGCAGGGGGCACTCAGACATGTCACAGAAATCATTGGGCATACTTCACTGATTCATTGAACCAGACGAAATCGACCCCTAACAGTTCATTACCGCTCAACTAGTTCATATCGCAGGTGTCCACACAAGAACTTGACATATCGTCTACGTTTTCTCTTTATTTATTTATTTTTTTTTTTGTTTTATATTTTTTTGTCTTCCCCTCTTGCCACTTTATTCCCAATAGACGCGATGAGCACGGGTAATTTTCTACCGTCATCATTTCACTTCCTTAAGGCTTTTTTCATTGGTTTTTAAGGGGTTTTTTGTCAAATTTTGTAATAAAACGTTGCCGGGACTTCGGATATTTGAACGTCCAACGACTATGGGTAAAGTGCGATAGTTTAGTATTTTAATGGGAACTTAACTAGGCTTGTCGAAAATTTCTTCCTTTTATTTGAGCGTGTGTGGCAATCTTTCGTAATCAACATTCTTGGTTACAATCTTTTCGCGACATTTGGAGTAACTTGTAGGAGGAAGCAAGATCTTCTGCCTTGTACACAACATTCGCTCGTTATTTTGGGGTCGATAAGTAAACGTTCGTCGAACTCGTTTATTCAGAAAATGTTTTTGAAGCCCGGGTAGGGATAGAACCCGTAATCTTTCGTCCCATTGGGGTCCTGGTCCCGGAAGGATGCGGGGTCGATCCCCGTATGGAGCTCAGAAGCAAATTTCTGGGTATATGAGCTCAACGTACGACCTGTCATCTTCTCTTGTAACACCAAGTTTACACATACATTACTTACTTCACATTGCTGAATTTTTGTTTTCAAGTGAATGTTTAATCATCGCTTTAAAATCAATGTAATGCTTTCTTTGCCATCACTCACCGAGTAACGATCTATCTATACGTGATACCTTAATTAAGGCTATAAAGTTTGAAGAAGATTTAAGAAACTTCACGCCTGACGCTGTAACAAGTAATGTCAGAGACCTTCCTACATGCGGAATACTTTAAACTCGCGAAGTTGTCTCGATCTGTGGAATGGCTGTTGATATTGATGCGCTCAAAAATAGTGTCACTGTTGTTCTTAAAAACACTGTCACTGGTTCAATCGTTTTTATACTACGCGTCAGTTATAAAACTGATTTATACTTCAGTTCTACGCATTTATAGTCAGAATTCTTCATCTGAGCATGGTCAACACATTATTTAATGGCACAGATAAGGAAAAATAAGAACCTTCAACGTCCTAATGTACTGTATATCATGCGGATGACCGTACTGACACGCTTTCATATAAACACGCTGATTATAAAAGTCCCAGAATCTTATGCAGACGTATCACCTACAGTCAATAACATTTGCTGTTTGAATGTCATCCGAGAACAGACCCTTATCAGAAAATCCCTGATCCACTATTAGCGGTTGACATTGAAGAAGAAAATGCATCCAGTATTCCGTCTTCATCCTAATTTTGTTTTGTTTATCTTGACCGTGAATACAAGCTATAGTTCTCGCATGACAACAAAATAATTGAGATATAGAATTACGTACGGAGAGACCCTGTTCACGTAGACTGTGACAATTCTGTTTAGTTGTTTGCACTTGGGTCGAGAAGAAGTTTATCTCAACAGGGCTGATCTTATTGATTTGGTTTTGAACATCTGCCCTCCAGAGTTCACTTGTGATTGAATTCTATACGTCTACAAAAATCACTGCACAAGTTTTAGTCGTTACATAAAAGGACAATTGAATACTTAGCTAAGACGTCTGTGAAAAAATATAAGTCTTCCTTGTATTAATTATATTTGATTGACAAATTGAACGTATGTGGTGCGTGGGATATAGTTCGTGTTACATAAAGGAAAAGAATCGTGGGCAATCAGAGAACTTTCAACAGATAGTAAACCGTGTTAAATCTGTTGCATTGTTGTTTTCCGGAATATTGCCTTCTATATTCTCACGCGAAGTTCCAAATAAAACAGTTTATAACTTGTAAGAGCTTTATTTTTGTTCATGCACAACGCCGCACTTTTATAAGTTTGTTGCTTGTTATTTTCCATCACTAAGGTTGTGGGAAAGAAGGTTGTTTGTCAACAGCTGTACGAAATAAGGTGCTTTAGCAAGATCTTATTACTCTTGTATCATTTGTCCTGGTATTTGTACACTTCTTTCAGAGCTGTATTTTCGAGATATTGTCAAAAATTATGAATAAATTACTGTCTACCAAACAACGAAATGGATTCCAGTACTTTTACGAAGGATGTCGAATGAAGACTTAGCGCTTGCACGAATATCAAGTCCTGAACACAAATTTAGCCAAAACAAACGTTTATCTTGTACAAATTTTTGTAATATGTTCCGCGATTGTAGATGGTTGTGTAATTCATAGGACCATCTCTATGGAGCAAAATAAGCGGGGATTAGACAAGTAAATGGTCAAATACCAGTGCCTGGAATTTGAGGCATCTTTTTTCGAATAGATGGCCTTTATATGGTCTCGTTGAGAAACATCAGTTAAAATGGTGCTTAATAGATCTTTTCTATATATAGATTAAGACATCAAGGCTTCCATAGACGCAACTTGTAGCTCGCGATAATTTAGTTGCCATGGAATTGTTTTTTAACATGTTACTGCAGTAAGTTCCATAGCAGTAAGTGAAACTAATATAGAAGACAAGAAACTTGAATTTTCTAAAGCAAACGGTCTTACAAGTTGTCGTTGTTACAACCACCCACTTTACTACAATCCTTCACTCTTCTCTGCCTTCTAAAACGTGAAACTCTCCTGGGCTGGACGACAAACAAAATCCGTCGCTGGTTTATAATTTTGAGTATTTAAAAACTATAGAGTATTTTTACTTACATGGTCTTGGCACTCACACCACCACACAATGAAAAGGAAGTCTATATGTATTTCGTACTCATGAGCGAGCAGCAAGCCATTTTTGAAGGCAGCACTCATCCATTGTCATATAGTGAAAAACAGTGCACCTTGGTTTAACTATAGCAAGGTAGCAGTTTGAGTTAAGTTTTGATCTGACATCTGTTGGTGTGATTGATGAGGTTTTTGAATAATTAGCACAATTATTAGTCTTAAACACGAACAACTTTGGTAAATACATGTCACTCATTCCACATCTACTATATTTTTTTTATTTAATCCTCAAACCAGATTTACTGTTGTTGATGCCTTCAATGGCCGAGTTCCATCATCCTGGGTCAGGGTGTATTGGGTTAACAAGACTATCTTCTTTTGTCTACCCAAATTGTATTCACGTGGACTGATCCGATTTCGATGATGAAAAAGTTGTACAACCTTAGTTTCACTCAGCTGCTAAAATTACAAATTTAATAATTTACATTCCTGTTCTCATTCAAGAGGAAAAATAATTAAGCAAATCTTGTCTGGAAAGTGACAAATCCAATTATGAACAAATGATATAGAAATCTGGAATATCGGATTAGTGCACTTACGTATTAGGGAAAAATGATAGTTTTGATTGCTTATTGGCATAATAAATGCTCAGAAAAATTTCGTAAATGCTGGAACGTTTACCCCGAATTTTTAAATGTCAAGCTAAATCATCCTCGTTTGTGTATTAAACAGTTCGATTTTCCGAACCCATTATGACACTCATTGGATGTACGCTTGGGTTGGTCTTTCAAAACTCTGATAGCTTCACCTGTGGTTTGGTTCTGGCGAGTGAACAACCGAACATAATTTTATCCACTTAATGGCATTGTTTGGTGAATAACCATCTATTCGGCTCATTAAAGTTATGGATATCAATTGTAAAGAGCCAAAAGGGTGACCAAAACTTATATGAGAGGATGTCCTCACGTTTCGACTGAGCGAAGGTACTTTGTCCGAGTTAAACGTGTACTCGGACCTTCGCTCGACATGTCAGACCAACTAAGCTTCGGCAGTTCCAGGACCTTTTTTTGTTTTGGTTTGTTTTTGCACGTCGTTCAACACTGCCTAGGAAGTTCTGTACTTGTATATCATTATTTGGATGGCACTATTCACTTGCCAAGTGTTCGGACCATACAGAACTCCAAGGGCAGGATATACATATGCTTACTCGGCTGATCCACGGGATAGCCTATCATGACTGCACGTCCCTGAATCCTGATGCATTAACATACAAGATAAGCTATTTACAACAATTTATAATTATATTTACGTACACACACATACACATAATAATAATAATAATAACTTAATTTCTATAGCGGTATATACAAAAGCTCTATATCGCTTAACAATCGAAATTAAAAGCTATACAGAAGAAAAAATTAACCTAAATACGTGACAAAAAAAGACAAATACACAAATAATTAATTATAATTATAACATACACATACATATACCTACACATATTCATATTCATAGACATATACATATAATATTTATATATATATATATATATATATATATATATATATATATATATAATCATCAAGAGCCCGCTCAACATAAAGCTTAAAAATCATATAATCATCATGCAAACTTTATTTAAAAAAAGAAGAAACAACTACGTTTCGGGACCGGCTCCTTCTTCAGCAGCTCACAGTTAAAGAATAGAGTCCTTATATACCTTATCGTTCTTCCTTAAATTTACATAAATTTCAAACCTCCATTACATTTAATCCCAGAGAGCATAACATTTTAATTTTTCAGTCCAAAAACCTTCCCTTGCTGTTGGATCCCTAACATCGGTAACATCAATTATTTTAACAGATAAATCTTCCAGACCTATACGCTCATCTTGACTTTGGACTTTCATCCTGCACTTCAGGTAGTGCATAATATCCTTCGAGAAATGCAAACTTTGGTTGAGTTGGTGCCTGTACTTAAAAAGCTTTTGCCGGTTACTCCGAGGTTAAGCTTTAGGAGAGCGAAGAATTTGAAGGATATTTTGGTGAGGGCTAAAATGCAACCTATGGAGGAGGGGTCCAAGGGAATGTTTTGCTGTGGAAAAGCCAGATGTAAAGTTTGTAAATTTGTTTAAACGGGATCGATATTTATGGGTAATGTAGAGAAGCGGTCTTTCCATATCAATCATTCCTTTGATTGTGACTCTCAAGGAGTGGTATACTTAATAACATGCAAAAGATGTAGTAAACAATATGTGGGGAGCACAACAACACCATTCAGGTTAAGGTTCAATAACCATAAGAGTTCTTTGAGACGATATGAAAGGGGACAAAGGGGAATTTGTGGGGAACACCTGTATGCACATTTTCTTGAAGATGAGCATATAGGTCTGGAAGATTTATCTGTTAAAATAATTGATGTTGCCGATGTTAGGGATCCGACTGCAAGGGAAGGTTTTTGGATTGAAAAATTAAAATGTTATGCTCCTCTGGGATTAAATGTATTGGAAGTTTGAAATTTATGTAAATTTAAGGAAGAACGATAAGGTATATAAGGACTCTATTCTTTAACCGTGAGCTGCTGAAGAAGGGGCCGGTCCCCGAAACGTAGTTGTTTCTTTTTTTAAATAAAGTTTGTATGATGATTATATATATATATATATATTATACATATAATATACATATGTGACACACACACACGTATATATAACTGCAGTTGTCTGATGATCGTCCAAAGAGACGTGAAACTCTGAGTAACAACCCAGAACTTTAAGCATATTCATTTCATATATATATATATATATATATATACAAATATTTTGAGTGAAACCATATACAGGCAGAGTGCTCGATACCGAAGTAGATCAAAATATAAGAGAAGTGAGAGACAAAACTCGAATTACTTCATAGAACTTTTTAATCACGACAAATTTGTTTCGTACGTTTCTTTCACACTCAACAGAAGAAATGAACTTATAACTACATGCAGACATAGAAAGATATTTCTATTAAACAACCAATAACTCTACTGTAAGCACTACTGTAAACTGACACCCATTAGTCCATGACGCTATATCTCATTTAAATATCTCATTCAAGTAACTAAGTTCTTTGGCATGTTACATCAAACGCGATTATCACCTGACGAGTGTGGCAAGCTTAGCTTGCCATACGAAGCAAATTTGTCGTGATTAAAAAGTTTTATGAAGTAATTCGAGTTTTGTCTCTCACTTCTCTTATATATATATATATATAATCGCAACACAAGATTTGGTTACTTCATAAGAACTTTTATTCACTACAGAACTGTTTCGTATGACAATTCCGAAGCTTGTCATACGAAACAGTTCTGTAGTGAATAAAAGTTCTTATGAAGTAACCAAATCTTGTGTTGTGATTATTCCGCTCTACCTCAGTGTTGAGCACTCTGCACCCATATGACTTTGTTATTGATACTTGTTATCAACACACACACACACACACACACACACACACACACACACATATATATATATATATATATATATATATATATATATATATTATTGTAAATAGCACATCTTGTATGTTAATGTATCAGGATTTAGCTAGTACATCTAATTATAGTGTACTAGCTTATACTATTACTAATTATAGCTAATACATCAGCATATAGCTATATGTAGCTATATATGATTATACACATTTGCGATTTAACATATGATAAGCAGTAGGCTGTTTCTGAATTCTATATTTCTTCTGCTTGAAAAAATACCCAATCCAACACGTTGCGTTAAAAATGATCGTAGCTGATAAGAGCTCGTGGCAACAACAAGACTTTCTGGTCATCTGTGTACCCCAAGAGTAGCCTGGTAATTGTTAACGCCATAGTAATGTGTGAAATGTGTGCCAGTGTCGCAGTAGACAAACAAGTAGCTTTCCCTACAAGTGATAGTCAACTCAAATGTGCGTGGCTTTTGCCAGTTTGTGATATCGACGTAAAAAAAAAAAATTGAAATTGGTTGAAGAGGGCTGCCGACTTTAAATCTGACTGTAATATTTGAAATTCAATTGTTATGCAGCCAAGTATTACAACAGATGACATTTTTATAGGTCTGCCTTTTAAACGGAAAACAAAAAATACGTTTTTCTGCTGCTCATACCTTTTTAGGTTTTTGCGTTTTGATCGTTTTCTGTAACATGCATCTTGACTGGTTTTTTTTTTTATTCAAATAAACTGGGGCTCATATAGTCAACATTCTCGTCATTCCCACTGAGGAATCAAGCGGGCTTGTCGTCACGTTTTCCTTAAGCGGCTTAAGTTTTAAACAAATATCCGTCAAGCTGTGAGAAGATATTATTGGGTAAATATGTTATATGTATTAATAGTAAACATACACACTGATTTTTCCATTTCCAGCTGCTCAATAAATAAGTAAGGCTCCGTTGAGTGTTTTTTTTTACTTAAGAACAAAATTGCCCAACGTGTGCATAAAATTGTTGGGTTTAAACCTCACTCTTTCCACGACATTTTAATAGAGAAATCTGTTTTGGCAAGATTTCGCCTTAAAAATCCATTGGATGTTTGTCAAGACAGTGCACCATTTCAACCTATTTTCATGTCAATGTCGCCTATTGATACCTCATCAAAGCTTTCTTTGATCAACAACAAGGCCTGCTCTTACTTTACTCAGTCTTTGACAAATGTTACACCCTAGACAACCATTTCTAGTTGTTGCATCATCTCTCTAATGTCTCAGGCATGCTTGTTCTAGTCACGTCTTCCGGAATTCTGTTTTTTTAATTCTTTGCATCATCTTTTAATCACGATCTCCATGCTTTTATATTCTTTGCCTCTTTCTTCATAATCACATTCAATCCAAATACCTCCAAACTTCTCTTTCTGACATCTTTATATCTCAATCTCTGTCTTCCTTTTAAGATCTGTCGTGAAGCTGATGCGTAAGGAACAGCCTTCCCGTAAATGTTAAATGTGAATTTCCGAGACAGAAAATCAAACATGATATATAACATGCAGCTGAAAATCTTACAAATGATAAGGTTGATAAAGAGTCAATCCAAAGAGAAAGACTCTAGAGTGATCTGGAAGTAGTCATATTTACGAATGTGTATACTCAGACAAGAATTTGAGATTGATCTCAGACCGTGAGTTAAGGTCAGTGAGTAAGTCCGTTGTTGGTGAACGTGTTTTTTCACATTAAACCTCAAGATCATTTTCAAACTGATCCAGAAGTGATCGGAGATTGGTGAACAGGAACGTTCAACAGCGTCATGAATTTGATCCCTCTCAGAGTGAGCTGAACGTCGTCCAAAGGTAGTGAATGTCATCATTCACGTAAAGCCTTGAGTTTGATCTCATATTCATCTAAAAGTGTCCAAGATTGGTGAATGTGCATAGTTCACGTAGAACTTTGACGTTGATTTCAGACTGATCTGAGTGAGAGTGGTTCAATGCTGATGGATGTCATTGTTTACATTGGACCTTTTGACTGATCTTAGGACAATCTAAACCTGGTCAGACACTTGTGGAGGACAGCGTTCGCACTGCAACTTGCGATCAGGCTTAGACCAGTCTTAGTTCTGTCCGAGATTTGATGAACATGATTGTTCCTACTACAGCTTCAGATTGATTTTCCCGCAATACATTTGTTGTCTAGATGACACTCTCGTTCGATCTGAAAGATATTCGTCTTTGACCACCTTCCGAAGTGCACTATCGTAGAAGATATAAAATTGATCGAAAATTTCATTCTTCTGTTCACTCTGCCTGTAGAATTTCTTGGAATAAATGAACTGTGGAAACGTTCATTCCTAGATTTAATTAGATTTCATGAAGCACCGAAGGTTTTTGTATCGGATTCCTTTTCCAGTATGACCCAACGCTTCGCAATACAAGAGAGGTTACTTTGGCTCGTTTAAACAAATTTATTACAGTTTTATTCCTCCTAGTTTTTCGTGTTTTACTTCATCGCTTAAGTTTACTGTTGTTGTTCAAACGCTCTTGCCTATAACTGCTGTGTAACCACAATGCTGGTCTGTAGGTCGGACAATTTAACGTTACATGATAAGGTTATCTAGTACTATTAAAATAGCATTGGTTGACATTTCCGACTTTTTAATCGCTTGATAACGTAATAATTGTTCAATACAGAGTTTCCAACAGTTGAATAAGTGACCTTGCTTTTGTACTTGCTACGGACACTTTTGTTCCAGAATTGTGACGTGCAGAAACCCAGCCAATCCAATACATGAAAACTTCTAGCGTGCGTTTTTAAAGATCGCTACCATTATTGTGTGAAGTAAAACAACATAATATACAAACTGTAGAACGTTTTTTCTGACACTTATTCAAGCAATTCAGGCGAGTTAAATCCATTTGCTATAATAAGTTACTTTTAGTTATAGTAAGAGAAACTCAGAACACGTAACCAATCTTACCTATTGTCCTGTTTCACCATCATCAGTGATCAAAGTTGTCGTGTCATCATCTTCGCTAGAATAACAGACAAACAGAATTTCTAAACTACGTCTTTTTGTTGCCCTCAACAGACTCTACTTTCCTGAACGAAATGCGGTGAACTCATGCAGTGATGTGTGTATAGATAAACCTACGTTTGTTTTTTGTTTGGTTGTTTTTTCGTTTTCAACCCAACACGCAATTTGCATATGTTATTAAAGAAAAGAACTTAAATTAATCATCAACAACACATTATACAGTGCATAATAAGACGAATGAAAACAAAAATATTTTACTCCACATTCAGAAATGAAACCTCTGCCACAGAATCTAATTAGCAAAAAGTGTAGCTTTCTATGGATTTACGAATACTTTTTGTTGCCGGCGGTTATTTTGGCAAATTAGCATTAATTTTTTTTATCTAGCAAAGTAATCTAGTTTTTTCTTTAGTGTTCCCACAGGTTTCCGGTAAAAAAATTACTCCAGTTTAAATACGGCACACGATTAAATGTCCAAACGTAGTTATAGTTGGGCTTAATAAGATCGAAATTTGGCAGTAGTTTTGTTGATGGAAAACTGATTTTTCTTTCCATTCTTTTACCATATTCTTTGAATAAATAAACACGTTAAGCGTAAAACTGCTTATTAAAATATTAAAAAGAAACGTGAAAAAATGCGTATGTTTGCTTTAAGACGAATTATTCTATTGCGGATATTAAAACCCTTACGAAATACACGAGGTAATGTTACAAAATAATCTTTATGCTTTGCGACACTTATGTGAGACATTTCTCCCAAATCAGTCAATCAGGTATCAGTTCGTTAATTTGCGATAGTTAAAGTCTTTCAGACGATAAAGAATCTCACTTTTGTGCCCATTTCTTCAAGTATCTCCTCTCGTGAAGCGTATTTGACTAAGTTTACATCGACGAAAGTAGTAACTATTGTTTGGTAGCCTACATTTCCACTCTTTAAAAAGTTTAATAAAATTTTAGTATATAGGACGTCGTAGTCAGTAGTCGAACTAAGCGACTGTGCCAAGCAATGCCTCAAAAGCTAAGTTTTTGTTAATAAGAAAACAGATGTTGTTAGATAGCCTCAGTTTTTGTTTCCATCAGAAAAATAAATTGCGCGTTACACGTTTTTGTGCGATCAGCTGAACAAATGCACAGTTTTAACATAAACTAGAACTTTATATGATAAATGCACCCCGTCACCTCCCTATAACTATATTCCTCACAATACACACTCATTACGAATACTTCTAGGAAATCCCAGGTGGAATGCCTGCAATAAACTGTTGACACCAAAGATAGAGAACGAGAAAACAGAATGGGTTAAAGAACGTAATTAAAACATATTTCTAGCTTGTGTTTGGCGTTCGTGTCAGAGAGTGAATAATTAACAAGTTCAATTACAATATGTCTGGTAACTCTATGCTGGAGCTGTTACTTCTGGATTTAAAGTTCGACCGCTTTTCATTTCTTCCATTAGGTTTTCGTGTGTATATTCGTGTCTTTGCGTAACGTCTGTCTGTTCAGAAGAAAAAAATTGTTTTTGAGTGAAGGCAACAATTTTCAGTCTTCACTGGGGGGCCGAACTTTTCTATATTTATTAACTGTGGCTCGTTTTAAACAAATCTGTCCTTGATAAGACATCATCAGTCTGCTTTCAATTTGGTTATCTGGATTTTTTATTTAAAATGAAACAACTTCTAAACAACAAAGTAAAGTACCTTTCAACTTAAGATGAAAACATCCACTGTCGACCGGAGGAAAGGATCGTGTGCATGGCAAGACTACCATAGTGTTTGTTTAAAGAAAATGGAGATTTGCTAAAACCCCTGGTTTACAGGATCGAAGAGATAATTTTCTGATCAGTCTAAGTGGTATCATACGAGTGATAAAGAAAGACTGCTGACGACCAAAATGAAATTTAACAATTGATAATCCCAGATAAGAAATCTCACTGATAATTTTGGAAATATCGAAAAAGTAGAACAGAAATCTGGACTGCATTTGTTGCTTGGTTTGTGCATGAAAATTAACGACCGTGTCAGAAACATATTCTCACTTGGAAGGGATTTTGATGTAACGCTGTTATCGCAAAAGAATTCCAACTCGTGCACTGTATATCATACAGGTTCGGCCCATTCATGCGATTGTCAGACAAAAATTGACTTATGATTCCTTAAACCCGTGAAACTCAGAGTCACCACGTTTCAATGTTTACAGTATTGAACACATTTTACTTATCAGCCGTGCAGCATACTTTGATCTTAAGCAATTACTTAACCGATCAAGGATCGAACTCAGTTGGGCCAAGCCATAAACCAATGTGGTGAAAACCATACTAAATATCAAAAACTGAAACCAATTTTAGGCTAAGGACAGCAAGGAGAGCTGCAGAAATTAATCTCTAACACATCACTGTACAAGAAACCCAGCAAGTAAGAGTAGTAAGTAACTTATCAAAAGGCTCGTTATAAAGTTTGAATGAAACTCTCGGATGGTGCAATTTATATGTCTGGCCGTTATCTTCTTTAACCTAACATGTCTTGCGAAATGTGAGGCAGTAGGAACGCATAAGGGATATTTCAAAAGTTAATATTTCAACATTTCTACTTCTAACAAGCAGCAAAATTGTTGAAAATTCCAATAACCCTATGAAGCAAAGCACGCATAAATTACTTAGACGATCTATGATTGATGGTTTAAAATGATTGAAAATTTTCTGGCTGATAATTTCGAGCTCTGCGATACGTTACACGGTGGAATAAAAGTTTGTAGTAACCATTTGAATTACTTAATTTAATACAATAATATTTACCTGACAATTGTGGAAATGCTTTTAACCTACATAAAGCCAGGAAAGTTGTACATATGTGTCATAGATAGTCTTGTTCCTGTCTCTCTCCTTGCTTAATTGCAGGTGGCAGTGTGTTGTGTTATTGAAGGAAAACTCTCTCTTTTAATTAAACCAGCATATTTCTCAAAGAAGAATGGAACGGCAGTGAGAGATTAACATATAAAAATAATATGTCACGGGGAGTGTGTGTGAGTGTTATTTTTTATTTAAGCAATATATGCAGGACAACAAAGAAAAATAATAACGAAGCTGTTTGTTTTAGTTCATGTCGTTTATTCTCTCGAATAAACGTTCACGTATAGTAATTGCCTTTTTTTAACTTTTTAATAAAAGCCTTATTACAAAAAGAACTGAAAGGTTCATATGTAATTCGCAGGATAAATACACGGGAGCCCTGCCAATAGTTTTAAGTCGGACAGGCATTTGCCAAAAATGAGAGAATACTACACAAACAAGTTTGATGAAAGATTCCCGAGGTTGCATTGTTAGGACGCAACATTTTTATAACTTGGAAAATGTTGTGCAATTGAACATCGTACTTGAGTATATGTGTCCCTCGTTGTAGTCCCTCGGTCAAATATTCTCTAGAATGAGACTTTTCAGCTTCCTTTTTTATAAAACGTGTTTACTTTAATAAATCGAAACCAGCATTGAATTACTACTTTTGTTTGGTTTTATTTTGAGGATGTGAAAATTGCTCGTAGTATGAAAATTATTCGTTTGTCGTTGGGAGAAAAATAAAACTATGCATTGATGAGCAGTTTCTTGTACCTCTTGAAAACTGAGCCATTTCTGAGAAGTTTCTGTTGTTGTAAACACAAAGTTCATCAATTTAAATTGGGAAACTTTCGATGCAAAGCCGTCAATATATATCAATCTGTCAACAGATCTCATTTTGTAAAAAAATTTAGGAAGATATTGGCGGAGATTCTATATCTGTGCCCTGTAGAAAGCCTTTCTCCTCGTTCTGTTGACTTTTTAGTTGACATGGGTGCAGATTACAGCTTCATGTGCAGAAGCATAAGACATGCTAGAAAGTCCAATTCCGATATTTTTTTCTCCAGACGTGATCTCGAAACCAGTTGTACTTATTAAACTACGAAACTAAACAATAAATTAACAATCGCTGATGAAAGATGATATACTGACATCTAATAAAAAGTCCGTTCCACCGGTCACGTTGCAATTATTTACATAAGAGGGAAACCGGTGGTGGTTGACACTTATCCTCATAGGACTGAAATATAGCATGGGAAGGTTACAAGTACTTGAGGGCCTACCAGATCCAGTTACCAGGGAGCAAACTTTACTTCTCGCTTTGATGTCTGCAACTATCGGCAAATATCGATTATTAGGATTTAAGCTTAGATTTCAGATGTCGGTAGCAATAGGTGACGTACAAGGGTTAAGACTAAGGTAGGACGTTCACTTTCATACGACTGAAATACACCACGGTTTACTGATAAGACGTCACTTTGATAAGACGCGGCTTACGTAAGTCACGAAAACGCTTGTATGAACAGTACAACTATTGGCCTATTTAAACGATATGGTTGCTGCATTGGATTGTTCCTTCTCTTGTATACAACGTTGTATCAACGGCGCCATTTCTGTTTACGACTGGCTTGCTAATGTAGCAGTACGTCCGGATGGCTCCAGTGAGTTAATCGGATACATCAGAATGAACAATCGCATACTAATCGGAGTCGTATCGTGGAAATGAACCACAGGATGGTGACGTCTTATTTAAACCTCGTCTAACACAAGACGCGTCTTCATACTTGTACAAAATGGACCAGTTATCTTTATAGAAGCCACGTGTTTCTTTCCTATAACTCACCATGTTGTATCATTTTAAAAGTGGTTCTTAATTTAAAGGGCTCTTTCGGGTAACGTGATGAACGTTGATTATCTACTGTCTGAAACTGGAATATTTCTAAAAAAGAATTATATAAATGGAACTAACCCCACTAGTCTATCCCGTTTATTTCCACTCACCACTGTCGTGATCATTGCAGCGTTGAAAGCTGTTCGCCGACGTAATTGTTTTTGAGAAGCTTTGAGTTACTTAATGAGTGTCTGTGATGATGCTAAGTTTAGGAAGTACACTTATGAGAACTTGACTAATTAGTCCTGCTCAATGCTAGGGCGTAGACATGTTGGAGAAGGAGAAAATATCCATCCTTAGCGATGGTTGTCCAAATTGAAAGTCATATCCACATGTCTTGATCATACCGCTCGGATATTCTAGCATTTGTGTGACTTTGATTAATCCATCATGCGCTAATGAATAATGAACCAAACCTTTACTTTGGTCTGTTTCTAATTAGTGAATTGCTTTGTGCATGGCCAATATAGACAGCTTTTTCCGTAATAATGGACAACGTTCGTACAGTATATCAACCCAAACTCTCTATATTCTCGGCCGAATGCAACCACTCCACTTAATAAGGGCTTCGTCTGCACAGGAAACTGTGAGACGTCATCTATTGCTGAATCCTATACCCATATAAACAGTTAATATTGTTGTTACAAGGAGAACAGGATTATTTTTACACAATTGATATCATTTTCTATCACAAATGTACGTCTACAGGGTGATAATTGAACAGCTTTAATGATGGCTAGCGTAAACATACGTTTTGTAAAGAACGTAGACCTCATCAAGAACTAGGAAGAATATCCTCAAGCTCTCCATAAAGTAACAATCAAGACGTTTTCTGTTAATTTCATGTCTTACCGTTCATTTTGCGACGATGATGTTGATGACGCCCTTCTGTATACACTGCCCTTGGTCTTCGGTCGATATAGTAAAATTTATCTTACGTTATTTTATCTCTAGTTCGAAACTGAAAGAAAAGTCAAACTGTGAACAAATGATCCCCCGTATGTTGTCTCGCCCTATTATGACACCATTTATGTTTAACCAAGCGCGGTGAGTATGCAACTTAAACCTTTTCCTTTTTTATAAATCAAATGATGGAAAGCGCGACAAACTAAATGAACATAGTTTGTTTGGGTGGTCATTTGGCGGATCATTACCGACTAGACCAAACGAACATTAATTCGAAAAACGTCAAGGATTATTTTATCATATGATAATAGCCCCGTATGAACACGAAAGGTAACCTATAATTGTATTCAAGATATACATTGTTCTACTTTATAAATCTTGAATAAAACTATTGTTAATAGAATGGTTAGTTGAAACAAAACGTAAAGTTCTTTTCGTAAAATGTGATTAAAACTTCGTGAAAGAGCGAGGTATTCTCGACACGGTTATGGAGTCATCAGGATATGTTCCGAGTTGCTTACCTTTATTGCAAACTGTAGAAAAAGTCTACTCGATAGCTTTCCTTGATGGTTATACGTAAGATTTCATCAAGAGAAGGGTTAGGATCATCTGTATAGGATAACAGGTACTTAGTGAATTGTTATGGCAACCTTGCCTCGTCCAGCTGGGCTGCAGACTGGTGTTACGTCGTCAACTATAAACTTGTGGGCTGAGGTTGATATCACCTTTTCAAGCTCATTACACTAGAGTTTACAAAGCCTTTCTTTATTGCCCCTGATCTTCTAAATATGCCTATTCCTGGTGGGTTTTTACTGTTTATCGCAAATACTGTTTACGAGAAGATAGATAATCATGGCATATAGGTTACCACAGATTTCCATGTGTCTATACACTGATTAAAAGAGGTCTACGACAATCCAATTGATTCATTATAAACAAATTCCTCCGACAAAAACATTGTGGGAGGCTTTTGAAATTCTATTCATGTTTTTTCAGAACTGTATGCGTATTTGGGTTTCAGCATGATATTACACGAAGTAGATTAAACAAAACAAGTATACAAAGACCTTTGAGGAAATGATAAGTAATATCAGCAAAGAGCTGTATGATTGAAACTAACGACGACCTCATTTGGTGTTGACCTCTTGGTAGTAAACCCAACTAGGTACACGGAAATATTAAAAGGCGTTAAAAACACTCTTCATCAAAACAAAAAATTAAAAAAATCAAGATCTCGATCACTAATGTCGAACTATCTAACAACCATATCTAGCAACCTTTTTTAAATTGCTCGTGACCGATAAGTTGCTGCATCTTTTTATGCTTTCAGTTTCTCGATATGTTGGAGTGAATGTAGTGAAGCAGGTAGAATATCCCCGCAGACCTTTGCAATATGTGTCCGTCTGAAAAGCTATGTAAACTTGTCCTTGAGCAGATTTACATCTCCACTGTGATTAAAGTGCCAACATTGTTTAAACAACCATAAGAATGAACTTTAACTATAAGAATGGGCTTAAACAGAGGATGAATACCGGAGTTTCGGGATTGTGTTTTAACTTTAGTAGCTTTAACGATGAGCTTATAGTTCTACCGCGGGTTTGGAGAAGGTGTTATGTTTGTTGAATTTAATATAGATAATCATAGAACAGAGAGGACTATTCATGAAAAGTCGAGCATAAGTTATAAAAAACAAGACTGACACTTCATAAATTAAAACTGAAAATGTTGTTACCGATTGAGATCTGAAGTTTTGTATTATAGCAGTCTTAACAAAATGTAAACAAAGAGGCACATAAGACGCTCTGCCGTTAAAAAGAATGTGAGAAAGCTCATCTTTCAAATGGAATGGGTCTTACCAAATGTTCATCTAAAATCAGACCAATTCTTGGGGTGAGCTACCGCAGTGTGTTGCAAAAGAAATTCTACTTCGATAAAATCAGAGGCCAAAAAATTATTTCCCAATATCAAAAGACTACCTGAGTGTCTTTTCATGAAAGAAGAGATGCCTTGAGAATGAAACTCGAACGATTTAAGAAGGACCCAAGTCAACCTCGTTAGTAATACCTGAACCCAAACCACCTCCAGTATGTATATGTACTTTAAAAAAAACAATACTTTTAAACCTATTTTAACTAGGATCAATAAGCATTGAAACTTTCTTCAGTTGAAACTATGTGTGCAGAGACCATACCAAATTCGTAACCTTCTGTTAATTTGTGTACTTTTGGTTTTTTACTTTAAATCTGTCGTATTTTTTTAAATAAATTTATGGTGAATAAACATCATTAATTATAGGATAAAGCATATTTTTCTCTCGCCTGCAATGATTTGTGTTTATTAATAGTAACCGCCTTGACTCTATTGAACAGCTAAACATCCAAATTTGGTACTTATTTTGTAAATTTAATTAACCTTGTTATTAAGGAGTTCTTTAGAAAACCTCTTTTATCTCACTGTAGACAAGTTAAAGAGCACACGATTTGAAAATTGAGTTTGGTCTATCTGAAAGAACTTTTGAAGTGATAAAGAATATAGATTACAGCTCTTTCATTCCTCTCACCATTCCTTAAGATGTTCAGATTTGTTTCGTATTTAAATGAGGTAGTTTATGACGTCACATTCTTGATAGAGGGTTATGACATCGATAATTCACGTATTATTTTGAGATTATTCAACTTTGCATATTACTACAAATCTAGAAACTATACTTCAGTGGAGAAAAATGGTGTTCCCAGAACCTTTTTGAATTTAAACCAAAATATATTGATTTAAACGTGGATGGTTTGAACCTAGGAGAATCAGTATTTGTTGGTGTAAGGTGATTGTCCAAGTTAGTGCAGTCTTAAGGAGGACTGTTAGTGGGCATACATGCCATCTGCCTCCCATAGGAAAAGTCCCACGCACTTTCTAGTTGATGATCCATTTCTTTCCCATTCTCATGCAGTTTTACTCCACATGACAACGTTACCCTATACTAACAATTGCTTTCTATTGACAGGTGATAGTTCCTTTTTGCACAGAACGTTTGTTATAAGAGACATTGTAAGAGGTGTGTCTTACCCTATGGCCATTTTTCGAATAAATCAAGGTTCTTGTTTCATACTTTTTAACAACAATGCGCCATTCAGGAGCGAAAGTTGTGGAAGTAAAAAATGCTATTAACGTTAGAGACTGCCATTATGGTGTGGCAAAATCGAAAGGGCAAATTTTCATACATCAAAATCTCGGTAACATCTCACACTTAACTTTTCTAAAAACTTGGCAACTATAAATGGATGACCTTTCGACTGCCTCAGCGGTGGTCATCTTCAGGGTCCTGAAGTTCAAAATTTCTAGACACCATTCTTTAGCTCTCCAAAAGCTCTATGAAATAGAACAAACTAATTTTTCGAATCATGGGCTCTTTGTGTACCCAAGTCAAAACTGGCTTTTATTGGTGAGAATTTTAAGTCCTGAATCCGACTCCAATCATCGAATCCAATTCAAGAGATTTCCCATCCGTTTTTGGTTTCAGCCATAGAGATACGAAATCCATTTTAGGATTGGAAAGTCAAGATTTATCAAAAGAAACGTAGCCCTAGTGAACGAACGATGAAGATAAAAAGCCCAGTCCGAAAAATTAAAGTGTAAGACCATAAAGATGCAAGTTGAAATAAGCTTACCAACGTTTAGCTAAGAACGTGCCACATCTTCACAGAGTAATGTTACAAAGTTGTCAAGGTCTCTTTTATACATATGTCTATTTACTATTAATTAGACACCTAAGCAGTCAAAACAAAATCTGAAGAGAGAGAGAATGGTATGGAAGAGATGTTTTCTTTGGGGGAATATTTAAGTGTAGAGTACCCTCTCTTGGATGACGAGCTTAAGGATAGATGAAGAACGACAGGAGGATGATATTGAAAATCGTCAGAGTTTCAAGGGTTTAACGGGTGTTATTGGATGAATGAGGTTGTTGCCATGGGACACTGTAGCATAGTAAAATCCTGAGAGGTGACGCACGCGAGTGGTATCCAGCAATTGTATGAGATAATGTGATTGTGTAGTATGTGATGATTGCAGATGACGTCACCAAGTTGCTTACGCCAATCATAATTATTGATGCGAGAATGTGTTATACGACAATTGTAAGGGATGGCGTGGATGTGTAGTATTCGACAATTGTCAGTGACTACGTAGTGGGCAAGTTTAGTAGGACAGTCGTACGTGACGACGTGAGCATGTCATAGAAGATAGTTGTAAGTAATGACGTATGAAGGCAAGTGGGGCTTAGTTATGTGGAATAGGACAACCGTAAGTGACTACTTAACTAAGTAATATAAACAATATTCGGCGATATCACTACAACTGTTGTTTTATTTACTTAAACGCCTACGGTCTTTGTCCGTCCAGCAGACAATTAGGAGGACATTTAAATATCTCGATGGCCTTTAAAATATCAAATCAATCCCTAGACTGACCAAATAGTTGCCATTTATGAGACACTTCAACTCATGTAAATTTAGTGTCTGAGTTCATGAGAGTACAATACTTGACTGTCGCTGGCCCCAGTGTTCCGCATACTATATCTCCTACTTTGCGCAAACTTTAAACCTCATCCATGGACAGGCAAAACTAAATAAAGATCACCAGGACAGGAATATTGCCGTCAATTATACTGACATATCCTGTAACTGACGGAAGTCAATTCCCAAGACGTCCACCTGAGCAATCAGGTTTAACACGTGAAGCACCATACTGGGCGCCTATTCCCTACTTTCGGTTGAACCACAGCCAGGATTTTGGTTCATGTGGAATATCGTAAGGATTAATACTCGGCGATGCTTTATGTAATTCTAGTAAAAATATCGGTCTTTTAAACATGCTCTGCCCTCATTGTGGCTCATACAGTGGATATGTGTGAAGTGATGTCACCTCTACAGACTCGTGGCAATGAAGTCCTTGATATACCATTATTGTTAAAGTTTATCGTACAATCCATATTACTAGTTGAAATTCTTCCGTTATTATTTTGCGTTCTTACTCCCTTCTGTCGAAATACATTGCCCTTTGGTGTTGAGTGACAGTTATTTCTTCTGCCAGAGTATGTTATACCTTCGGATTTTGATGTTCTTGCGACGTTCATAATAAAACAACACGGGCGCAGACAGGAGCCAGATAGTTCTTTGAATCCAGTTCGAAATTGGTCGTTACAGACGCTGTAGATAATTGGATTAATGAAACTGTTGCCATAAAGCATGATTAAAGCAAGTCCTTTGATATACCTCAATATCTTTGGGTGTTCTGTAAATAATTATCATGAAAATTAGACTAAAGAAAAGAAGGGAAGGGCAAGAAAGGGAAGGGATGGGAAGGAAAGGGATGGGATGGGATGGGAAGGAAAGGGATGGGATGGGATGGGAAGGAAAGGGATGGGATGGGAAGGAAAGGGATGGGATGGGAAGGAATGGGAAGGGATGGGAAGGAAAGGGAAGCGAAAGGAAGGGAAAGGCAGGGATGAAAAGGAAAAGAAAAGCAAATGGAAGAGAAACATAGGAAATGAAATGAAAGCAAAGGAAAGGAAGGAAAAAAGTACGTACAGATAAAAAGAAAGAGAATGAATGGGAAGTATGCAGACAGGTCAAGTGTGAGGTTCTTTCTGTAAGAATGTTTTACATGACAGGTTTGCTCGAAAAAAAAACAACAAACTTCCTGGAAATACTTTCCATGAAGTAATTGAACTGACGAGGATGAAAAAGAGTTTTTTGAATGGTATTTGATAATTTTTTCGTTAGTTTTTTGCGCTATTTTTGTCGCACTAAGATGCGGTTTACCGTTTTTGGAAAGCTTATGATGAAGTCACATATGGCAGCCGGAAGTGCTGTACAGGTTTTAGTTGACGTCATTGAGCTAGTGATTTGAGATGAAAGACCTCATTAGACAACTTAAGTGATAGATGTTTTTTCTCTCGTGTTCGTCAACCAAAAACTGCTAGTCTTGTCCGGTCAATTTCTCCTACAGCGGTACATGATATGCGGCGGTTTCTAAATTTCATCAATATCCAAGCTTGCTTTTGACTGACGAACATCAACCTGAAGTACTGTACGGATCTCTCTGATGTCAGTATGTAACTGATGCGGAGTGAATGATCGAAACAATTATACACAAGGTCCTTTTCATGTAAAAAGAATTTATCTTTAAGTCAAATAAAGGTATCATTCAGTAACATACCAAGTAATGAAAAGAGAGGATTGAATTGCGGCCAATTTAAAAAAGGGTGAAACTTTCGTCGTACTAAGGCATTTTTTCACTGACAACGTCCTTGTACGACAAAAAGCATAAACCTATTCTAATAAACCACATTAAGAATTGAATTTTTATTACAATTTATTTTTGAGTGCAGTTCCCGTTATTGGAACATGGTTCCAACCGTTATAAATCTGGGAAGCCCGTTCCAACCTTCCTTGGACATGCAAGAATTTCAGTGAAGCTGTATTCATGTTAGCATGCTTAGACCTAGAGAAGCTACATTTTCCTTACCTGATTTAGCATCTCCAAAATCAATCCATATCCAAACTATGTGAATTGGCAAAACCAGCACAGCGAACACTACGACGACTATGGAGAGCATCTTTACTACTTTTCTACTTTCTCTTCGGTACTCGGCGTCCATTAGTGAACCTCCATCATTGGTTTGCGGATGGTTGAGCTCAGAGCCAATTCTGAAGTATGCAGATAAAATGTGCTTAATGTTTGGCTAAGCAGAATAAGCATATCAACGAAAATGTTGCCATTTCAGTAAAAAAATGTAACAGTTTTAATGAGAAATCAGAACCAAATGACAACAGAACAATGGACGAAGTGGGAAGAATGCCTTCAAAGAAACTATTTCACTTTGCTGTAGTGCTCCTTTGACTTCCTGTTTTGCATCCATCAGTCAACTGAACACAGCAAAGGTAGAACCATTCAAATGTGTTCTGAAATATGTTCCAAAAATGCAAGATATGTGACGTCGTCGGAAAACGATTCAAAAAATAGCAGCTTCAGTACGATAGCGTGACCTCGAATCAACCGAATCAACCTCCAGGCTTAAGACACGAGAGCTAGCGTACTTTCTGAAACTATAATTAAATATAGGTTAATCTTAATTTATACAACGACTTAGGGACTAACCTGTTGTACGCATAGGTCATTCCAGCCATTGGTACAACATATTGTAAGAAGAACTGGGTTAAAGTATATGCTTTAGATGACATTCCGACACTTTCAAAGTCCTCGGTACAATTTGGTTTGCCCCTAGCTTCCTCATATCTGTAGGCCAATGAGTACGGTGTAATCCCGGCAATAGAAATGATCCAAATTGCCACAATAATCCCCCGAGCATGACGTAGCTTCATTTGTCGATGAAACGGGTAAACCACAGCATGGTATCTGGAGACGAAATGACATTACTTTACATTTATCGCCTGGGATTGGCTTTTTACCCGACCTCTGAGGGGCAGCCAATGTATTTCTTAATCAACTGTCCAATACTATATGCCTTGCGACTGAAGTACAAAGCCACCCAACCAGTAACCTGAGTTGTCACTCGACAAACTGATCTACAAAGCTGTTCTATCCACAAACGTCAATACTGTGGTCAAACACCAAAGACGTATATCCAACACAGGACAAAACGAGTGACCAGACACTCCTACTGATCTATTTAGTTCTGTTGTTGAACAATCCACGAGCTGGGGAACCTTTGGTACTTTGTATTGGCTAGAGTGCAGTTCAGCGGATACACCTGGATGCTGACCACTATATTGAAGGCTCAATAGTCAAGTGAGATTTGGCGGAAAAATTTTAGGAGACAACCCAAGGAAAAATGAGTTTATTAAAAATATTATATTGACATGTATTTAGTTAGGGTTAGGACTAGGGTTAGTGTTGGTTGTAGAATAGTACTGTAAAGTTTCTTTATTTTTTGTGAATTGAGTGACATCTTCGTTGACTAAGGCCAAATCACGTTGGAATGTGGTCACGGCTGCATTTTAATTTCCCGCGGAAAGATCATAATATGTGTTGTTGAGCCGACTGCAAAGGTCAGCGGCCAGGTGCTTCCGCTAAACTGCACTTGTACCCTATATTTTTGCCATCCGCAATTTTCGAGGCCGTGTATGGTAGATACGACCTTTGATCTTCTGTATTTGGGTACTTCCCACTGAACTACAAGACCATCCTCTTAAGAACCTTCATATCCCGTATTCCAGCACTGTACTAACAAAACTTGAAGACCATCCTGTCAAGCACTTTTAGACGACACTCATTGGCCCCAAAACTACCAATTGAGCTTCGATACGATCCTGTCAACCACCTTTCATACTCGATAGTCTAGCACGAGCAATGACAGCGTTAATCGTGGGGATCACCGCCAGTTCGGGCAGTATTGGTGCCGTGGTAACCATAGGTAATACCCAATTTGACAAATATCTTACATTTATGATACTTCTTCAACACTTAAACACACATATTCTGCACTGAAGTCGTGATTTTTTTAAGACAGAAATGTGCCTAAATGAAGACTGTACAAATCGCACCATGTAAAAATGGTTAATAATCAGGTAACCATAAGGGAATATCTATGGATTCAAGTAAGGTTTTAACTTGGTACGTTTCAGCTAAATCACACATGACTTGTCATTACCTGCTGAGGCTAATGGCGGCCAAGGTCAGTATGGATGCAATTGTCCCCATGGTTTGTAACGGAAGTATGACTTTGCAAGCTTCTTTGCCAAATATCCATTTTTTTGAAAACTCCGAAGTCAGATCTACTGGAATGTTGCTTATAAGTACCGTCAAATCGGCGATTGCCAAGTTCAGAATGAAATAGTTCGTAACAGTACGCATTCTTCTTCTTCTGCTTACTACTAACACCACCAATATATTACCAATGGTCCCCAGAACTAATATTATAATCACGGCTGCAGTTGTGAAAATTGTGAAATAGTCGACCATCTCAATGAACAGTTTGTCCGTTCGATTGTCCTCTCATTAAACCTAGAAAATCGCAAAGTGATAAGCAATATGTTCAGTAAATCATTTATCTGGTGTGTCGGAAATGACGTAGACCAATCCTTATTGGGAAGTAATTCTCTTATGAAAATTCCACATGCAAGATTTCACATTTGACATCTAGAACAAGTGAAGCAGTTTCACACATGAAACACATGTGAATGGAAAGCCTCACGTGAAAAAATTTCACCTGTCACACGGAAAAAAGAAATTGTAGTTTTGGATTACCTCGGGCGAATATAAAGCGCAACGCCTTCTTCAGAAGAAGTGCTTTACGTTCACTTAATTCATTGAATCAGGTACGGGGTTATGGATGGTACGGCGTTCGAACCTGCCCTTACGTCAGAGGTACGTTAGAGGTGCGTCAGAGGTCATTGCCCTGTTGCGACATACGTCGAAGAAGGTTAACCGATAACTAAACCGATTTCGACCATGGATAAATTACATCAGTGTGAAATCACCAAAGGCTTACTTCAGGGAACTATAAAATTTCGAAAAAAGTGTTTGCTAGATAGCTAAATTTGGGCGATTTAATCACGTCAGTCATACTTGTCATACGAGAGAGGTAAGATTGACCTTAAATAACATGCGAACTGGTCTGTCTATAAGAGTACGAAGACTCGCTTGTCGTGGTTTAGACACGGTTTACATCAGGGGTGAACACAGAACATTCAATCAACCAGAAGTCCTACTCCGTGTTCTTTTTGTCCTCGGTCACGATCTTTTTAGCAAGCGTCTTCGCCAAAAGTTATTTCGCTACAAGGGACGTGACCTCTTAGCTGGCTGTTTAAATCGTTATCGAAACTCATAAGGTAATAATGCGCTGCTGTTTTTTCTAAAAAAGGCAATAGCATTCAAACTACAAGAACAGAAACTTTTCTATTATAATCTGACACTGCCGAAGTCAACTGAAAAATGCTGACTCGAGATTTGTGGACTCGATAGCTCAACAGGCGCGAGTTCAAATCCTGCTCGAGTCAACATTTTTCATTTGACTTCGGCAGTGTCAGATTATCATTAAAAAGTTTCTGTTCATGTATATCTTAGAGGATGATTTTGAAATTTAAGCTACAAGTTGGTGATGTTTTAAGGACGCTTGTTAGGAAGGTGGCGGCAAGCGAAAATATGAGGACACGAGCATCGGAGGTGCCGACACTGAGTTTGACCTTGGTTGGTTATTTGAATTGTTTCATTTCTGCAGGAAATACATGTATTCAGGTGCAAGTCTCCAATTAGCTTCTGTTACGTATTTTCCATTAGAAATTACCAGTGGTAAGAAATGTTGGTACTTGATATCCCAACGCCTCTTGTCTATGCCAACTGTTGATAGCCATCAATATACAGCGTAGCATCAGGAATACTGATGACAGACATTCCAAAACGTTTTCTTTCATCAAAATATTACTTTTCACACCCGACCAAATATCTCTTTTTACAAAGTATGCTCATAAAATTTCTGCTTTAAATATTTTTGTTTGAAAAAAAAAATTCCTCGCATAGCATGACCATCAGCCACCCACATCCATCGAACGAAAATATTGTTGGCTGCAAGACAAGGAACTATTTTGAAAATCCCACTGCATCCATAAACAAGACTTAGGCAAGGGGTCGTTAATGGATGGAAGTTATAATACACTCGTTACAAAATGATTGAGAGTCGTCGAAAAGTCTAGCCAAAGGATTTTCAGTGGTGATTGACCTAAGTAACCGTTACGGTCTTCGTAAGTCGACCCTTTCAGATAATAAATCACGCAAAGTTTCTCGCTGTTATAAGTTACACGCTGTTAAAGACAAGATTCCTGAAACTGGATCATTTAGGAAATGTTCCAAACCGCACTGTCCGAGTCTAAGTTTCTCATTTCACCAGTGCTGCGGATTGTTTTGTTTTTTTTTCCATATGGTAAACAAGTTAAATTGGTTGGCCAATGAAAGCAAAATTAGGTTATTAACTGGGATCTAAGAATGTTGAAAAGTGGAATATGTTGTGAAAGTTTTATTGTTAAACCACCATTGAACATTCTGGCACGGCTCTTAGAAGGATGACTTTCACACTCCCGTTTGAAAGTAATCTCCATGAAGTTCTGATTTAAAACGAACTTGGGAAGCACCCTCTGGCTACCGTAGCTGTAACCCTAGTATACTTTTAATTCGTTGTTCTTGATTATCGCTGCCCACCACAAATTTGTGACCTTTATCGTTCAACCAAGACAGATCTTAGAGCTTACCCTGTTTTCAACATTCATTTCATAGAACTCAGATTCTGAGAAAATTTCTTACGTGCAGTACTTTCACGGTTACGAATCTTTTAGCGCAAGTTTTATTTTGGAACCTCGCGATGGAGAAATCTGTTACTGCAATACTTAAAGGGTTGTCTTTTTGTGTCTCAACCCCAAGGAGTTGTCTTTTTAACACGAAAATGCGATAAAATGGCCTGATGTAAATTATGAGATTCCATTTCTTGCAGGGTAAGCAGATCCAGGCATTTAGCCTTTCGCCTTCCCTTATACAAATAGAAGGGTGCACCACTGATGGAGTCCCCTTCCCCACAAACATTAGTTGATTCTTGCATCCTGCTAGTGATCTACTATCAAGGTAGTTGGTGCAAGTCGATAAGTCCTGAGATTTTTCATCTGCATGTATATTGTTTCACTGAGTGGCTCATTAAGCAAACCACCAGAGAATCGGCAATGGGAATAGAAGGGGCAGCTGTCGGTCGTTTGAGACACAACGTTTATCACAGTTGACCAAAAATAATTTACTGTAGCTGCGCTACTAGTCATATCTAACGGACACATGAAGGAATTGTTGAGCAACATCTCTATGAAATTTAGCAGTACATTTGGTGTTTAGTGCAAATGAGGGGCGTCCAACGAAATGTTGTTTAATTTTTGCTCTACTTAGTACTTTTATTTTGCTTCGGCTTTGTCCTCTGTTTCTTATACCTCCTCCACGTGGCAAATTAAGTCACATTGTTTATCTCACCTCAGATGGATAGTTTGTCAGATCTGATAGAGAGTAATGACATACAGCTCCTGTATGTCATTACTCTTCGCAACCTTCCTTGAAAATCTCATAGATAAATTATTCTAAAAAGCTAACGGATGACAAATCTTCCATAGAAATACCCCGTGTGCGATGGAATGGATGTCAGTGCTCACATGATGCTCTACTTCATGAAGAGGCTCCATGTATACAATCACGGTGAATTTAGTTTAATAAGAGGAAATACGATTACGTATTTACTCTTTTCAAAGCGTGATGGCTGAATCTGTAAAATGTGAACAGGTTTTCCACAGCACGGGATAGGCACCGCTGTGAGTTTTAATCGCTTTAATGAATTGAACCTGAATGAAGGAAAACACGACTTATCGTGTGTCTTGTGTTCGTGTCGCCCAGACGAAACAACAAACGGTTTGACGTGCCCTTCCGGAGGTCTACAACTGTTAGCTAAATATACCGATGGCTTCTTGGACAATGTTTACTTCAAGGTAAACGTGGTCTGCCGCCACAAGACATCGTGTTTCAATCAAAGGAATTCCATTTGTTTCAAGGAGCGTTTAGAAGAAAATTTCCATGGATAAGAGTACCTATTATTAAAGTACTTCCGAAAGAGACTTGTGTGAACAAGTGTTGTTTAGGCCATTAAGACTCTGGAGTGAACGGAAATTGACCTCAGAATAAAAAAAACAATGGAGTTTGTCCTTACCTTTATAACAGAGAAGTGTTCCCAGTTCAGTATGTTGGTGTCTCGACCTTGATGGAGCTGTCAGTAGAGAATAATATAGCGTTATAAACCCGTAAGACTATCGAGCTGGCCAGGTAAGGACCTTGGTTTGTTTCTGGTTGGCGATTTGGACAGGTGACTGAGATCATGCAGAGAAAGCTTAGTCAAAAAATTAATTACCCTTTACAAATGATGTCAAAGAAACCAGGTGTCCCGTGGCCAGAGAAGTGCTCTTGATTGGTGCAACGTTCAGGAAGTGTGTCAGTTCAATTCATTGACGCAGTGACGAAAAAACGTGTTGAAAACCGTGACTTAGGTTTCGATAAGCTCCTGATTGGGAACTTTTCGATTGTCTTCATCAAAAGCAGCACCGAAAATAGCTTGGTCCACTCGTTGCAATCCCTATCTCCTTTGGCTTGTTATCAATCACTTATCTAAAGCTCCAGAAAGATTTCCTGCACACAGCACGCAATCCAGCTATATGAAAAAGAAAATGTTTTGGGTTTACCTAGCATTCCACTGTGATAGAATCATGATAAGAAAATGTCCAACCAGTTTAAATATTTGACGCTCTGATGATATTCGGTCCTCTCTGCGGATGTTGTAACGTAAATATGATCAAGTCTGAAGTTAACATTCCAAAAATTTACATCATATTTGGCTCGCACCGTGTGGTAGTTCCGTTGCCGACCTGATGAACAGCGTGATAAGGTTGTCACGTTTTAGATCCCGTAAAGGTCATAGAGGCAAATAATCTTGTGAAAACATTCATTTGGGAAGCAAAGTTGATTTCCTAGTTCACTCATTCAGCATTACATTGTCGCTCAATTTGACAAGTAAAAATGATGCGGCTTTTAAGTGAGTTTTTGTCGACGAGTATTGTGAAACACGTCCGTTATTTATTGTGTATACTTTTAAACTCCACTAACTTCCTAGAGTCGACAGTGTGGTTCATATGTTTTGGACCAAAAGACTGTAATTCGGGCAGGCTTGGACTGGCCATTGTGCCATCGCGCCACAGAACAATGGCTGATTATTGTTCTACGTTACGATGGAACAATGGTCAGTCCAAGCCTGCATTCGGGATTCGTTCCAAGGCTTTGGCTTCCAGTAGATAGTGTGATCCGACGAGCTCAGAACCATAGCAAAACTCATTGTTGGAGTGTACACCTGAAATTGTTCGCAACGGATCTTATTTAGTTATCTCAAGAATATACCAAATATTTACTTCTGAATACTTAGCACAAGCAACGGTTCGTCAAAAACAAGAGTCGTTTCCCTCTCGCTCACACCCGGTGCCACCACCAAATCCTCCTCCCTCGTTCCCAGCTCAGTCTCCGCTTCTTCCGTCTCCGTCAAGCCGAGTGCGTTAGCTGGTGTTATACAGCCGAGGTCAAGCAACAGTTCGCGCGTGAGCGATCAAATGGCTTCGAGTACCTGTAAGCATGGTGACCAGTGGTGCCAGCGGGCACACCCGACGTGTGCAAGCAACGAAATCTCACTTTTAAATGTAGGGGAGAAATGAATGTTAAGTTGTCTTTTTTTTTTACCTCCCCGTGAAGGATTTTCTCCGCTTGCTTCCTTTGTTCTCTTTACATTCTTCGGTCACTCCTGGTCTTTCGCGCTGTCTGGGAAGAGTGATTTCGACGCGTGTTCACTGCGCGCATTTCACGAGTTGTGAACTAGGCTTACTGACATGCGTTTCCGGTGACCGTCCGAAGAAATGAAAATGAAGTCTTCTGTTTATTATTCGTCCTGCTGTAGAAGGGGCAGCAACGTAACTAAGTTTACATACGAACTCGGTATGGCTCTCTTGCCTAATATGTCAACCAATAAGTTAGTGATGCTAAATAGTACTGTCGGGTAAAACTTAAGATTTTGCAGTATTCAATGTGGTGGGAAATACTAGGCTCTAAAGAAGTCACTCAAGAACTTCACGAAGCCAAAACTGTGTCAAGGCCTCATTTAATTTGATTGAGTAAATCGCCGCCATGTTTACTGATGGACTAGTTTTATCTATATCTTCAATCGGTTCAACTTATATACGCATTTATTTCTATAGTTTTATGCAGTGTAGCTGCGGGAATTATTAGTTTATCTTCAAAATGAGGAAGCTACAGATATTGGAGTTAAACAGAATGTTGCACGATAAACAGTTTATCATGGAATATTCGGTTCATGTTACCCTGAGGATGATTCTGAAAATAAAGTAGACTTAAAATCAGTTAAAAGAGTCAAATATCGTTTTCACATAAGAGCAATATAATTATTATGAAATGAACTAAGAAAAAAGAAAAAGAAAAGCAAAAATTAATCTGAAACAAAAACGGTTAACTTACAGAAACCGAAAAAGTCCAATCATTAACCAAGATAATAATTTTCTACGAATAAAATATTTATTTCCAACCAAAGCGTTTCAGGACTTTCAGAGAGATGTATGTAATTGGGCTTTTTTATATTTCACGGTATGTTTACATTTTAGCTGTATTGTTTGTGGTGTGTCAGAAATATCGAGTGCTGATTGGTTAGGTTTCGTGGGGTAAAATTAGTATGGCTCACTTGCTAATTCCTAGTTTTTTTAATTTACATCATTAATTAATTAACCTTACTGATAAAGCAAGGTTCGAAAATTAGTGCCAGTCACTTGTCAATCATGTATGTACTGTCCGGTAAATGGTTCTGTTCGTCCGACAAATGTCATCGCGAAGGCTTGATTTACCCCGTTCGACATAATCTAACTACATAAGCAAACGCAGTTACCAGTTCTTGGTTAACTGAATTCATTGTGTATCAGAATCATCCTCAGGGTAGTGTGAGGAGAATATTTCTTGAATTAACTTACACTGCTAAAGTCAACCAGAAAAGTTGAACAGCACACTGTTCTCAGAATCCGTTTCCAGCCGATAATTTCAGAAAATAAAGTAGAAAACATACTTCGAAAAATAGTTCCATCTTGAACTCAAAATTTGAGAAAAACAAGCGGACACAGTGTTCAATAGTAATATTTAGAATTTATTACAAATTCATCATCAGACTAATTTACAAAAGCTAAACCTAGGTCAATATATAGGCACAAGCGTGGTGACATATTGAACACTGTGTCCGCTTGTTTTTCTCAAATTTTGAGTTCAAGATGGAACTATTTTTCGGAGTATGTTTTCTACTTTACACTGTTCTCAGTTGACTCGATAGCTCGATTGGTAGAGCAGCGGTCCGGAAACCCGAAGATAGGAGTTCGAATCCCGCTCTAGCTAACTTTTCTGGTTGGCTTTAGCAGCGTATGTTAGTTGATGAAATATTCTCTTCACGAACTCATTGTACTTTTTAAGTACAAAAGGATTAACTTGTCATGAAGCTCTACCGTCGTTGCACACGTCGTCGTGCTGATGTTCATGTCGGAAGTGTGAACCACGCTCTCAGCTGTGGTTATTTTTCACAAGTTGTAAATAATATGCACAATAGTTTTGGCGAACTTTTGTTTCGATAAATGTTCTGTTTAAGATGTTTAGTAATATTATGGATGCTGGATTATTACAGGTGTTTATACATCGTAGAGTGTTGATGAAGTACTTGTGCACGGCTCTTTCACCTCTTTGAGTAGGGCTCTGCTTCTGATCTGTTCATGAACCTTACGGGATCTCTAAAGAGGATGAATGTGGTTGTAACTGATAGAGTTATCCAGTAAAAGTACACAAACGTTTAGCCGGGAAACACCACAAGCTTTATGCAAGGCATTAAAATTCAAAAACTCGCAAAGGTGACGACCAAGTTTTATTTTTTACTGCTCATGACGAGCAGTGCATTTCTAAGAGTTACTTTGAACGTTGTGAATTGTAAAGTTGAGTCTATTTGCACAGTAAACGCCGCAGATGGGACAGAACTGCCATAATCACTTTTGAGCATAATGGCTATAGTATGATAAACAAATCTTAAATGTCGTATAATAAACAATTCTTATCGTACGGATTATTTTTTTTCAATATATAACCTGTCTTATAAGTTATTTCATTTTTAAGGAAAATTTTTTTCACAAGGGAAATTGAATGTGAAGAAGAGAGGGCATGCTTTATGTAATCACCTTCAGATATCGTGTTTTAAAACTAAACAGCTGCAATTAATAACAAGAGAACTTGGAAAAAGTTTTACAAAATTAATGCCACGACGCGGACGAATGTGACAGGAATTATTTGCTTGCTTTTTTCGAAATACTGTGGCATGGATTTTTAAATACTGTTGTTTTTTGGCGGGGGTTGAGATAAAAAAACGTAAAACATCCGCTGGTGAAATTTAACCCGCTGATGCATGATTGACGGGATAAAACGTATTTTTTTTTTGCGGAATGTGGATATCTTTATTATGAATGTTTTATTGTCCTTTACGAAGATAAGAAAACCAAATCGTTTGCTTCCTGATTCTTAATTTAGACTTTTTAAATTTCTGTTTAGACAGTGGAAAACTGCGGCTTTTTTTTTGGATAATTAAACTCTGTTTTCACCTTCATGAATTTCATCAGAAGCTTCTATCTAGGTAAGCAAAACTTGTTTACTTTTTTCTATTAATAAAAGCAGCTGAAACCTTCACGATAACACACCGAACATGAATCTTGAGTTCGATTCTTTTTAAATCATACGAATTCAATGGTTTATTAAACTGTTTTTCAGACATCTTTTCACGTTAACGATGAAGCAAATTATTTAAGGCAAATAAAGTGCTTTCTCTGGAAATTTTCACTGAAATCCTTATTTTTGGTAGTAAAGTAGATCCCAAATTTTAAGTCTAAATCATTTACGAGACTGAGCCTCATGTCAAGGTTATCCAAGAATAATCTTAAAACTGTTGCATGGTCAACTGAAAGCTCCGTTTATTAGCAGCAATTAAGTTTTCAATAGTTCTTGAAGTACTGTGGATAAAGTGATGGTCTTATGGGGAAATTCGAGCATTAGTTTTTTTTTAAGGCGGTGGTCCATTTTACCACCCCTGCCTTAACAATTTAAATTCGGTCTAATAATGGCTGAAAGATGTTCGGCATGTCACTATGACCCAAGTAAGAGCTTTCCTCTTAATCTTTATGAAGTCTGTTTTCCTGTATTTCAGAAAGGTACAATATTTTAATTCTTGCGTGCAAAGAACTGTGGCGAAATGGATAAAATTGCCATCTTTTTCAATATGATTAAGTGTCGACCATTTTTTAACCGACCATTTTTTTGCAATCAAACGTGTCACCTATTTTATTGTTTGAAAATTTTTATTAAAGACACGTCTGTTTTTATGGTCATTCAAGGAGCTATTTTGTTGGTAAACCTGAAGATATCATGGTGGTTAGCGATGGTGAGATGTTTCATCTCGAATGATCTGGTATAAATTTGCAACCTTCACTCACCATCTTTGTGATTGCCATTCATAGGTTGACAAAATCAATGGCCTGTTATCAGACATCCAAAGGCCATCAAAAAGTTATAGGTTTCGCTCTATTTCGTGCTTTTGCTCACCATCTCAGTCCTAGCATTACAATGGTTAGAGTATCTTGCTACTCGTCAGGAAATTACACGTTATGCACAGATTTAATATAAACAAATCGTCGTTTCAGCCCTTCAGCATCTCACTTGCCTTTATCTTTAAACTTCGCTTACCATCCTTGTTCTTGTATTCTGGTGATTAGAACACCTCAATGATCATCAAAAGGTTATATACGGGATCAACACAGTCGTTTTTCCAGACTGTTTTTAAAGTGTCTTTATATTGGATAACCCCTATCAGCTTGCTGAGCTGTTTTCCCTGGAAGTCCAGTAAGGGCCACCCCTCATGGGTCCAGTGTTACTGCAGGAGGAAACCGGAGTATCTGGAGAAAACCTGTGATCCTTGATAGAGTGAAACTGGACAACAATCTACCCACATAACCTAGTAAATGTCTGCGATCTTCCATTAATATCAAGCTATAAGGTTTGTTTTATGTCATCATAGCCCTTTGATGCATCTCTTCAAAGAAGTTCGAAAGTTTACCCTAAAGCCAGGAGAGTTTTTATTTCCATTGCAGCCTAGCTGCTGGAATTACCCGTGTGGAGTAAGTGTTGGGTTCTTGTTCATGTGAATTTACATGTATGCTCTCGAGCTTGTAAACAAAGACGTTATAACACTCTTGATAAATATGCATCGCGTCTTTCGCCACTCTGTAAGTTTGTCATTTAGTTAGACAGCTTTCTCTTTAAAGAGTATGCCATTGTTTTTAGGTTGTCCATTTTAGCGTTCGTAGGGTATTGTTCGGTGGGCCACCTCACGAAAAGCATTACTGCATGATCGGGTAAAGGAAGTGTAGCTTTACTTTGTCAGTAACGGTCATTTTGAGTGTTACATCTTCTCCAGGGTGCCTTACGATAACCGTTGTCAAACAGAATACGTAGCGGATACAGTAACCTTATTTATACCCTATAGCAACCGCTTCAACGGTGTTATAACAAGTATAAATTGAAAATATTTCAAATCTGCTGCGCTCGTCAGTTGACTATTACATGTATTCAAGATATAATACACACAGCTCTTAGTCTCTTGTTCTTTCTCGGAACCGCTAGATACATTACTGGGACTTCTTGTCGGTACAGCAACTTGGATGCACTTTCTTCCCGCTAATGTATGTCCTCTTAGACCAAGCAGTCAAGGAGGAAGATGTCTAGTTTCACTTGAAATAAGATAATGACTCGGACGCAGATGATAAAATCAATTCCAAATAGATATAAATAATGTAGTTTATGTGCAGCGGACAGACAATATTCCGTTTTTCAGTCTGATAGAACACAAGCTTTCCGTTTGTATAAATACCAGTATATGTTAGCACTATTTGCAGATTTTCTATTATTACAGTTCTCAAAGATGACAGACAGTTGAAGACCATGAAAGAAAAACTTATTTTGTGCACTATACTATGTTTGAACGTCTGGGACTTGACAATATTTGTTTGGATAGTGAGATAATTGGCGTCAGAAAAGGTTTCTGCGAAGCCATTAGCGTTGTGTTACGATGTTTTCCGTCAATATCGTATAAGTTCATGAAACCGTTGACCATTTAAAGTGTGATTTTTTGTTGTTTGCAGTTGGACGTATGGGAAAAGTTTCGTATCTCAATTTGTCTAAAATTTTCATCAGTCTCACCTATCTCACCATATTCATATAATTTAATCTCTAGAATTCGTCAGAATTAAACTTAATGTCGCAGCTGAATATGTCAATAACGATCAGTCTGCGTGGATAACGCATACTGAGGCGTTAACCGTATATCAGAAGAGGATCACTTTGAATCCTGGGACGCAAGCAAGACATACGGAGCTGTGGTGACCAAAACACGAGCTCGTGAGACACTACCACAATGCAAACCTTTTGTCGTGTTGATCTGCGGTTATATGTGAGAGTATGAGACAACCTTAACACAGCCTGTATTGGACGGGAAAACATTTCAAGGACGAAGTAAAATTGATGTTTATAGTAATAAAGAAAATCCACGCGCATGTTATTTGTCCAGAAGAAAATGTCTCGCGAGTCTCGTGGCGCTCGGCCTTATACATCTTATCCGAAATATTGTACAAGCCTCAGAATTTTAGTATGTTGGCCCATCCAAGGCGGCAAAAAACGAAAAGTATTCCATTTCATGAAAGTTAAATTGCCATCTCAATAAGCTATCCCAATTGTACTTCTTGTGGTTTTTTTGGTATAAAACCTGCACGTGATAAACACGCAACTCGACTGCATTTCCTCCTGATGAACTGCTAAACGGGAGTTTGAGGTTGGAACAGGCTCCTCCCTAATCTCAGCTCGTAAACTAACAAAGTCACATCGAAATCTCTATCATCCTTTCAAAAGATTTTTGTAGTATCGAGAAATTAATCGTGAAACAGGAAGATTAGTATGTCAGATTTATATACGTGAATGGTTTCAACGTTTAAAACTCCGAAATCTTCACTGAAGCCAGAAGACTGCTTGGTGAGTGAATCTGAAAGTTATAATTCCAGTAACGAGATCATCGTTCCTGGAAATTCATCCAATAAAAGTTATCCTATAATCTTCACCCTAACCCGTAATCTTAACAATAGTTTTGCACACAGCTAGTCTTAAAAGCCATGATACTCTCAATATTTCTCGCCTTTTTATGATTCCTATATTTGGACAGTGCTCAAAATGTTACAGCTGGAGTATCGAGGAAGCTTTAGAAAAACTGTTGATTCTGGGTAAAGTCTTTAACTGAGGTTCCCATACGTTTAGAAACCAGTCGATCTGCTCAGTTAACCTAATCACAAGATGCTGGAGAAACAAAAGCGAGCATCGTATGACTGATAAGTTCACTACCTCTCAGTCGGTATTGGCCGAAGCATAGCTCACAAGATGGCTAAATCGTTGGGAGAAACTTTCTACTGCATTTGAAACAATTGAAGCTTTGAAATCCAATTTCTAATTGCAGGCATCAATAATGGAAACTTGAATGCCTTGGATTTTTTTTTTCAATGGTCTTTTCCTTGTTTTTAACAACACCGCACATAAGACACATTGCATGCGCGATCGTGTCATGAATTTTTCACAAGTTTTAATCACTTTGGGATCGGGAACATCTGCTCAAATTTTAAACTAAATAATTGTCGCTCACTCAAGGAAACATCATCCTCATAAATTCTTCAATCATAGGAACTCAGGTGAATAATTTGGAAATCATTTTCGCCAGTGCAGGCTTTGAAAACAGTTCAGAAAAATTTAATTCAAATTCGTCTAATTTTGTACGTAAAATTCTGCTCATAAACTGTTGAGGTGCTATGGAAAAATGCCGACTCCTGATCGCTGGCAATTCCCTTATCAGATCTCATTCACACCCGTACGATTACGGCATTTTTCTATGAAGGTAAAAGAATGGCACAGTTTGTGTTCTTTTCTTATCAGTTTGTTTCAAGAGACTTCACCCATGGCACTGCCAAAATATTCCATTATTAAATGCATCGCTTTTGTAACTCATTCACAAAATTAGTTGCTGTTCTTTTCGTTTCAAAAATACACTTTTATCATTCCCCCCCTCAACTCAACAACAGACGATTTGCCTTGTTCAGTTTTCAGAACTTTATCTGGCTAATTCATTCTCGGGCTTTCTTTTCTAAGCATACAACTGTCAGGAGAGAGTATAAAATAAGTTTAGAAATCCACCGAAGGCACGGTAACCGGACGCTTTTCCATTTGCAAAAAGAAACTAGCTTTGAAACCTCGAGAAGCAATAAAGGCCGCAGGCTTGGTCATATAATTGTTCCATTTGGTTGGGTGAACGACATATTTCCAGCGCAATTATATGTGCCATGCTGTCACCGAATACCTGTATATTCGGCTGCCCGTCGTTCGTTGGTTCCAATGAGTTATTTTGAGGCGAACTTACCGACCGAGTGAAGCGTTGTGGTTTGTTTATAGCTTTTTTCAAAATGTCTTCGATGTCCATTTTCAATTTATATTCATTTCTTTTAAATGAACGCATAATGCTGGACAAAAATGTGAATATGCTCCATTCTAAAACAGTCTATCCACACTTGTTCGTTACGGAAGTGGTCCATGTCTTGTAGTGGTTGTCTGTAGCTCCTTTCCAGCAATTCAAGAATTTCAAGATCCGTGAAATTGTCAAATGTATAGCTATTGTTAGATTGCGATCGTAAACTGTGTTTTTTTCCCCCACGATAAAATCATGTTTGTAAAAATAGCCTCTCAAACTTACCTTACAGTCTTTTTGATAGGATTTAATCGCCCAGCTCTCTTGTCGACTTCAGACTGAACACCGAATGCCAAAATTTTCTGCCTGTGAGCGAAGAGGTAAGAGAGTTTAGAAGTATACGTGCGACTCATCACTCAAACAGCAACGCATGTCCACTTAGATATATGACATTCACATTATGCAAATTCGCCATGTAAATGTTATGTTCCATCTTCCCACGTTGGAGATTGTTTTGTTTTGTTTTTTTTCTGTATGCCAAACAGTGATTCTATAAACCGCAGACAGCTTCCATAAAAATTAATCATTTTTGATTAGAAATTTCAACTGTTCGGTTTTGTTGAAAGAAATGCTTTTTTAAAATTTGAAAATCGATTTCTTCCGCCAGCCTTGTGGGAAGTTCAATATGGCCCATGCAGTTTGCTACTCTTTAGATGGAAAACACTTAAAGTTTGTGACACCTCGTCAACAAGGCTTTTGCAAGCTATATTGATGCACAGATATCTGAACAAAAATATGTCCCTGCCTTTCTTGTTTTAAACATATTCATAAGAACGCAACGTCATAAAAATGCGAAACAGCGGTCTGCCACCGACTTACGAGAGAACAAAGTGGAGCTTGTTCAACCACGGCAAAGAAGGACCCCTCAAAATTTTTACAGTTGTCATATGTTTGGGCAAGATATACGAGCTGCGAGGTAGTTTTAGCAAAAAAGAGATCTAAAATATTAAAATGAACCAGATATGACACATGAAGGTGATGCTAAAAACGCAGAAATGCTAAATAACCTCAAGGGTGTATTTTCGGCATAAGAATCTTTCGCTGGGATTGTGACACTTCTTCTTTGCGTACACCTTGCAAACTATTTTTAACCAACGTTGTTTGTTATACTCAAAGACGTATAATCTCCTATGTCGATCTCAAGTGGGTTGTTGACGAAGTGAGAATGAATCTCCGCCTCTTCCTCCTTGTGATGTAATTTGTTTTGTTTTGTTTTGCCAAATTTTTATCACGAGGAACATTGGAAAAAAGTTATAACAGATAAAGCATTAAATTCGATGGTAGGTTGAACACAAGATGATTATCAGAAAGAACTTGAATGTGGCTTGATTAAAAACAGGGAACCAAGGTTGCCTTTCCAGTCAACTCAGGATTAATTTTAGCATGAAACTTTTAGAACAGGAAGTTATTTTACCTGAATAAACCCCTGGTGTTTGAGTTTCTATAATATTGTACAAACAAACACAAATGAGAGACACCTCCGCGTCTAGTCTCAAAAAAGTTAAGAGAGTAAACGAAAAAATATTACCATGCGAACATTTTGTTCCTTGTTTGTCATACTCTGGATTCAATTTCCTAATGTTAATATTAAAACTGTACATAACGTTCATGTCCTCTTACCATGAGATGGTCTTCAAGACCATGAAAAACTGGGTTGAGGGTATCAAGGGCAGACTATTAAATAAGAAACTAATGTCATTATTGAATATACGTTAAAGACCCGAACCACCCCTGACGTCGTGATTTAGGCCCTGTTTACATGAAGAGAAGTGATCCCTGGTGGGTGGGTTATCCTAGCCACCGAGTGACCCTGGGCGAGATGACTTTAAACACATTTCTTTGTAAATTGCAGAGACCGGTTTACATGAGAAGTTGCAAGTTGTCTCGGGGAAGGGTGACGCTGGGGGTAGGGTTACTTGCTTTGCAAGGTAGGGAGACGCTAGAAGGCGAGACAACTTTTTGCTTCGTACACAGTTTGTCTCTCTTTGACTCGCCTGGGAGGGACAACTTGAGATACAATGAGTATGCGCAAACTTTGTTATTTCCAAAATGGTGGCAAACGCCAAATCACAGTCAAAGTTGTCTACGAAATCTCAAGATAAGAGGTGGGCTTTCACTTCGGCGATGATTCAATCTTTAATCAACTGCTTAAAGCAATACAAGTGTCCATGTCAATTCAGTTCAGTCGATTTTAATCCCAATGAAGTACAGCTGTACAAAAAAGTTTGGCAAGGGAAAAGTAACTCTTCCCAGTTCCCTCAAAGTCAAATCAGTGAGGGGCAACTTTTTTTTTCCATGCAAACACTTGCTAAAAGTTGACTCAGGGGCCAGGGTAAGCCTCCCACCGGGGGCAACCTCTCTTCACGTAAACAGAGTTTTAACATAGACATTCTAGAAGTAGAAACTTTGGCGTCAATCTCGGATCTTCATCTCAGTGAGAACTTTAAATGGTGATCACTTGGAGGAAGAGCTTCCCTTGGAAACTATTTACTCTGCACATTTGTCTGGCATTTTCCTGTCACATTATCCTTGTTCATTTCTTTAAGCACTAGTTCCGACAATTAATAAACACCCCCTACAAGTCATAAGAGACAGGTTAATATCGTTGATCACAGCGAAAGTTTGCCGCAATTTTAATTGCCGATAAATTAAACCCTAAAAACCTGACGCATACGAATTTATGGTTTGGGAATAAAACAGAAGACTTCATGTACTCTATTTTGCCGCTTTTTGACAGAGTGAGGTGTCAGGGAGGGCTGCATATATACAACGCCGTCGAGAGCCAAAGCGGGCCCCGGGTCAAAATTTGGATGCGGGCCCCTCTAAGCCTCCGATATTTTTAGTTCTAACGGCGTTATCGTGAAGTAAATAACTAAACGGAAGCCATTGCATTTTCATTACATTAAAGATGTAAAAACGTCTCTTCACCTAATATTTATGAATTTATTCATCTAAAATACGTTTGTATGTTACATTCTACAAAAAGTGAAGTACTAAAAGTACAAAAAGCAAATAATATAGCCTCTGATAATGTACGAGAGCCTCTCTTTTCTTCATTCGCGCGTTGCTGCTTCCCTCGCCTTTTTTGGGCACCGGATTTATGTTGGTAAGAGGACATCACACAATAATCACTAATCACATCGATCACATTGTTGTATGAAAGCTCTGAAGCCAATTGTGACTTGTAGGAACAAATGAAATATAATATCCAGACAGGGCGACAGATTGCGCCGAGTTATGTCTAATTTAATTTAGACTACTCACTACACTGTCGGTTTTCACTATATTTGTTTTGTTTCAATTTTGTATATTTGAATAAACAACAAGCTAAAAAGTATCATAAATTCAAAGCAAAACAACAGTGATAAAGTAAAAAAGGCTCGCAAAGCCGTTTATGTCTTCCTGATTTAATTCTGACTTCTTTGTCTGTTGGATGCAGACGCAACCTTGAAAATTGAACATTTATGAACAAAATATTCTCTTGCGGCTAGATCGCATAGTCCCACACAATGTGGCAATGTTGATTGACAAGTTGGCTTGAGAAACTTAAAACCGCTATTTACGTGGCAGAAAATACTTTATCGTCAGTTCGTCACAGAGAAATATTATTTTAGATATGCATTCGCATTTACTTGAAAAAAATCAAGGTGAAACGTGCTAAAAATTTTGGAGGCCAACTTTCTGAGCCCGGGCCTCCCTTCGGCCCGGGCCCCGGGGCAAATGCTCCCCCTACCCCCCTCTGATGATCACGTAAGCGTGAAACACCGTGTAACGGCAGTTGCTCAAAGCTTAGACATTAACCAAATAGACTATTAAAGCTCTACACCTTTGTATTGAGCACTCTCCTTTTCAGAGACCAAACAGCTACATTTATATATGTATACATATATACATGGTCTCGTGGTTTAATACATTAAACGTCGTGACTTAAGAGTTCCCCATTTTACTCCCAAAGTACGAAAGCGGGTCAAAGAGGCTGTTCAAATCGTTCAAAAACAGAATATTCACCGCTGATACATGGGTTGATAAAGCCACAAGGTAGCCGAATTGAAAGAGGTTTGACTGTTTGATCATACCCGGTTAGATCGAGTCCCCAAACCTATCCTTTATAGCTGATTGGATAATTTACTTTGATTGCTCTCTTCTAATTGGGTGGAAATTTTTTTCATTCGCAGTTGCTGTTCATCGCTTACGAGTTAAAAGTTGAGGACAGAAGTAGAAATATCATTTTTTGAGCTGCTTCTGTCCCTGGAACTGAAAATTACGTGATTCAACTGTAACCCCTGGTTTTCAGTTCTCTGATTAATGGTATGAAGGTGAACAAAGTAAACAGAAAAGGGAAAATTAAGGTAGAGTTTTGATTGAAACCATCATTTCATGCTTAACTTATAACAGAACATCCAACTTGTGGCCGTCAGTTGTCTAAAATTACGTGTCAATACAAGAAATTAAAAATTACCGTTTTTAATAATTTCAATGTTAAAAAATAGGTGGAAGTTGTTATATACCATATTACAAATGAGTTCCTAACATTAGATAAAAGTTACTGTACAGTTAAAAAAAAAAGAAAAGAAAAAAGCAATGGCCTTGAAAAAGGAACATTACCCTGACTTTGATCAAAAACCATGATCAACCAACAACTTCAGAACGTATGATACTAAACAAATTCCGAAAAGGAGAATATTTGTTTGTGAATATTCTGTCTCATAACGACTTTGAAATAGAGTAGAAATATTAGTGTTTCAACTTCTGACTCGTGATTTATAACGCTCTTTTTCGGAATTTATTTTTATTATTGATTTTGAGCAGCTGCTCTCTATAAATCTCGATATATGAATTAGAAAGGTCTTAATATCGTGCGGTCTGCGCAGATTTATATCAGAATTGTTTTTGATATGACGTGCCGTTCTGGATCCGGCTTTGTAGGACTCCAAGTGTGATTTTTTTCAACACATGTTGCATGGGAGAAAAGTTAGTGTCCCAGAGCCATGACCCATTACGGGAAGATTGTTTAGTTATCAACTGATATGTTTGGTAACGCAACCCAAGAATCTTACAAAATTAAGAAATTCAAGAAATATTTTGGGGGAACTTACTAAAACGGTGAGTGGAAGTCCCGTGCGGCAAAAAATTGAAAAGATTTGCTTGAAACAATTTGAAAACATAACAGCGACAAAAGAGCAACAATCTCGAACCCAGGAATACTCTGGGCCACGTCGTGTGACTGGTTACCAGTCTTATTCCCAAAAAAATTCAATATGGCTGATTGTTCATGTTCATGGATCAAATTAATGACAGAAGAATTTGAAGCCTTGTGAATCTGTATGCTTAGATTGAAGTACAATACGTTTGTGGGATATTTGATACAGATACAAGTTATGTTGGTACAACGTATAAACTCTTTTCTAAAACGTGACCAAAACATACTGACGAGGCTGTTTTCCGTTTTGAATAGCCTAAGAAGCCCATGTCTGTATGATAACAGGAATGGAAGCGGAGTTCTTTCACATTTTCTCGCTCCTGGAAGCCAGAATCAGTTGGAAATGAAATCTGTTCCTTCTAATCTATGGAAAATTGTGTGCCAACGTTACTGTCAAGGTTCAAAGGTTACGCTGTTGTTAGGCAATGGTGAATCAAGGCCATTCTTCGAAACAGTTGGACAAAAAGACAAGTCATTGATTGAGGTCGTTGAACAGTTGAAGGAGGACCATGGTGTTGACATCTGCGTGATTGAAACATCCGAGGAAAGGAAGAAATATGCAGATTATGTCATTGTAGCCAGCGGACGAACAACGAGACACTTACGGGCTATGACAAACCATCTTTATGAACAGGTACAGAAATTAAACAAAAAATGTTCTGGCTGCAGCTCTGGTACTTCAACATGAAAGGTTCTTTTCCATTTAGAGATTTTTATCTCTCATCCCATCTTGGCCACTCAGGTTTATTTGGAATAAGTGGGGGGGCATTGCATGTCAACCTTGCCCTGGAGATACACTGGGTTTCACTCTGTGTACACCAAGAATATGACATCCTCACAAAAAGCATGCTTTTTATTAAATTTATGATACCATCGAGCCCAACATCACTCATATTCAGATGATAATAAAAGGACTCACTTTTGCTGCTGACATCACGTTCCATACATTACTATGCCATGATAACCGTCTTAATTAACTATTACCATTTCTTTGTCCTTATAACCTATATAAGTATGCCAAGCAAGACTATTGTATGTTACAATACCATCAAATAAACTACTCTGGAGATGGGAACTACCTGGGAAGAGGGTCAAGATAATTTAACATATTGAATGTCCTGGATTACAACCAGCTTCATGTGTGATGAATATGTCACAGTTCTAACATGATGCAGAGGTTATCGGGAATGAAATGGAAATATTGGGGGTCTCTTGACCCACTAAGGGGCAAGGTCTCACTTTAATATTTTACTCAGGCTAACACCACACAATTTTACTTATGACAGTGATGAGCCCTGGGTGTTAAAGGGTTAGACACTATTTTCTTAATGCAAACATTTGATATCTAATATATTCTAAATACTGATAATTTTTAGTCTAAAAACAGCTTCACTGGAAGGAATGCTACAGTAAATGGACTCGAATCAGATGACTGGATGGTGGTTGACTTTGGTAAGTGGAAACATTTATAATTAAAAGTCTGGGGCTCAGATATCATTTTCTGAGTATCGAGCTTGAAGATCGTTCATCTACTTTAAAAGTACAATGTTTATGTACTAAGTCACTTGCAGTAGTTTTGATACCAAGGTGATTGTAAAGGGTGAATGGAAGCAGCCACTACTGTAGATTCAGAACTTTCCTCATTGAAAGAAATCTGAGAAGACTCCCTTTGAATGTGCAAGGGAGTCTTTTTTTGAGATTAGTTTCAGTAATTACAAAGTTTTACCCATTAAGGGGCAAGGGTGCACTTTAATATTTTCCTCTGGCTACTGCCAGACAATTTTACTCATTAAAAGGATAAACACCACCCCTTAATTAGCTAATGGGTTGACTTCTAACAAGAGCTGTACTGAAATCCATGTTGTCCACATTCATGTCCTAACCCAAGCCTTTTATGCCTCATCTAAGTCAGCCAGTTAAAATATAAGTCAATTTCTTTTGAGTCTGAGTTCACACCCAAGTGTTTTATCTAGAGCTAATCCAAGTTTTCCCAAAGGAAGGATGGCACTTTATTTACCAGGATGTAATCTAATCAGACATTTACAAATACGTGGGGTAACTATCAGGGTCAGCTCTGGCTCCATGCAGTTATCTGATCAAAGTTATCTTGGGCACATGTGAGGAGAGTGTTAACCAGTTTGACTCTACCAAGCACTGCAGGTTTTCTCTGGGTATGCCGGTTTCCTCCAGGTACTCCAGTTTCCTCCTCTAGTAACACTGGACCCATGAGGGGTGGCCCTTCCTGGACCTCTGGGGTGATCAATTTAGGTAACTGAAGGGATTATTTAGTATTAACAAAGACACTTTACTTAAATGAAGACACTTTACTTTAGAAGCAAATAAGCTCTCATGATTTGTTGTTTTTTAAAACGTTACAACAGATAAATTTAAACTAGCGATTGGTCTTTTTCTTTGTCAATAAACAAAAATAAAAGTAGATTAAACGAGATAAAAGTGAGATAAAACGCGAGTGAATAGACATCGTGTCGTATTCAACTCAAAAGCCGTGCGAATGTTGAAGGGAATGCTGCTATTGGAGGGAGAAATCGCCGATTTGCGACGTAGGTCTGAACTTGGTAGGAAATGAAAATGCATGGAGAAATACAAGAATGTCAAGGAACCAATTATTGTCATGGTTACTGCATTTATTACATAAATATATTAAAATTTTAAATACATCACAAATTTCCTATATAACTGTGGAGTTTCATATAGTTTTATCTTTACCTTCTTTACAATTTACGAGAAAGTCAATGAGATGGCACGATTTATATATAGTTCTCCGCCTTAACACTTGCATTTACATCCCAAGGCGACTTTCTGAGTGGTCATTGTTCCGTTAAGAGACACCGGTATCTGTGTAAACAATGTCTCTCCAGTGGTGCACCGTACTTGCACGATGACGTCAGGAATTCTCATCATGTTGACATCGAAGGAAATCTTCTGTTTTGGCGTGGTTTTGTCCCTCACGCATTTTAAAACAATTTTTTCCGTGGTTATCGTACCATTAAGATATTTAATGGCTACGTCCCTTTCCACCTTATGGCATCCAGATTTGCATACGAAATATTTTATATACTGTGGTTCTCTGTCTATCCGGTATGTGTTCTTTGTCTTCTTGTGGTCAACACATTGTGCGTGGGACCGCTTTACTCTTAGGGAGTTTGAAAGGTGAATATTTTGAGTCGTTTTCGTTGGAGTTCTCTCATTTCGCAATGGTCCACCATGGCAAAGAAACAAGAACTGAAGTGAAATTAATCCGAGAAGTTTCCAAGTACACTAAACAAGAAAGATACATTTTTCATGAACACTCGTTTTTACCAAACGACAATGGCACGAGTTTTTGTGATATGGTTGAAAAGTCAGGGAAAATGCGTCACTGACCATCTTGGAAGTCTGTATTGAAAAAAGATTTCACGAAATCTCTATTTGAGCCAATCAAATCTCATGATTATTCACGATTAAACTGCTCGCAAGTAATTAAATATTTCAGTCTTCGTACATCAGAAACGGTCTTAAAATTCTGTTAATAAAGGTCAAGATTGTTCTTATAGTAAACAAATTTGGCATAGTATTTTTATTCCGTCAACTGGCGTGGTGACTGCATGATATTTCACGCTTGTCAGAATAATGCAGTCTGATGACATGTACTTGTATTTATCCTGAAGTGAAAGTTTTTAGTTATTAGGTCCACGTCATTTTATTTCATTGCACGCGTCAGAAAAGTGTTTCTCGGTTATTGGCCTCTACACACAACCTTTTTTTACCCACACTCCACTGTTTTTGCAGAACCCAAGAATTTATTTTTTTTCAACCGTCACGTACTAGTGAGATGACCTTCAAAGGTTGTAGCTTTTCAGTGGCATCCTACCAATATGCAGTCGTCGTACTAACGAGATGCGCACCCCTCTATAAAGTGTTTTTTTACGTTTCCTAAGAAAATGTATACTGCGAAATTTTGAAAACTCAAACCTCTGTTCAGTATGAATGAAAAACAGTTCAGTAGAAGCTGTAACTTCAACCAACATTTCAGTTATCGAACATCAGCTCACTGGGTGCACTTGCTTTGGAAACCTCGAGTAACTACGAAGTCATTCTGAGGCAACTTCGACGTTCCGTACTGGTTTCCGTGAAAAATGAAATCCAAGCTGTTACCTGACCCATCTTAACCATCCTGGTTTTTTGTTTAAGTTCATCGATATCTCCTTAACCCGCCTTATTTTGGGATTTATATTATAATCGATGTAGTGTGTAAAAAGTTTCACTTACCGGGCAGTTTATCGTTTCATTAGTTGTAACTCATAGTACAATTAAAGAGTATATATTAAAAAATCCTCTGTAAAAATCCATGTTGACTGACACTTCTTTTTTATTACTAACTTACCATTTTTAACTCTTGCAACAAACCCTTTCAATGCTCTTCTTTAATCTTCGGAACTTATCGATGTAAACTGTGATGGAAGCCTTGTACTTTTCAGGCTTTTTAAACAAGTCTAAAATGCGTGGTATCGTTTATTTTTAGACAAAAGAACATGTTTCGAGTCATCCCAGTTATCGTTAACGCATCCGCATACCGCCAACGCGTTTCATCCTATCGTGTTGGGGAGACCTTGGCCTTTTTAAAAAAAAATCACGAATAAAAAAGAAAAAACTGAAACCTGGAACTATGGCAAAACCTGGTCCCCGTGAAGTTATTTTAATTCAACGATTATACGATACTCAGGCTCAGGTTTGGTGGATTGGTTCCGAAGAAGAAGGGAGGGTATGTTCATTAGGTGAGGTAAAGGAACCTCGTTCGATCAAACGCCCTTTAAGAGAAGATGCCGGTTGTTGTTTGTCAAGTGCTTCCTATTAGCCACTCTGCAACTTTGGTTTGGGAGTTACTTTTACGATTTACAACTGGGAATGGTCAGATTTTTTTTTCTTGATTATATTTCGCTTATATTCCTGCATTTCACCTTCTTAATTTGCTGTCACATGTTGTTGTTCTAAAGCTTAATGCCATGGTACAAAAATGTTAATAATTTGATCTTCAGATAGGAAAAAAGGCAACTTGATATATTTTTTCATCGGCTTAGACATCCGTGTTTATTTTTAGTCGCAGTATAAAGGTTAATGAAGTCGAAAAAAGGTTACAAACTATCGTTTCAATCGCTTACAACTTACTTGTTCCTGCAGGAAGAACATGGAAAGCAAAGGCGTTCCATGACGTATTGTATTACATAGCCCATAAGTTATGTGTGTTATGTTCCGGCCAATATGAGGTGAAAATATCAGCATAATGCGAAATATAGGCACGAGAAAAATTAGCCGCGAAATTATGAGATGAGATTTCATCGCATGAGGGATATTTTAATCACGAGAAAAGTCATTCGGCTAAACAAAGACTATAGGTTGGAAGCATGCTTTCGTTCATTAGTTTCAAATGCCTAATTATTGGTGCATATGGTGAAGATTTATGAGTGGGCATTCAGTTTCTTGTTTGTATTCAGTTACGCTGATTCTTGTGCTCACTATTAGTGCACCTATTCCAACATAAAATTGGCTGAAGGCTACAAATGCTGTTTATTCTGCTTAGCTGTATCGCATTTATGTTAGATGTCAAAACCGAAGTCTCGGTTGACAGTGGCAGATCCACAGAGGGAGCGGGACCGGTGTGACAATTTAAGGTTGTCATCGTTTGTTCGTCACTTAACCTGTGCGCTTGAAACAGTCCAGTGGTTAAGATTGTCACTATCATAAGTCATGTGTGCATCGTGGAATTTTCCTTATCTTGATTTAATGTTCGTGAGGTCCGTATAAATTCTTCATGCCATCAGTTTGTTTATCAGTTGGTGCTACTTCTTGGATTGGACAGTTCTTCATTTAAACTTCGATTTTTGTTGAATTGTCAAACATCACTGATTGAATTTTTGGTTATTTCAAAAGCGCTTAGGCGTCACTCGGAGGTTTTTGGCTATATAATTTTAAACTAAAATATTGCTGGAAAGAAAGAAATTAGTGAAGGGAAACTCTGTTGGGAATTATTGTAAACTGGGTTTAAATCACGGGAGAAAATTGTTATTGAAATAAAAGTTATTGCGAAGCATTTCGATAACACTTCTTTCGACTTATTGCTCACCACGCGCTTCCTGTTCAGAAATAAAACCGATGTGCATTTATTGTCACTCGCCGTACAAACTGAACGATCTCAGCGCGGTACAATCTCAAACCTTCACACTGGCATGTTTTGTTCAACGCTGGCTGCTAATCTGTCACAGTCTATTACAGTGTAGTTTTGTCCACGTTACTGCAGCAAAGAGTTGCAAGCTTGTCAGGCCTCTTTATAAACCTGCACTGCTTATAAACTGAATAGTTCAGCCATGCCTGGCCAAGCAAAGCCACGCTGCCTTTCGTGAGCGTATTGCCGGCTTCCCACACCGCTGAAGTTCCGCTCAGAAACTCAGTTAAGATGAACCGAGTCGTGTTGACGCATGTGTTGCTCTGCGTCACGAGAAACATTCGTTATATGGTGAGCATGTACTTTTTGAGGATTGCTGGCCAAGAGCGGCAAGGTACCGGGTGGCTTCGTAAATGTTAACTCCCCCGAGAAGTGCTAAAAAGATATGCCAGCACTGCTTGACAGAGCACGACCATATACGTGTATTGTCTCTCTATACCTTGTTCGGCTAATCAGTGTTTTGTATGATCCAGCGTTGCCAAATTTCTATAGTATACCTCCTATGAGATCAATTCGCAAGAGTAAAACTAAACAAAAAAGGAAGTGTCCGTACATGTAATGCCAAAGCAGTAGAGTAAATCTCTGAAGAAAGCATATTACCAAATGGAAACCATATCCTAAACAGTAGATGTATACAAAATTTTCAAATAAATAGGATACCACAGTCGTGTGTTTAATATGAATATGCATCGCTCGAATGAATCAGGTATTCAGACAAAACCAACAGATAATTAATCAATTTCTGGAACACTATGGGATAAACTCGCAAAACATTCATATGGAGACTCTTACGAATTTCCAAATTTTTCAAGGAAGCATATCGTCGGCCTCAAAGAACAATTTGATGAACAATCTTGATCATGGGCCCCTTCAACAAGAACATCCTTCTCAGCAGAAATATCGTATATAAATTGTCTCGCACTACACCGGAAGTGGCTATTTACACTTCGTTTGTTGTCGTCTTAATCAGATTTGGATTTGTACTGACAATTCCATATCATCTCAGTGAAATGATGTTTATAATGCGGATTATATATCTTTGACATCATTTATAATCCTTCGTCACACAAGGAAATACCCTGTTCGGCTTTTTCATTGTGCGGCTGCCCCGAACCTCTAAGCCAGCACATACACCAGCCCTGGTTTGAAGTTATACAAGTGGATTCTTTTCAATATCCAAGGAAGAGGTGTCATTTTAAGCATAAGCTGAAAACAAAATATATCTCCAGCGCTGTTTCTCAGACTCAACTATATTTAGTGGCTGGAAAGGTACGTTATCTTCGGGACGCGTGACGTAATGTTCGATTTACGCGCGTTAAGTATCTCTGCGTTAATGTTAGTAGAAAAAAACCCCTCAAGTGTATTCTTGTAGGGAACAGGCGTGCTTGAAAGTTCATCGATCTGTTCGTCCTACTGGCATTCAATTTGTCATGAATGAGATTTCGTTCGACAGCTGCTTACTCGCTCAGTCATATTAGTACAAACTTACTAGTACAGGAATACCAATGCTGCAATCTGATTAGCTGCTCCACTTGATATCTAGTGCTCGGTAAATACCTTATAGCGGCAAGTATAGAAGCAAGGCCGAGTTCTTGGCCAAAGACAATGGTTATGAATGGTTTTTCGTAACAAATTTGAAAACCTAACAAAAATTGATTAGTTTATTAGATTTAAATTTTTGTTCTTAACTTCTTTGAGATAATAGTTCACCGTGGCTTCGCATTTGTCAACTATCACGTCATATCAGGGCAAGACCATGGGGGGGTTGGGAGTTTCGAACTCCCCACTTTTCAGATGTATGATCAACTAGTCCAGGAGGGGCACTGGCTTTGCTGTCTTCCTTGAAATGGTTTAGCGCTGCCTTCTGGGAAGGTCTAAAGAGCCCTCTGGAGAAACGTTAGAAGCAAATTAAAATGTGTAAGACTAAGAATTTTTCCACACCTCTCAGTATTTACGTTTCTTTGACAAACCCTCCACATTACTTTTACTCTGGCTACGCCGCTGCGTCATAGAAGTTTCAACATGACATTCTAGTTGTTAATCATAAATCATCTAGTATAGTTCAGTTAAATCACGAAGTTCGTCCTGTTTACGGGTTGAAAGGTACGCTTGAAAGATGTGGATTTTTCGTTCCATTTCAATATTCACTGAAAAATTTCTTACACCTACGTAACGTTTAACATCCGGAGATTTTGCCTTGAGATAGTTTTAAATGAGACATGAAGGGTGAGCGGAAATTAACAAGTCCCGGATCGAACTCCTGTTTTATGAAGACTTGCGATTTCGATGGGAAAAAGTTTTCTGATCGTGGGGATGTTTTACTTCCGCGGTGATCGATTTCTGGAGAGATATTCGAAAAGAGCTTCGCGGTTGTCGATTGGTGAGTCGGGACTCATAGGAAGCTCAAGAACACTTTAGAGTGAAGTCAGTTGTGTCTTTCCTGTCTTTCGTATAATGAGCGCAGTTTTTTTATCCTTCTCTGTATATTTTTATCCGATAAAGACGCAAATGCATCAGCTGAAATTAATTGTTTTCTGGTTACTGATGTCTTCCCATTGGTGTGGGCGTCGGCCACAAACTTTCTTGATCGTTGCTGAGTAGCCAGAGAAAAATCCTGCCACCGTTAGTTAGACAGGTGCATGCATGCGTTGAACCAACTTCCGTGTTTAACATAAAACAGGAACTTTGAAGAAGTTAGAAAGGCGAGAACATTCAGTAAAATGCATTAAGCCTTATCATTTGAACGAAACCAAACGTAGTTGATGTTGTAATAAACCCTGAAATATTTTTTCTCCGCCACTGAAACTCTTCCATACACCATTCTAGCTGGTTTGTTGAAGTTTAAGTAACGGATATTTTTTTCCCTTTCTTAACTGTTAAGCGTGCCGTGTAGAGCTAGGGGATGAGTTTTATTCCGCTCCAAAATGATTTCTTGTGAAATCTTTCTAAGGTAAACTTTTTAACCCCGATGTCAAGCAAGCAGCATGAGGCAAATAATCAGACAACTGCGTGAAACTTATCTTGAGAAGACATTTGTGCCGGGATGAAATTACTCTTGTTAGACGAAGAAAATAATCTAAGAACAGCCAATTTTTAACGCCTCGTGAATCTGTTTCAGATTGTTATAAAACGTACGTAAATTAGCCTATGTACTTTTTGCTTCTGCTCTTTCTATGCCGTTCATGCAAAAAGGAAAGCTCGTTCCTTTGATCATTAATTGGTTTAATGAGATTGCCATAATATTATGAACTCTTTAGGGTTCTATGTGAGCTTCCTCGCCCCTGTTTTCTGTTTTGTTTTAGTGGAAGGGGCTGGTTATGCACATGAAATTCAGCCCGGGTTGAAATTTTAAAAGGTCGGTACCGTCTGAAATTTTTATCGTGTATTTTTAAGGAATTTCTTCGCGAGACAGGATTGACACGTCAACCCGGCTATGCAACAGGGCTCCAATTAACCATGTACTTAGTCCCAAATAACTGTTATATATGGCAAAGTAATGGTCACTAGTGTTGCTCACTCGACAGAAAATAAACCGCGAACAATGCATTCATAGGACTATTTTCGCGACTTATATCGACCGAAGCTTATTTGGTCGCAAACGTCTTCATTGTGGAGCTATATATATAGACGAGCGGATGTTCGGTGCTTCTTTTAGCCCAGGCCAAACATTAGTCGCCTCTTACTTTATCTTGTTTAGATTGCTCTCGTATCAACCATTCTTTTTGCTTTGAATAAATAATTTTTTTGCGTGAAGACGTCGTCGTTGACCCGTCCTTGTTTGCTTAACCTTGTGCAGGTCATGTTTTCTGCCAGCAGAATAAAATCAATTGGCGTTGGCCAATATAAAACCATACAAATCCCAAGTCTTGCCAGTGGACAAAAAATTAAGTTTACTAATATTTCGTATCACTCGAATTTCTACGACTAGATTCTCCTCTAACGCGCGTATTACATCGTTGAATTATTTCTTTATAGAAGGTTCAATGAAATAATTACCCATTAAACAAGCAGCCTAACAGAAAAAAACACTCCGCGCTTTGAAAATACCAGTGCAATATTTTTGGAAAAATTACGAGAATTAACGATTTCGTCCAATTCCGAGAAAACGAACTTCCTCGAGAGATGTTAAAGAGCGTTTCATGTTTTTTTTTCAAGACTGCCCTTGTGTTGTTCCTGTCGGCTAGTTACCCCGCATTCCCTACAGGAAAGAAGTGTGTCAGTGACGGTGGTGATTGATCATTTTTACTGTCTGGAGCCGTTGGTGTATTTCCTAGTATTATCACTAGTCCTCGTGTTGGCGTTATCACGCAGTGCTTTTTGATTTGCTTTGATTTTATTAGTTTTGTTATTAGTGTAGTTTTGTTGTGCATGTGTGTGTTTAAAAGTTACGTGTGTATCATTGAGACTGCACTATGTACTCATGCATTCAATTCACACATTGCTTAAAATGACTGGTAAATCGTGTAAATCTAATGTACAAATACAGGCTTTTAGACGTACGAATAAAAGATCTTCCTTTACGTGGCTTACTGCACCAAAATTCTAATCCAATTCACCAGTAAAACTGTCGTTTGTAACTTAGACAAATATAGTTTCATGACGACTTCTCAAAAACCTCTTCAGTATTACTTACGGAGTTCAAAGGGTTGTTTATATGCATGCGCTGGGCTGACTTGTGTCACGAAAATTTTTCTGCGGTCTTGAAAGATAGTCAATGTTTAATTCTGTTTTACAGTTTCATCTTTGACTTATTTTGCAGTTTCAAAAAATAAAGAATAAAACATACTCCGAAAAAGATCATCTTGTAAAATCCATAAAGTGTGCAAGAATAAACGTAATAACGGTAATATTTGGACTTCAAGATAGATGAATGATCTTCAAGCTCTGTACTCAGAAAATGATTTCTGAGCCCCAGACGGGGATCGAACCCGCAACCTTCTGATGACTGGGTTCGATCCCCGTCTGGGGCTCAGAAATCATTTTCTGAGTACAGAGCTTGAAGATCATTCATCTATCTTAATATATATCCAAGCTCTCAAATTTCTAAAATCATAAATATTTGGACTTCATTGCAAAGTCATTATCAAACCAATAACTGCGTAATTCTTGTATATTTAACTCGAATCTTGGGTTTTACAAGATGATATTTTTCGGAATAAGTTTTATTCTTTATTATTCTACAGCCATGGCAGGATTTTCGTGAGACAAGCCTGGCCCGTACAATTAAACACTTCTTTTGGATTTAAGTATGTTAATGTCATTCGTTAAAAGCAATCCGAGCCTTCTACGCCTTAAAGGCCAAGTGAAAATGTGAAAATGCTCTCCGTCTAACGTGTGTAGAACAAGGACTAAGTCGCAAGTACTTCTGAGACTTCTTAGCTCAATCATGAAATTTTCTCTTCGCGAAAGTTATTCTTTTTTTGGAAGAAAAATTATTTTGTAAGGATACGTCATCGTTGAAATTTCCATCATGTCATGTTATAAAGCTTTCTAATAACTGTACAACTATGATCAACAGAGATGGAATCGCAACATTGCCTAATGGATAAGCGCGATGATATAACAAGAATCTCGCTTGCAATAATGTAAGATTTAACTATTATAATATTCCCAGGTCACTCTACAGCTCAATTTCTACACCATTCAGCAGTCCGAAGACTTGAAGATGCGAGTTCAAATCCCGCTCAAGTCGACTCAATTTGCGAGTTAAATTTCCTTATGTAGGTTGATTGTGAAATTTTCCATATACGGTCTTGGAATTAAACCTAAATCCCCAAATTTCAAACTCGTAATAACTAACCTATGAGTGTTTAATCTATGAAACAAGTTGATTTAATTTACTTAAAAGTAACGTTTTGATTTGTTATTATGAAAGACATGCGCAATTTTCGCACGACTTTTCGGCGTGAATACTTATCGCGGCTAAAAAAGTTCATCAGATAATTCAAATGCAGCCAATATGAACGTTCTTGGAATTCAGTGCAAATCCCAGAACGTCAGAATGATATCAAGTAATTCGACAGCTTAAATCCGGGACAAACGTCAAAGAGACGTCAAATTCAACTGCAGTCACAAGTAGACACCAGTTTAATTTCGTCAGTGGTTTCAAACGTCCAATTTAATTCAAACCAATAAAATTCAGGTTAACTGAGTCCGAGATGATGGCTGAAACATCCATTTTCAATAGTTAGTACTTAAGACGGCGTATCAGCAGTCTTGTATAGTAACGATCCCGTAACATGATCCGAGTTCAAGTCGCCATTGACGTAACCAGGACGTTTCTTCTGGGATGGTGTTGACTGGGCTATCGTAAATGAAGCGGGGGCAAACATTTGATGGAGTGCGTCAGAAGTACTTAAATATATCAGCTTGTGGAAAAAAAATTACGTGATTAACCTTCACAACTTTTCTAATTGACTTTAAACAGTGTAGACTAATCATGAATTTTTCTCTTCATGTTACCGTGAGGACACCTGCAATTGTGGAAATGTCCAAAATTAACTTTGGTTGAATGTGACATCATCAGTTGAGACGGTTCTTGGGGCTCCCTTGAGGTGGCCCAGGATTTTTTTGGAAGGGCTACGGTACCCTTGTGTTTATGCTAGTCAAAATTCCGCTTGTCTGTTCTCTAAATTTTCTCAAAGGAAATCTTCTGTTTGCTTAGAACGTTGTTACAGCGTATTCCAGCGTTCCGGTCACCTCTAGGTGGGAGTAAAAATCGCCCACTTTTACTAAAACTGGCTCACTTTACTTTCGCACTTAAGAATAACAGAGGAAGATTATCACTTTGTGTTAAGGGTGAACCTGGAGAGAGTCGAAAACTACGCTCAGTCTATGATAAACTAGAAACTGGAACCCTCAATCGGACATAAAAGGAGATTTTTGTGATAAATCCAGTAGAAAAAACGAAAACAAAGGTTTGTCTTGTGTGTGAACTTGTATCAACATCAGCCACCTGTGAGATTTAGCTTGCTGTTTGCATGTGGATGTCCTTGTTTATCCGAAATAGCTTGTTATTATGCTGGTATTGCCCTATAGATAACGCATTGGATTTAGCTTGTTAACTTGCTATTTTTAAGTAATGTTCACAACATGAGCAGCCCTGCTGTATCGAATGTACAATCACGAGCAGAAGGCGAGTAATTGTATAATGGATATACCAAGGACGCCAATGCTGTAAACAACTTATAAAACGCATGCATGTAAACATTCGTGTTCTTCAAAAATTGTGGAGATTCCAACGATTTTAGTCGAGGAAATAGCACGAAGAGTTCGTGAAAAGCAATGTAATACTACCACTAGCGATTGTATCACGTTTACAACAACTGATTAAACTTTAAATTCTTTTGTTTTGTCTTCATGAATTATTAATGAGTTTTATAAGTTATTCTAGAGTATGTGTGAACAATTTAATTGGTAATTGTGCTCAAGGTGATGATGAACGGGACGATTTTTAATCCTTTACAAGGCAGATTTCACGGAGGTCAACCCTCGACGAGTAAGATTGCCTGGAGTTGGCCAGAGTAAGATCAATATGATGGCAAATGGCAAACCGTACCTTGTAAACAATTAACAATGATTTTTGACGCCACAAACGTTGCATAAAACATTGATATGTGTATAATGCCGTTTGACAATGATTTTTAACGAAATACTGAGGCAAAATCGTCGTTAAAAATCTCTATTCTACCCTACAGAGTACGTGAAAGATTCGTTAACCTATCTTATACATATTAGATTTAGCTTGTAATTGTGCTGATGTTATCCTACAGTTTACACGTAAAATTGTAACTTATAATTGTTATACTTGTTGCCTTAGAATTTACATGGACGATTTGGCTTTTTATCACGCTCATGTTATCGGATCCAATAGTTTACATGCATGTAAAAGTTAGTTTGTCATTGTGTTTATTGTGCCCATTAGTTTACTTGTTCCTGTGATATACAGCTTCTTGTTGTGCTGTCTGTTGTCGTACAATTTACTTGTAAAAACGTATTATGTTTATGTTATCCGATAGTTTAGATGTTAGATTTTCCTTGTTATTATGCTTCTTTGTTATTATAGCCCACACGAAAGATTTAGCTTTTTTATCGTGCCATTATCCTGTAGCTCGCGTAATGATTTGGATTGTTATTGTGTTAGTTATCCTGTAGTTTTCATGTGAGATTTAGCTTGTGATTACTCCTTCGATATTCAGTCGTTCACCTGTAAAACTTGCTTGTTATCAAGTGCTTGTGTTAACCCACAGAGCTTAGACGTAAGAATTACTTTATCATTTTATATTGCCTTACTTGCTTTGTATGCTTGGACCGCACTTAGAGATCTGTGCGCTAATTGTATTGTTTGGATTTCAGTAGGAAAAAATTTCTTGTCGATGCAGAATTTAAAATGCATTGGATCAAGCTCTTATTTAAAGAAACTTTGGAACAATATGGCGCAGAAGAATCTTGTTGATTGACTTAGATTTCTTTCTTTTTGAACATATGAAGGATATGTTGGTATTAACGAAAAATTAATATTTGGTCTGCCATTCCATTTGTTAGTACAGCATCTTCAATGTGACTGAGTATTGTTTAGGTGTGTACTATGAGCTCATATTTCGATTTGGGATAGTTGTACCAATTTTGCCTAATCTTCTCATGTACGTCATTGCCCAGAAGGGAAGAGCTTTGATTAACACGTTCCTCAACTGCGCCTACGCAGCATCATACGTTCATATCGTAGGCCAAGAGTACTCGTTCTGTCGCCCACAAGATGTTATTTGGATGATGTAAGTTAAGCGAAAGAAGCATGCATCTCCAGAATTCCTTGCTCTCACAGTCACCATCTAATTCTAGACGGCCTTGCTTACTTACTGTCCCTATTACTGCACGACGCCCGTGTCGTACCCAAGGGGCCGCGCAGAAAGCAGCAATGGTCTGTGGTGGTTTTACGAGGACGGGTAAATCGAACAATCATCATGTTTTTGTTTTCGTTACACAGACAACCTGATTTATTTCCACACAACACACAGACTCCTGATTTATTTCCATTATTAACTTTTAGGCTCGATCGTGGTACATTTATTTCTTCCTGAAGTTCGAGCGAAGTATGAACTGGAGAAACTTTGGTCGCTCGGACCTGAACAGGATGAGCAGTACCAAGCTATGTTAGAGGACGACAAGTTCTCGGAAATTTTCAAGAACGCCAAACTTGACGACTTCTTTGTGAATGACGACATTAGGAACGAACCAGGACAGTGAGGAAGTGAAATCGATGAGGTTTTTCCAATTAATTTTAATGGAGGGATGGGGTTAGTTGGGTAAAAATCTAGAGTGATTATGAATAAAGAACTGGAGTAAGTTCTCATCAGATCTCGCCTGAAAAAAGTCGAGCAAATTAGATCGAAAAATTAGGTCATAATTTTGGTACGAGCTCAGGCCTACAAAATCCATCTCCAACGACATTTTTTTTTGCTGTCATAGTTTTCGTAGAAATTTAGTCATCAAATCATAGTTTCGAGGATTCATATATCGTTTTTGTCTTATTGATCATTAGTAGTAGGATTTGGGAGACGTTAACTTTTTGAAATAAGCCTCTGTTAACCGATTACTTAAGTAAAACTGGGTAAAAATGCACTCATTACTCGGTTTAACTTTTATCCTGTTTTTGTAATTAAATAGTTTGCTTTGCGTGCTAAGTTAAAATTAGTTCCTACAGGTTTAAGGAATCAATTGCGGAAACCTTTTTCTGCGAAACTTAAACGTAGTCATAAAATTAACCTTAAACAGATGTCTTCTGCATGTTTTAGTGGACCGCCTTCCTCCAAATCCCACAGGATCAAACCGTTTGAATTAAATGACACTTATTAAAAAAGAGTTCGCAACATGCTTAGACTTATAAAATAAAACATATTCCGAAGAATAATGTCATCTTGAGAACTCAAGATATGAGTCAATACAAGATAAAACTATTGTTGAAACTGTGATGTTTCGACTTTATTTCAAAGTCATTCTCAGACAGAATGATATTACAATAACATGCCAGAGTCTATATACAGGAGGTGTGATGACATCATCGAACGGAATTAGGAAACACTACCGGTAATCCCTATTTACATGCTGAGATGTTGAGACGCTATGATGCTAATGAGAAATCTCTAACTGGATGTAAATAGGGATTACCGGTAGTGTTTCCTAATTCCGTCTCGATGATGTCATCACACCTGTATATAGACTCTGGAATGTTATTGTAATATCATTTTGTCTGAGAATGACTTTGAAATAAAGTCAAAATATCACAGTTTCAACAATAGTTTTATCTTGTATTGACTCATATCTTGAGTTCTCAAGATGACATTATTCTTTGGAATATGTTTTATTTTATACTTTTTGAAGTTGTCGACTGGTCATACATAGACTTTCTCCTCAAGTTCTACTCTAATCCAAGATTAGTAGATTGGAGCAAGATCTTTTAATGTAGATATGAAGAGAATAAGTCGCGAAGACAATTTTGTATCGCTGAATACCGTCATACCGTTGTTGTCATCGGGTTTTATTTTTCAACTTCTAACAGGAGAAGGGGAGGGCCGCTAGTTTGCCCCCCCCTGGGCGTCGGTGAAACTTCTGCGCCTCTTCGCTTCAACTTTTCGTACCGCCATGGTCTGAACGCAATACGTATGCCTAACGGTTTGGTTACGGTTTCATAACCAGTTTTATGGGGTATAAATGATCCGAGACTGCCTTTAGTAGCGAGCTTGTAGCCCCCCTTTTCTTTTGATCTTTGTATGGAATAAACTGTATGTCTTAATAAGTTAGAAAAGCTGATCAGTCTTTCTTTGTTCTAGTTGAAACACTGAAGTGCAGTTATGGAGTCGGATAAGATTATTTGGCAAGGTTTTTATGAAAATCATCTTTTATGTTCAAGTGTTTTGATACCGTTGATCAAACACGCAGAACGAGTTTTTGAAATGGCTTCTCAAATGAAAGGCAATGAACCCATCAGGCGCTGTTGTGGAACTTTGGGATTGTTTAATTAACATAAATGAAACACCAGTGTTTGATCAAGTGTTTGATGCAGTGTTTTACCGGTGTTTGAAAGCCCATTCACGTGACATAATGGGATTGTCTGATTGAGTAAAATTCTCATGAATTATTAATGAGTTTGAGAAAGAGTTTTCCAAATTGTTTTATGATTGACGGTAGAATTAGTCTTGACTAAACACCTATTTGATTGATTTAATGTAGTCCAGTAGTTGTACGTTTTAACGTAAACATCTGCTTTGGAAGTGAATGGAAATCGACGTCATCGATGCGGGATTTATAAAACACGTGGTAATGTAGATTGTAGCCATTGAATGTGTCAATGAAAGCACGATTATGATCATGATTATGATTATGATTGATCATCATTATGATTATGAAGATCTTGATTATGATTGATAGTCATGATTATGATGATTATGGGTATGATTATGATTGATCATTATTATGATCATGATCATGGTTGATGATTATGATCATGATTGATTATGATTATGTTTACGATTGATCATGATTATGATTGACAATAAGGATAAAGTAAGCCATAGAATGTACATAACAGAAATGTGGATTTAGTTAAAGAAATGAGACCTGTAATGTAACCATCGATACAGAGGGAAGTTATACCTATACCGTAAATTAGATGTTACAGGATGTGGTACTTAAGTCAGAGTTGCCAATACTAAGAGATACTACTTTCGGCATATCACGAGTATTTTTGAATTTGTAGGGTTCGTGTCTGCTGGTTTGTTCTTGTGCTTGAGTTATTAATGAAATATAAAACCTATCTATACTTCAGAACACAAAATTTGCGTTTTACAAATTTGACAAGCCGTGAAATAAAATTGAATTCCTTTTTTGGTACTGTAAGGATTTGTATACACATGAACATTGGGCCATCTAAACAAGGCCTGATTTTCCGAAAGTATGAAGCGTCATTTATTTCGCGATTTGCGATATCTTGCTACGTTGCTTTTGAAAAAACTTCAGTTTCAGGGACTTGCCAGTTTCGGGTTAGAAAAAAGGACGACACACGCTGAAAAGGCTTGGAATTTATTGATAAATGTTAAATTTGTTCGTTTCATTAATATTTTTTTGATTATTGGACCGTAGTTAATTTCTTAACTTTACCGTAGTCTGTGTAAGGCCCCATCCACACGAAACGACTGTTGCATACGATTCTTCATCCTAACGTATGTAATGAAAGACGCATCTACACCGGACGCGTTCCATGCGACCGATGCGAGCGTCGCGAAAACGGAGCGCGACGCGAGCGACGGGTAATTTAATACATTGCACTTATTCTGACCACGCATAAAATCTTAAATAAAGTCCTCCTGAACGTAGATCTCCATTACGAAGATTCGTTAAGCAGTGGCGCTTCTTTTTCTTCGTTGGATACGTCAAAGACAACAGGAACAGCCGCGGGTACACGACATAATTGAAGAAATGAAAAACAAGGAGCATGCCGTAATCAAGTGCGTGGATTGCCCTTTATACGAAGGCAACACACAATTTATGCAACATAGAATTTTGCCGAACTTAATTTATAAGCTTTTTTTTGGGGATTTCCTTCTTACTTTATATTCATAAGTTTATCGTCCTTCTTTCAGTTTTGTGATTTGATCTTTGTTGTGACTATAATATGGGTTGACAGCTCATGCACAGGCTTAATTCAGTTTCTCTTTTCCGATTGGTCCTTCTTCATTTGGTCACGCGGGTGGGGGGGGGGGGAGGGGAGCGAAAAAATAGAACATGTTTTTACATGATTCACGTCGCTCGGTCAATTAAATTTGGACGTTTGCATTGCTCACGTCCGGTGTAGATGCTCTCATGATGTTATTTACTTGTTTCTAAAAATTTTGCTTGCGCCGCTGGCGTTCAGTGTAGATGCACCTTAAGTGGTGAGAATATGTTTCCTGACAATTGTCTCAATACGTCCTGAAGACACTCGTGGCTAAATCGTACTCATCAGAATGATCAGTCGTATGCGACAATAGTGCTGTGTAGATCAAACTTTATTGCGTTGAAAATTTTTGTCGGTTGCCTGGTGGTTTAAAACTAAATTTAATGTCATTTCTCAGACACAGGTGCAACTTAATTTTCATGCTCATAGACTGCGATGAGTGAAGACACCGCAGGATGGAACACAAAAGTGTTTCCGTGGAGGAAGAATTTTATTGATGAACTAAGTCGTTCCACTTGTCTTGTTTTGACTGGTTAATGTGTGACATGAAGTACTGCAGATAAAAGAATCATTAGAAGGTCTTGAAAGTTGGACGGCAGGATTATTCCAATTTTACCTAAATAGACGATGAAAATTTAACTAGCTGTCAGTTTTAATCTGACACTTGGCGTCAGCGACATACAGAGAACTCGGATCACCTCAAACTTCCCGATAGATCATGACGTGGTAACCTAGCTTGTGTCGTAACACTCCTTTACAACTGTTGCATTTAAATTACCAGCCCAGAGGGCTCCTTTAACTAATATCGCCGTCAATTTTGAGCGTCACTGCACTCTTTTGTTTTTCCATAGTTCTCTGCGTGGAAGACGCCACAACACATGTCTGATATCAAAATCTTGTAGCAACTTCAGCTTCACGGGTTGATCATCGAGTTATCATTTACAGGACAAAATAGGTAAGTGGTATTTCAAAAAGAAATAGACGAAGAACTCCAGCAGGTCGAGAACGAAGTGTCCTTTGTCGTTCAAACATGCACGAAATTTGGGCTATGGTTTGTTGTAGGTAAGCCTGAGAAAACAGCAGATTTGCAGACGTGTGGTGCTCAACTTGCCGTCTTTGTTCAATGTTTTACTCGAGGGAATAAGTCTTCGCACATTTTTGCTGTTCTGATCACTTTGGTATGGTAACCCATTTAGTATAAATAAGTTCATCCCTCAGATTTCCTCAACAGGTGTTTCATTAGATATTTCAATCATATCTTGAAATCGGTCAATTTAACGACATAATATCACTATTATCTGATAAGGTTTTAGAGACTTGGCGTAATTGAGTAAACAATTCAAATATCAGAACCGCAAAAATATGACAAACAGCTGTATTGATAGATGGGTTTTATAAACACTCCACTCCAGTTATTTCGAGTGTTTGTTTAATTAGTAGATTTCTGTGACTTCACATCATGCTCATCTGTTCAAGAAGAGAAATAACTGTAGTTCATAATTGACCTGACTGAGAACTCTTTATTCCCAGGTCTGCATTAGTTTACCTGGGGTTATATTTTTTACACATGCACCTCTGATAATGTTTCCTTTATGTAGTGTACGGCTTGAAACAATATCAAGTTTGCTGTGTGCGGCCCTAACGGCTGTCGTTATTGTTATTATTTATGGATAATAAAATTAACCGGGGAATGACCTTAAGCGGTTTCTTAAGAATTTAAATGTACTCCAGTGTTGCTAGCTTTGAACTGGTATGTAATCATGCAATACCTCATTTATGATCAAGTTTTCACGATGATCTGAACCCATGTTGCAACATTCACGAACGAGTTATTAGCGGGAATTGTCCTCTTAAGGGATAATCACATGCGCCAGGTGAAGAATTATACATGTACTCTGATCGCAAGATCAGGTTTTCATCGCGACTGCGTGGACAGAACACAGTTCTGTCGCTACAATCGCAATCGCGATCTTTTCGAACATGCGAGTGGTTGGCGACCATCCCTGTAAAGTTTTCATTAATTTAGTAATATATTTAAAGTAATTTGGAAACGGTAGCCCTTCAAGGCAGATAGGCTTCTAGAACTAGTACTAATATCTAAATAAATAGAACAAACCTAAAAATATTGAAAACTTCTGACGTAAATATATATATTCTAATAATGATCGTCTTGATTAGTTAACTATATTTTAAAGCAATCAAGGTAATGGGAGCAATCGTGGGAATTTTATGGAAACCAGGCTGTATTCTATGGATGGGTCTTGAGCAAACTGAGACAGAAATCACTTACGTTATGCCATTTAACCCAAAAGTATCATTAGTGAAAGCGTAAATTCCGGATGATCTCTTTCCACATTTAAAACAATTGTAAGCAATTGTAGTCTGCATTAAGGGGAAAATGACCAATAAACGTTCTACGTTTTATTGTTAACGTTGTGAAAACGTGAAAATGCTGGCGGTAATGTCGGTTAGAGAACACAAAGACTGCGCGGAGAGTACTCAAGGGACTTAAAATTATCGATTTTCTTTGTTTTGAAAGTAAAATTCTTCTGTAAGGACTCGCTTCCGTCGTGATTGTTATAACTCCTTATCACTCACCATCGATACATTGCAGAAAAGTGTAACATTCTTGTAATAGCAACGTTTCAGACGGCATTCTACTCTGTCGGGGCCAGTTTTTATCACTTTGAGCCATCTTTATTAGGTTTTGACCATGTTTACCGTAAGGTTTTTCGTATAGAGTCTGTACAGACTTATTTTGTTAATAGTCATCAAGTCGTTGATTTTGCCCACTTTAAAAGTTCGCTTTATTGTCCATCTGGTGCTGAAACATTAGCAGGGTTATGTCATATAAATAGTTTTCTCAGTTTGAAATATGAATCTCATGTGGAGATCTACCTACATGAACAACACGTCTGTCTAGAGAAGAAACGAAGCTGTAGGGGTTCTCAGTGAAGTTAAAGAAAGCATGCCGCCTTAGCTTGTGCTTTGTAACCGGACTTTGTATTCGTATGAGACGTTGGTTGATGTTGCCGATCTTCCTCTAATGAATAAGAATTTTTCTTTGTTAGACTTTTTAACAAAAAAAACTTCAAATGGTAAGAATAACGAGTTGTAAGAACCGCTTGACAAAATTTCAATGGAATTTTCACATTTAAAAGGAATTCTAAAACCTTCATTAGGCGAATAATTTACCTGTGTGGTCTCTACGATAGAACTGCAAGACATCGTGGTTGAAGACATGGCAAGTCTTTAGCTCGATGGCTTTCGATGCTACCGTCGAAACCATTCATTACAATGTCAAGCAGCAGTAATAAAAAATGGAAATATTTGGCTTGATTTCTCTTTATTTAACAGGTTTGAAATAGATTTCACCCGTTTATTCGCGCTTCCTTCACCTGTGTCTAGCCACGGTTGTCCTCGCTCTTACTGTAGCACCAGACATAGCTCGTGTTCCCTCTAGCGTCCCTTCTTGCTGCACTATTTCACCTGTGAACTTACTGATCCAGGCGTAAAATGGGAATCACCAAATTCTTGGCTTTGTAATTTAGGTTAGTAGCGCAAAAAATTATGTACTAAAAAATTGCCAAGAACATCAATTTCTTGGTTCACATTTTGTTACAAATTTAGAGATACTGAAACCAAAACTTCTTTTATTTATTTATTTATTTATTTATTTATTTATTTATTTATTCAGTCATTCATCCATTCGTTCGTTCGTTCGTTTATTTATTTATTTATTTATTTATGGATGGATGTGTTTATTATTTATTTAATTAAATATCAGAACTTATGAGAGCCAGGACATCTGTAAACATATGTCGATGAAGCAGTTGAATTACATGGAAATACTGTTGAAAATTTCCAAAAGGAAGAGAAATGTTCTTGTTAGTGGAACAAAATGCATTGAGTTTCGTATGTGCCATAGTGTAGCGCACCTGGTAGGGTGTCTGTTTTGAGAAATGTGCATGTCAACACTTTAATATACTTGAAATATAAAGCCATTTGTAATGTATACAAAACATTTGTCTTTCATTTCAGATATCAAACACTTGCATGTACCGGACTGTGACATTTACTAGAATATTAAGCTGAAAATAAAAGGTAATTTATATTTTCTTCTGAACTTAGAAAATTGAACGCCTCATCGATAATTGCTGTGGTAATATTATAACCCTGATACTTGCTGAACATGTCTCATTACTTCAATTGCGTAGTTCTGAAGGACTGTATATCTTTATGTTTTTGTTACCCAGACTGTAGTTCTTTGTGTCGTTAATTGGGTACATATGCAGAGTTTGCAACCACTTTGTGTTTCAGGAGCCTTATTTTTTTGTTATACCATTTTACTTTAAGCTTTTCCGAACTAATCGTTTGTCGTGCTGGTATCACAGGAATACTACCATTAACCACAGACCCAAGTCAAAATTATTCTGTGGAAATAATTGTATTTATAGTGGGATGTGTTTTGGCCATAGGTCTGGAAAGAGTTTACAAAAGTTTGTTTCCGTCACCATTGTTCGATTAACAACAATTTTTCGCTAAAACGGTTGTTCTAAAATGCTTGGTTATGTTTCTGTGCCAGTGAATATATATGTTTGAGGAAGTTGATCGTCCAGGTTAGTGTGATCTTGAGAAAGACTGTTGGTTGAAGTGACTGACGTTTCGACAGCCTTAGCGGCGGTCATCTTCAGAGTCAAAAGGAAAGTAAATGTCAGGTTCGCCTGTATTTGTATCTGGCTCGTATTTGTATCAGGCGAACCTGACATTTACTTTCCTTTTGACTCTGAAGATGACCGCCGCTAAGGCTGTCGAAACGTCAGTCACTTCAACCAACAGTCTTTCTCAAGACTACACTAACCTGGACGATCAACTTCCTCAAACATGTCACGATTCTCCCAGGTTCAAACCATTTACTTTAGTGAATATATAAACGGTCAAACTGTGTGGGGATTACGTTATAAATCACATGGAATGTGCTAGCGCCTGTCTCTCTCAGTTATCTGATTAAAGTTACCTTGGTCACATTTGAGAAGTGTGTTGTCCAGTTTAACTCTACCAAGCATCGCAGGGTTTTTCCGGGTACCACGGCTTTTTGCTGTGGTAACACTGGACCCATGAGGGGTGGCCCTTACTGGACCTCGAAAGAGACCAGTTAAGATAGCTGACAGGGTTACCTAGTATAAATGAAGACACTTCTACTGAAGTTGGGACGCGAGTATATAATATAATACGCGTTCTAAAAATATTTGTTAACCAATGAGTAAGCATAAATGGGGTGAACAGCGTAGTATATATCATTCTGTGAGCGAATGGAATGGCTTACCCGAATACATTAGAAATCTACCAAGTTTGAATCAATTGAAGTCTGCAGTTTTAACTATTCTTAAATGAACTTTTAATGTTTTTAATAATTTATATATTTTATTAGTTTAGTTTTTTAATATGTATTTTTATATTGATGTATTATCTTACAGGGCCTCACTGAAAGTTACATTTTTGTGACGTAATCCGCCTGTTTAAATAAAGTTCTTCTTCTTCTATTACTTACGATGCAAGTAAATTTAAGTAACCATCTTTAGCGACTATTTAGGAGATACATGTGAGGCTAGTAAGTCGAACAAATGAGGCCGATTGTGTATCCAATTTACAACTGCTTATTGGACAGTAATTACTTGTACGTATGGTTTCACCAAACTACTACACCTTTCATTTTCGACTGAAATGTATACTCTAACTAGCATGGTAATAATTGTTTTTATATGTCCTCAATCCTAGTATACATCCTTATAATCCTTATATATATTGACTCACCACGTTTACCATCCATTGTAAGGCATATGATATATATATATATATATATATATATATAAACATCCATATGTATACGTATACCACCCCGCACTACAACTACTATATACTCTCCCCCGGCTACGACGGCCAAATCCCTCCTCATGACAGTGACTATTCGTGCCCCTTTCCAGGGCTACCACCGCTTTCCCTGACTGCGCTTGAAATAAGCATTGAAAGTGTTTTTGCCAGATTTTCGGTGAAAGCTTTAATGTTGTCTGCGGTAAATATTTCGACTGCTTGCTCGTTTATTTATGTATGGGTTTCGCAGTACTGGCATTTGAGAGAAAAATTGTCGGGGCGGTTTAGCTAAATTAGTAAATTGTGCATGACGACTTTAAAAAAATAATATATGTGATCACATAAAAATCGTGGAGTGACTTAGCATAGCCGAGTAAACTCTCAAAGAAATGTCATAAACAGCGGTATGCCAAGTATGTTTACATTACAAGTCTATACATCACATCTCCGTTAAAACTATGGCGCTGGTGACTGGCTGTATCTTTAGAAAAGCAGGCTTTTTTAGGTTGGAAATTTGAGATGCTTTCAAGTCTATATTATGTTTTCTTTTTATATTTTCAACTGAGGTAAAACCTTCCCATTTAAAAAAAATATTAACTTAGCAGGATAAAACGAATTTTTGACTCGCAAAATTGAATGTCCTCTCACGCTGTGTTGAGGAAGATTAAGCTTTTCTTCCAGTTGTCTAAAAATATGAATCTAACTTATGAAATTATGCTAAAATTGTGCACGATTTTTTTAATAGCGACCTACGCAACGACGAGTGACGTTTGTTTAACCTGTGGCTTAATTGAAAACCGCGTATAATGATCGGATCTTATGGGATTATTTGTTGATTTTACCTTCGTGATTTTCCTTAAACGACGAAAACGCTCCTAAATAAACTCCAAAATTGTTATCTAGTTTTTCGTATTTGCTCTTTTTCCATGTCAGACAAACCAAACCACTTCATAATGTTCTATTTAAACGCCCAATCACCCATCTTTTAATGTTTCATCGGAAACCGATTAATGTAATGGATTCTACAGACCCAAATTAATTACTTTTACTCATAATTAATTTCAGCTTTTGCTTGCTCTTAATTGTATGTTAAACTCTGGTTCTGTTTATTGCTAAATACACATGAAGCAATGCGTGGTAGAGAAGGTGCCAAATACGTAATCTGTGATTGTTTAAATACCTCTTGTAAGTAAATCAATTTTAGTATCTTTCATGTGATTTGTTAGCATAGGCTGTTTTAAAAAAGTTATTTGTTTATAGATTACATGTCTTTTTCTCCTCAAACCATGTCACTTTATGTCCTACGAATCGCATATTAGCTAGTAGTTTGCTGTCATTCGTAGCTCCATTAAGCGACCGTTGTTCAAGTTGTCAGACTGTGGACGTAGAAACTGTCGACAAGTTGGACACGCCAAACGTTGTTAAATGCAAGATTCTCAACAGAAATTTTATCAGTTCTTTCAATGGTTATCTTACATGAGACGTTTATTGCGCTAAAATTGTACGCGAAATTCATCATTGTGAAACATTGCTAAAATGATGTTTATCAGAATGAGATTTATCAGGATATTTGTGACAGGATTCTTATGATTATCTTGCTCAGTCACAAGACCTCCAAAAACCCCTCCAATGCTCAGTGGAGGACCACAACCCACACTGCATACTTACCCTCAAAAATTTAGTTGTGCCGCTTCGTTTAATAATCGCGTTACTCGTATAGCACGGTAGGAGTTGCTTTGTACGTTCTCGAGAAACGGTCTGCGCAATAAATTTACCGCGCATGTCTAAACTTATGTTTCAAGTTTATAAACATTTGTCTTTCATAAACATTCACAGAATTCGATTTTCTTAAAATTTCTCCAAACAACAGGGAAGTGTTCACCGGAAACTGCATGCTGGAATTTGAGTTAATCTTCAGACAATAGGCGTAAGTGGCTTCTTCGTGGATGTTCTCAAGTCCATCAGATGAAAAACGTTTTTTTATGTATTATTGTTTGGTTCAATGCTTGCCTTCTACTTTTACCTAGTGGACCACATTGTCGTTTGACATTTTGATTTTTCTCAAATATGAAAAAATGTAGTGGACAATCTTTGAAGCATAGTCGTCCCTACTGAGTACTGAATTGCCCTGACTAGAATGTGATGTTTAAAGTGTGTAGTCATCTCTCCATGTGAGGAAAAGACTACCAATAAGAACACCGAAATAGATTGTCTTCGCCAAAACGTAATACCATTTCGCATTGTCTCGTTTGAAACAAATAATAACGTACGTGAGGTACAGAATCTTGCCTTACCCTTTTTAAAACAATGTTGTTAGGAATAACTGCAGGGTAGTGATTTGTGCTTGTGGAGTAATATATCGGTTCTTTACTATACAATGGTAAACAACAGATGGAAGACCACAGCAAATTTAATAATGAAATATGATGAATGCAAGTTACTTGAAACTCTCAAAGCTATTTATAGCAGACGGGACATCTAAGGTTCCGTCGGTAAATAAATCTTTAAACGACGTTCTTAACTTGGGAAGATCCCACAGTGTTAAGCGGTTTTAACGCGGTATGTTCCTTTTTGCATGGGATTAAAAATTTGTCTGTTGTACGACAGCTCGCCTACGAAATGAATTTGGCGTCTTAATCCCTTCTTCGGCGGCTTTGGATGTGCACATTTATTTCATATGAAACGTAGAGACTGATCTACACCTTCACGGTACAATTATCACATACGAATGTTTGTTGTTGTTCTGCGTGATGTATGTTTGAAAACTATTTGTCCCAAATGTAATATGGCTCGTAACCTGACTAAACCATTAGTATGGTGCTTTTAGTTAAATCTCAATCTTCTGTATTATTTAGTCGTGATCTTACATATTGTTTAGTCACAACCATGCATGTATGTACACTGTTTAGTAGAAATAACGTATTTAGTGTAAGTTTGTATCTTGACGTTTAGGGACCACAGTAATTAGCATCAGCTGTTGCGGTTGTCCAGCTATTAATTATAGCAAAGTAAATAAGATAAAATAGACTAGAATATAATAGAATAAAATAGAATAGAACAGAATAGAATAGAATAAAATGTTGGTTCAGTGTCAAGAGTCTTCAGGACGAATTGCAACATTCGTTAGCGAATAGTTGACAGGAATTACACTACTGAGAGACATAGGGGTTAAAGATCATGTAAGACAATATTATCGTATGGCTACGCCTAATTTAGATAAAATTTGAGCATTTTGTTATCAGTCTTGAAGCACATGGTCATCTGAGTGAATTACTCTTATCACCCGGGTGTCATGTTGACAGAGCGAAGCTTTATATTGTTAACAGATACGTCAGTGCTTACTTGGCCCTTGTTCAACGTTCGATTAGGTTATGAAAAGATCTGATGGTTAAGCCTTCACACTTCAAAGCTATTTGCTGCCCTTGCTTCAAGTGCAATTAACCATTGGAAAGCTGCGTAGTTTATTTGTAAGTGGGTAAGTGTCAATGCAATTTCTTGTAAATGTCGTTAGCACTGGTTTCTAGTTCAAATTCTAGTCACTGGTTTGGTGTGCATAGGCGTTTTCACCCCAGTACAACAGTAGGTGATATAAACAAACCATGCCAAGTGCATAACTGGATAAACGACTTTGATCTTATGTGCCTTATTTAACCCACTTCTTCTGAGACAGCTGGCTGGCTTTGTAACTTCAATCAGAATAAAATAGAAAAGCAGTCGGCAATACGTTAAAAAAATTTACCGATGCGGACGGTAGGCACATTCGCGAAGTCAGTCGTCTGGTTGATGTAGTATTGAGAAATACTGTTGTTGGTGACTTACGTTTTCGAAGGCCTCAGTGACGGTCATCTTCAGAAAGCTATTCAATCTTTAATGTAGAAGTGTCACGTGCGTGACATTTCACGACTAGTGCAAATCCAGTTTTACATCCCTGTCGATGTTCGCCAAACTGCATACTGTACATGTTAATATCTCATCAAATAGGAGTGCTGTGCAGATGAAACCCTCGCGGTACGAATCTTACATAGTTAACTATTTGGAGAAACCTTTTGGTCAACGAGTGGTATCTGAATAACAGTACACAAATGCTTTTAACATTCGCTGGTATCTGTTTGCCTTCTTTCAAGCCATCAGTTGGTAGCATTTTAGTTGTAAGTGAAAAGTATGGGTTTTATTGATGTAGGAACTCGTGATTTTGTGATCTGAGTAAGAAATTATTTATCATTATCTTTCAAATACTTGAATAATCTAGGACGTTAAAATGCAAGCATTGTCGTAGTGGTTACTTCTCTCTCTGTTTTATAGAAAATAAAGACGAATTCAAACAGCGGCCAGGATTTTTTAGCTTCACAACCGATGTGCTGCAATAATACGACGCTGCAGCAGGTCTCGACGAACAATGGTCCGGGAAACAGCAAACTTCTGCAAAATATGCATGTCGTTCAGCTGAGTATTTTCGCGTTTGTGTTTGTACTTGGCATTTGGGGCAACATCATGGTCATCGTAACCATCTTTACCCAGAATCGTTTGCGTTCTTCAAGTAATTACTTCATCGCAAACTTGGCCGTGTCCGACCTGGGTGCCCTGTGTTTATCCTTGCCAGTGGCTGCCTTACACAGTCTGGTAGGTTGGCCATTGGGAGATATCGCGTGTCGTTTTATCAATCCATTGAAAGATCTCTTTCTTAATGTGTCCATGGTAACGCTGACCGCCATTGCTGTTGACCGCTACCTACACATTGCTCACCCATTCAGAACTCAACTATCTTTCTACAAAGTTAAACTGGTCATTGTTTTAATATGGTTGATAAATTACATCCTGATTCCTCTCCCGATGGCGTTCGTAATGAAAGTCCAAACCTCGAAGTCTGCCTTAAAACTCTGCCAACCTGTGTGGTCAGGTCAGCACAGAAGAATTGCCATAATTTGTCTCTCAAGCTTTATATTTATGTTTGCCGGTATCACTGCGTTAGCCTACCTTGGCGTGGGCCTCGCTCTCAAACAGCAACGTAAACGAATCGTACAGAGGGCTCGGAAATCTGGAATCCAGGAGAAAATGTACCGTAGACAACTGGAGAAGAATGCCAAAACCTTAAAAGTCATGGTGGTGATCGTCGTCGCGTTTTGGTTCAGCGCCCTCCCGTTGACACTTTATGGGCTGCTAAGTGAATTGAAAGTGCTGAAGATGTCTGGGGATGAGTCTTCTCTCACCTTCTTCGTTACGGTCACTCTGCTGTTGCTGCCGAACAGCATGAATCCCATCATTCTTTACGTAGTCAGCAGAGAAATGAGATCAGGTTTTGCAGCATGTGTGCAATGTCGTACAAACGACAAACGGATGGTTTTTTCACAATCTCGAAAACATTCATTGCAAAGCGCGGGAAAGATGTGCACTGCGAACAACGTGGGTCACCAGCGACGAGGTGTCGACGTGTAGTGCGTGAAAATAATCTCTTGTGCTATTTTTGTGTTCTTAAAGAGTTTTTAAAGATTATAAAGTGTTCTTAAAGATATTACTGTAGTATTAGTAATTACGCCACGCTTCAATTCGAAATTTTGTTCAAATAAAAGTTGTATTATATCGACGGAGTTTGTTCTTTGAGGGTCGTTATTGATTTGGCCGAGTTTCCGAAAATCTATGGAGGGTTGTTTCTGACGTAATAGTGACTTCAAGATGGAGCTATGACGTCAAATGTTCAACAGCCTTCAACAACGTTCATCTCATACAAAGTAATGCCTTTGTTTGGACGAATGTCGTGATGAAGTTTTTTCAATAATTGCCTACTAAAATAATATGTTTAAGACCTTATTCTCCACCAATCGTAAGAATCTGGGTTGCTAATGCGTACGTCCAAAAAAGCGACTCACAGTCGCTTTTAATTGGGTGTAAGAACTCGTATCGAGCAGCAAGCTTGGTTTTGCAATGAGCGAAAACAAGGCTTAAACGTTTTAATTTAATTGAAAAATATGTTTTGTAAAATATGCTGATATCTTTGGTTAACGAACTCGAAAGATTGAAGTTACTACCCAGAATTTCGGGTTCGAAATGCTAGATTATAAAACAACGAAAAGAACTTGCCGATTGAGTTGGACAGCTAACACGTTTGTATTGGTGTCAAGCATAATGCTAATGTTTGTGCAGCAGATTTACACTCCTTCGATTTCCTTCTACAACGTGTAATTACTTTCTCTTGGTTCAGTTAAATGGTAGAAAAATAACTTGTAAAGCTTAAACATATAACTGAAAACCGGAGAGAAGTGATATAATAAAAGCTATATGCTTGTTTTGACTTGAACTTTAGTTTTTCCATGCCAATTTAAAGTGTTAGCGCTAAAAGAGTGAAAACACGAAGTCTTCAAGTCCTACCAGGATGACTGAAACTCTGACGTGGAACTAGTGAATTTGACTTGGCTGTTGGCAGGCGTCAAATTGAAATTTCAGTGCGTCATCTTTGGCCAAACAACTGCTTAAAGTTTGGGTCAGTCATGAGGTCAGTGAACATTAAATTGTGTTTCACCGTTAGCATACGATGAAGTACGTTGTCAAAAGCCTACATGACATTTTTTTATAAAATAACATATATCGTACTCAAGCTGTGATTGGTCCATATCCGTGTTTCCATAGAAGTGTCCAAACAAGTAAAATTTTCCGCTAAAAGAGTGCTATATGTAGTGTTGCTCGTTCGTTATTTTGTAAAAGAATTTCTTAATGGTTTATTTCGTGTTTGGATACTTTCATCCAGACACTTGGGATATTGGTGGACTGCAAAAGCTAGAAAACACTCGCCTTTTTCTTTCTTTTAATGCTTTTTCCCAGTCTCGTAACAACTTGTGTGTTTGGCTCACAGATATATCTTTCATAGATATATCTTAAATGCTGTGTGCATATATATGTTATTTTTTTGACAATAAGACAATACAACACTTATCTAAACAAAAATCCTACTAACAACTTACGAAATGCGTGATTGAATCAAATAAATAATTAAGACCAAATGAAAGGATGAGAATTCAAACTCTGATTTCGTTCACGCGCTATATTGACGAGAGAAAATTATCGGTCGTTATCTATATTAATTTGATCACCTGTTTATTAAATGAGAGTGATGAAAATTCATTCAGGAGATTGTTTTCTGGTGAAATTTATTTTCATCGGATAATGAGAAGATTCGGTTCTTCGTAGATTTAATGACACAAGATATGCTTGACAATTGATCGATTCTTTTCGTAGTTTTAAACCCCGTTTACGCTGTAATATTTTGGGCACGGCGCGGCTAATCAACCCTTCCGAGACCTACATACAGGAAAATCTCAGAAGTTCAAGAATGGACCTCAACTAGTCGCAAAAGTTGTTATATTTTCCCCGGCGTTACTGAAGTCAAACTTTGATTTGTTTGTTTTCCAAAGAGGATGTTGTCACAGTAGTTCGACTGCACTTGATAACTCGTGTAGTTAAAAAGGCACCTCTTAATATGAAAGAAAAAGTAATACTGAAGCAAGCTATTTTTACCATTTCTTCAGGATCTTGTTGAAGTCAAAAGAGTGAAATAGATAAGAAAACAAATTAAAGATTTGAAAATAGGAAGAGGGAATATCTTAAGGTAATTTGTTTATTCATAAATTCAATCATTTGCGTTTATTTGAAAGTATCACAAATTTTAACCCTTTGCCTGTCTAGCCTTTGTTTGATGTTATCGCTCAGACGTCCAGTGTGCGTAAAAATTGTGGACATAAATGGCAAGGAGCTAAAACAAGTGGATTGCTTTAAATACCTCGGTACAGCAATGGAGACGGAAGGGGGTTAGAGCAAAGCAGTGAAACAGAGAGTGAAATCAGCATGGATGAAATGGAGAGAAATGTCTGGAGTTATCTGTGATAGGAAAATACTAAAGAAACTGAAATCAAACATTTATAAATCAGTACTGAGACCAGTAATGCTATACGGGGCAGAATGTTGGGCGATGCGCAAGAAAGAAGACGACCTGCTGAGAAGGACGGAGATGAGAATGTTGAGGAGAATTCTGGGGGTTTCATTGAAAGACAAGATAAGGAATGAAGAGATCAGTAAAAGGTGTGGAGTCGTAGATATTATTGAGAAGGTGAGAGAAGCAAGATTGAGATGGTACGGTCACGTTGGAAGGAAAGATGCAGCTGAACCTGTCAGGAGCATTATGGAGATGGAAATTAAGGGCAACAGAGGTCGAGGATGACCGAAGAAGAGATGGATGGACTGTATAAACGAGGACTCAACTTTGAAGAAGTTGACTACGGATATGTTAAGAGATAGATAGAAATGGAGGATTAGAATCCGAGCAGCCGACCCCGGGACAGTCTGGGACTAGAAGCTGGGTAGAAGACGTGGTAGTGGTAGTGGTGGTAGTGGTAGTGGTAGTGGTAGTGGTAGTGGTAGTGGTAGTGGTAGTGGTAGTGGTAGTGGTAGTGGTAGTAGTAGTAGTACAGTGTGTGTCATATGTAATGCACGGGACAGGCAAAGGGTTAAGATTCACCATTCAAACCAAAAATTAATTAGTAAACGCCAAAATTATCCACGGAAATGCTAGTAATTTCCGACTTTCGTTTTGATTTATGGAACGAAGAAAGACAGTAAACGGCTGCTTTGAATATATTCTCAAATTTGTAGAGATTGTTGTATTGGCTACTTCATATTGTAAAGAAAAGCTGATCAAATATTGCACATTGGCAACAGGATTCTTGCTGTCATTCAAAAGAATGAGAAAAAATTGATACTGGATGTCTTGCCTCTGTACACAAACTTACCAGATTAGAAACTGCAACCTAAATTAGAAAAACTTGAAAGATGAATGATCATTCATCTATTATCTTAAGATATTTCCAAACTCTCATACATCTAATATATAAACTTCATCTATCATTATCAATATATAGTGGCTTCTGCTTAGGTCGCACATATATGTCGAACTTGCACCTTGGCTTGTCATCTGAGTCTTGGTAGCTCAATGGTTAGAGCATCTCACCGGTCATCAGAAGGTTGCGGGTTCGATCCCCGTCTGGGGCTCAGAAATCGTTTTTCTGAGTATAGGGCTTGACGATTATTCATCTATCATCTTAGGCTAACATATTGTGGGACGTATGCAGGCCATACGAATTATCAAACCGTTTTTGTTCGTTGCGTTTCAGTGTTACTTGGGGTTTAGTATCCACCTGAGACTGTTAAGTGTCATTTTCACTTTGTACAGGACATTCCTTAAAGTACTGATTGAATAATTGGTCATCAATGTGGAAGAATGAATTAATGAGGTTACCAACTTGTAAACTTGGAAAATTATTAAAAGGAAATGCTGCTATTCAGATAAAGGAATTTACTATTTTTGATGCATTCTTGAAATACTGAGCAGTTGTGATCACAATTATTTTCTCCCCATATTGGATCCATTAGGCAAATTAAATTGTTTTTGGTAATTTACAATGTTAAGTTACATTTTCTCACTATTTCACAATCATCCTCAGAGATACTTGAACAGAATTTTTTCATGATAATCTGACACTATTGACAAGTCAACATTTTTCAGTTGACTTCGGCAGTGTGAGATTATCATGAAAAACAACGGTAATATTTGAACTTTATTGCAAAGCTTTTGTAACAAGTGCTTTAACTTCTCTTTTTACAACTTTGTACACTTTCGCTCTTTCTGGCGTCCACGTACCACCACAAATGATAACTTGACTACTTTCTTCCACTTCACCATGCCATTTTCTCGTAAGCTTGTACATTTTCTTGGCATCCACCATTCATTTATCACAGATCCCAGGTACTCGAAGCTCTCCTTGTTTCAATTTTCCACTCTTTCTATCGTTTGCCTTAATCTCCACTCTTCCTTTTCATGTGCACACCATCGCTTCAGTTAACACCGCGTCAGCTTTCAACGCTCCACTCCAGTTCTTCTTGCCATTCCATAACCCTTCTCGTGTTGTTCTTCTCATTCGGCTAGTAGCCTTAGATCACTTGAAAACAACATCTCTCGTAAATCCTGTCTTCTAACATTGAATGTTTGGTATATTAGCCAAGAATGCCATCAGTTCAGTGCATGTAGAAAGAATTGATTCCATGCACACTAACCCACAACTTAATGGCTAAACCATTTCCACTGAAATATTTTGAAACCACAAACCGGGTATTGGTATCACGGTGGTAACGCTTGTGTCTCTGGCCTCGGAGACTAAAGTCCGATTCCAGCTACGTGCGTTTTCACAATTTGGCCTTGGTCGCATGTGAGCAAAGTGTTTGTGTTTTGATTCTACCAACTGTACCAAGCACCGTAGTCTTTCTCGGGGTACCCCTGCTTTCATCCTGTGGTAACACTGTACCCATAAGGAACGATCGTTACTAGACCTCTGGCAAGAACAGTTCAGTTACAACCCAGCAAAATTAAAGATTCTTACCGACTGAAATACAAATCAACTGAGTTAGAGATTGGAAAAAACCCATGACTTATATATATATACTGTGCATGAAAATCTGTTGGTTTGAATAGATATGTGGACAAGTTCTTTCTTGAATAAAAACAACTAAGATGTTTATGATTGAAATCATATAACAAAAAGTAAAAATCTAAATCAGTATAAACCTTCTGGTATTCAATAAAAATATACGGTTTTAAATTATCATATCTAAATCATAATTCTGCTTGATTAATTTTGAATGCTTGGCACAGTTCCTTCAAGATGATTTATCAGAACAATTTCTATTACGATCAAGAAATCTTTCTACGGAGGCTAAAACTCTTTTTTCTTTTTAAATAATTTTGAATTCGACACAGAAAATATGATTGCAGACAGATGGGCAATAATAAATTACCTGTAATGTTTTTCGGTATGCTTGCAAAATTGCGCATGCTGATTGGTTGCTGAACTGTCCGATATTTTACGACATTGGACCGACCGGTTCCATCGCTTCCGTACGCTTTTATTCCGGACCGGTAAGTTTAGGCGGGAAAATCTTCGAGCTGATTCCAAAGAAGTTTAAGAATTAGTCATCTACCATGAAAAATTCCGAATGATAAAATGTGGTGGAACACTGTTACTGCTTTAGTTCAAAGCTAATTCTCTAAAGGCACGGCCAATAAATGTTTAACTGGTGGAAACAAGGAGCAAGACGAACAAGAAACGAGGTACGGTAAGTAGCTATACATCCTACGACGAAAACCCAGTTTAAAATGGGCAAGAAAACCAGTCAAAAGTCATATAGTAAATTCCTTATGAAGCTCGTTTTCTTCGTTTTGCACTCGAAAGTATTTGCCTTCTGTTTTTTCGTACAGACCTGGCACCTTCGTCGCTCGCTCTGTACGAAAACCTCAGGTAAATACTTTCCCGTATGGACCTGGCTCTTGGTTAGCAAGTATTTAATATCTCTTTAGTGTTTGAAAAAATATAATAGAATGGTAATGGTAAAGACAGTCCAGTGCTCACAGACCCTCAAGTGGCAATTGGCGGAAAGTCGGCGCTGTTCTTTGTTTTAAAGGAAACCTTTGAATGGGTTTTCTGGTTTTGGTGTCCGGGGAAGGTTATCTACATTGATGATTCACAAACGTTACGAACTGCATGAACGTTTTTTACTTTGGTTTAATACGTTGGTGTGAAACACTTCATGTTGTAGTTCTAAAAAACTTTCAAAGGAAAACCAAACTTTTGGTTAACTAAGTTTTTGGTAATAGGTCAATTATTTTATCACACAGATGACTGGGGTGACCAGCACATTGACTTTCATCTCAGCCTTGATGTTGGCATCAAAATCCAGTTTATAGGTATTGTTCTAGTAATTTTAAAGTTTAATGTTATTGTTGTGGTGTAGGAAGAATTTGTCATGGGGGAAAGGGGGTCTGAGAGCCTAGCATGATTAGTTAATAGCAGACTACAGTACAAGAGCTGAAAGCCAGTACATCAAAACTGCAGTGATCTGTGTTAGCCTTTGTAACCCATTTTGAAGGGGAAATGTCATTTAACAAATAATTAGTGTATCAATCTAATGTATTTGCAAATTTATATGTTAATAATGACCAAGATTCAATATAATGCTGCTTTCCATTGTGTTATTTGTGCTCCACTGTTGATGAAGCACAGGAAAAAAACGTGGAGAAACATTTTCAAAAAAAACGTCTTGAGGATCACCTGACCTTGGCAAGTCAAAAATATTTCAAATTTTTGGTTTATACAGTATAAGGAGAAAGTAATTTTTAATTGGTGAAATACAGCTTGCTTTTTGTTATTTTGTGTCTGACTCTATTTTATAAAATAAACAGTTCATGATTTGGCATCCTCGATTCAGTTCTGAATGCACTTGGAAACTTTGGGACAACACTCAAAAATCTAGATTTGCTCTGAACAGTCACCGGAATGGATTGCATCAGATCATGAACCATTTCTGCAATGCAACACAGCAATTGAAGTACAAGGTGCTATGCATTGGTTCTAAATTTGCCAGAACCCAAAAACAATATTTACCTAAATGAGTAGTACATTAAAGCTTGTTAAAAGGTTTCTGCTTGTTTGAGTTATCTTTGAAATAACGGTGGTCAATGTCAGATTCCAATGACTTTAGCTAGTAATGAGCAGGGATCAATTCTAAAATTTTTAGTTCAGGGACAAAAATGTCTGAGGATGTTACCCTGAACTTTGGCTATCCTCGGAAAATTTTTTTTTACCTGGGTCAAATGTTTTACTTTGAAAAGAGTAGGCATTTGACCAAGTCCAACATAAAATTTGAAAGGTAGCACAAGGGGAGATTAACATTTGCTATACAATGTGGTGGGAAATCTTGGTTACTGGTAGGTTACTGCTACCCTAGATCAATATTTCAATGATATTGAATCATCAAGATCCAATTTCAATACAGGTTTCTATTTTCAGTGACAATGTACTGTATTATATGGGATTGAGAGATATGTTTATCAGTTCAAATTTCTTGATTCTGACACTTAAGCTAATATTGGCTAATACCAGTCATCAGTCAAAAAAATGGTGCAGAGTTAATGAAAAATTTTTCTATAAGGAGACATCTACTGCCTATTGCATGGCATGTCTGTGATGTCTACAACCAAATTTGAGTCTTGATCAGTAATGTCCCAAAACCTGTGTTCTTCAGGGACTGGTTGTACATAGTTGTAATTGCTTATGTGGTGTGTAAGTCCCGATTGCTTAGTAGGGCTGTGCTGACTTGAGGAAGATGAACTTAAATTTTACAGAATGTGCCTAACTTGTTATTTGGCACATAAGGCTTCGGTCTGGTCATTCAAAGCATGACTGTGACTGGTCATTTGTGAGGACTTGCCAACAGAATGAGCCATTAAGGGAACATAAAACTGGCCTCTGTACATCATTGAGGTATATGAACCTTTGTTAACTTGATGTTTTGGTGACCCCAGTACATTGGGTATCATGAGAGTACAGCATGATTGGAAATAATCAGACCAACTGGGGAAGATTAACCCATTGAGGGACAATAATGAACTTAATTTTATTCTGGCTCATGCTAGACAATTTTATTCAGCATACATGTAGTGGGATGTCACCCCCTAGTGGGTTAGCTGCTGGGTTGGTTAAACTGTTATAGGCCAAAGGTGCACTTCAGAAATTTATGTTGGCTAATTAGTAATACCATATACAAGCCTTTCACTGAGGAAAGTGGCAGGCATGTTGAGCACTGCATGCCTAACCCAATGCAGGTGTGCAATGACATGTGAAGTTATATTTAGTTGTAAATCATAGCCTATAATACATAGAAGGTTTGGGGTAAATCAAAATGCATCAGCATTCAAACAAGTAAACCATCAAATATCTGGATGAAAAGACTTTAGCATTAATTCAGAAGTCAAAACAGCATAGAAAATCAAAAGAAAGGAAGAAAAAATTTTATTACTGGATGTATCAAAATGCATTTAAACAAGCAAACCATATGTAGATAAAAAAATTTTTATTTTAATTCATGAGTCACAACAGCATAGCAAAGCAAGATATCTTTCCTTTTTACTTAGCAACTTCCCTTAGTTACTCAGCTAGTTTAACTCCTTAGCAATTCTGAGTAACCTTTACCATGTCATGGTTTTTTTTCGCATATTTTGTAAATACTCTTTTGTGAATCTGGTAATAAAGCTACTACTCTTTTCAAAACTTCTTGTTAGCAAAAGGACAGTTACAAATTTCAAAAACATTAAAAACATGGTTTGGCAAGACATATGCCGTCTTCAGTTTATAGAGTGATGTTTGTAAGGCTTTAAATAGGAATTACAGAATGAATAAATTAACTGATTACAGTGACAATATGCTAAGATGATTAATTACAATGACAATATGTTGTGTGATGACTAAGAGACAGTATCAAATGACAAGTATGAACAGAGGAAGGTGTTTGTTTGATTCCCACCTCTTTTAATCATCACACAACATATTGTCATTGTAATTAATCATTTTAGCATGTCGTCACAGTAATTCCTACTTAAAGCCTTACAAACATCACTCTGTAAACTGAAGATGGCATAAGTCTTGCTGAAACATGTTTTTAAAAAGTATTCTCACGTTTTTGAAATTGATTACTATTTTTTTCCATGGCAGTTACATGTCCTTTACATTTGTATAAGTGTCTAGTGATCTGAGGAACAAAAGTCGCTCACAGTGTTCAAGAATTTTCAGAAAAAGATATTGCTAAAAAGGTCAACAGTAAAACCTAAATCTTACATTTTCAGCCTTTGCTAAACATGCTCGATACAGTATTTTGTCACAGAGGTTGTTCCATCAATAAAGAAGTGGGCTGCAATTCTTGCCCTACCTTTTACTAGCAAATTATTCATAAAGTCTTTCTCATACTTCAGGCAAAGGTTGTACCATATAAAACTTACCATTATAAGCCCAGTACACAAAATGTGCTGTTCTAAATCAATTTGTGCAGCTCTAAAAACAATAATGTGTAGTTGTAAAATACGACTGGTGACCCAGTCGTATTTTATAACTGCACATTATTGTTTTTAGAGCTGCACGAATTGATTTAGAACTGCACATTTTGTGTAGAACTGCACGTTAAAAAAAAACTCTGCCACAGTCAAAGTCTTAAAATTCGAACTCAGAAGTAGGGCTTAAATGAAAAAAATCGGAAATTGCTTTGGCTAAACTTCTATTGTTTTTACCCTTCATTTCTTGATGTCATTGAACTTGAAGGAAAGGTAAATCCACAGACGGCCAAGAGTGCTCAATTGAATGCCATTCTGGCAAACCCTAGACGGTTTTATTCAGCAAAGTGGGACGTCTGAACATTAAAGCGTTAAGCAAGGAATATAATCTGCAAAAATAATGTCAAGAATGAAGGTCTTCTGGAGGATGTTTCACCGTAATAAAAATTTATTGACTCTAAAGAATGCAAATCGACACTTAAATGACTAAACAAACCACTAAATACGACAAAAAATTCCTTTTAGGGACAGAGCACCCGAGTAACAGAATACCTTTTCAGAATTATCCTATTTCTCAACACTTGAAATTTGAAGAATACCTTTTATAATTGAGTACAAATTGTCGTTAACAATAATCATCAAGAACTATAAATTATGTCTTATAATACAGTATTTCATTGTCTAAGTTTTTTTCTCATTTTATTTCAATAGGTTTTCAACTATAATTCCTGGCAAACTTGAATTTTTTCACCCAAATCAACTGTATTATTGGGAGAAACCAAGTTGAATTCTTGACACAGGTGGATTTAACGTTGTATACAAATTTAACTTGAGATGGAATATTTTAAATTGTATGTTGGCAAATTTTTATCCCCCATCAATAGAAAACAAAACATCGAGACTGAATATTTTGATAATCAGTAACTAAGTTCAGCTAAATTAAAACATTCAGGCTGAGCGTAGATAAGAAATATGAAATAATCAAAGATTTGAAACGTTATGAAAAGACTAGCACTAATAAGAAAGATTAGGCCAAAGAAACTAGTTTGGCATTCATTCCAGTTATTTTAAGATAAAATCAAGGCGAACGTTTGGGGTCGAAATATTTCTAAAACAACGGAAAGGGGTTAACCCACGGTTTTTGACGAATTTTAGGCCAATTTCAAAATTTCGAAATAAGGTTAGGAAATGAAAGATTAGGTCAAAGAAACTAGTTTGGCATTGATTCCAGTTATTTTAGGATAAAATCAAGGTGAATATTTGAGGTCGAAAAATTTCGAAAAAAAGTAAAGGGGTTAACCCACGGTTTTTGACGAATTTTCGACCAATTTCAAAATTTCGAAATAAGGTCAGAATATGAAAGAATAGGTCAAACAAACTAGTATGGCATTGATTTCAGTCATTTTAAGCGGAAATCAAGTGCATTATTTGAGGTCGAAAAATCTCGAAAAAAAGTAAAGGGGTTAACCCACGGTTTTTGACGAATTTTCGACCAATTTCAAAATTTCGAAATAAGGTCAGAATATGAAAGAATAGGTCAAACAAACTAGTTTGGCATTGATTTCAGTCATTTTAAGCGGAAATCAAGTGCATTATTTGAGGTCGAAAAATCTCGAAAAAAAGTAAAGGGGTTAACCCACGGTTTTTGACGATTTTTCGACCAATTTCAAGTTTACGAAATAAGGTCAGAATACGAAAGATTAGGCAAAAGAAACTAGTTTGGTCATCATTTCAGTCATTTTAAGGTCAAATTAAGTCGAATATTTGAGGTCGAAAAATTTCGAGAAAAAGTAAAGGGGTTAACCCACGGTTTTTGACGAATTTTCGACCAATTTCAAAATTTCGAAATAAGGTCAGAATATGAAAGAATAGGTCAAACAAACTAGTTTGGCATTGATTTCAGTCATTTTAAGGGAAAATTAAGTGCATTATTTGAAGTCGAAAAATCTCGGAAAAAAGTAAAGGGGTTAACCCACGGTTTTTGACGAATTTTCGACCAATTTCAAATTTTCGAAATAAGGTCAGAATATGTAAGAATAGGTCAAAGAAACTAGTTTAGCATTGATTTCAGTCATTTTAAGGTAAAATTAAGTGCATTATTTTGAGATCGAAAAATCTCGAGAAAAAGTAAAGGGGTTAACCCACGGTTTTTGACGAATTTTCGACCAATTTCAAGTTTTCGAAATAAGGTCAGAATATGAAAGATTAGGTCAAAGAAACTAGTTTGGCATTGATTTCAGTCATTTTAAGCGGAAATCAAGTGCATTATTTGAGGTCGAAAAATTTCGAAAAAAAGTAAAGGGGTTAACCCACGGTTTTTGACGATTTTTCGACCAATTTCAAAGTTTTCGAAATAAGGTCAGAATATGAAAGATTAGGCAAAAGAAACTAGTTTGGTCATCATTTCAGTCATTTTAAGGTCAAATTAAGTCGAATATTTGAGGTCGAAAAATTGCGAGAAAAAGTAAAGGGGTTAACCCACGGTTTTTGACGAATTTTCGACCAATTTCAAAATTTCGAAATAAGGTCAGAATATGAAAGATTAGGTCAAAGAAACTAGTTTGGCATTGATTTCAGTCATTTTAAGGGAAAATTAAGTGCATTATTTGAGGTCGAAAAATCTCGGAAAAAAGTAAAGGGGTTAACCCACGGTTTTTGACGAATTTTCGACCAATTTCAAATTTTCGAAATAAGGTCAGAATATGAAAGATTAGGTCAAAGAAACTAGTTTGGCATTGATTTCAGTCATTTTAAGGTAAAATTAAGTGCATTATTTTGAGATCGAAAAATCTCGAGAAAAAGTAAAGGGGTTAACCCACGGTTTTTGACGAATTTTCGACCAATTTCAAGTTTTCGAAATAAGGTCAGAATACGAAAGATTAGGCAAAAGAAACTAGTTTGGTCATCATTTCAGTCATTTTAAGGTCAAATTAAGTCGAATATTTGAGGTCGAAAAATTTCGAGAAAAAGTAAAGGGGTTAACCCACGGTTTTTGACGAATTTTCGACCAATTTCAAAATTTCGAAATAAGGTCAGAATATGAAAGATTAGGTCAAAGAAACTAGTTTGGCATTGATTTCAGTCATTTTAAGGGAAAATTAAGTGCATTATTTGAGGTCGAAAAATCTCGGAAAAAAGTAAAGGGGTTAACCCACGGTTTTTGACGAATTTTCGACCAATTTCAAAATTTCGAAATAAGGTTCAGGAATATGAAAGATTAGGTCAAAGAAACTAGTTTGGCATTGATTTCAGTCATTTTAAGCGGAAATCAAGTGCATTATTTGAGGTCGAAAAATTTCGAAAAAAAGTAAAGGGGTTAACCCACGGTTTTTGACGATTTTTCGACCAATTTCAAGTTTTCGAAATAAGGTCAGAATACGAAAGATTAGGCAAAAGAAACTAGTTTGGTCATCATTTCAGTCATTTTAAGGTCAAATTAAGTCGAATATTTGAGGTCGAAAAATTTCGAGAAAAAGTAAAGGGGTTAACCCACGGTTTTTGACGAATTTTCGACCAATTTCAAAATTTCGAAATAAGGTCAGAATATGAAAGATTAGGTCAAAGAAACTAGTTTGGCATTGATTTCGGTCATTTTAAGGGAAAATTAAGTGCATTATTTGAGGTCGAAAAATCTCGGAAAAAAGTAAAGGGGTTAACCCACGGTTTTTGACGATTTTTCGACCAATTTCAAGTTTTCGAAATAAGGTCAGAATACGAAAGATTAGGCAAAAGAAACTAGTTTGGCCATCATTTCATTCATTTTAAGGTCAAATTAAGTCGAATATTTGAGGTCGAAAAATTTCGAGAAAAAGTAAAGGGGTTAACCCACGGTTTTTGACGATTTTTCGACCAATTTCAAAGTATCGAAATAAGGTCAGAATATGAAAGATTAGGTCAGAGAAACTAGTTTGGCATTGATTTCGGTCATTTTAAGGGAAAATTAAGTGCATTATTTGAGGTCGAAAAATCTTGGAAAAAAGTAAAGGGGTTAACCCACGGTTTTTGACGATTTTTCGACCAATTTCAAGTTTTCGAAATAAGGTCAGAATACGAAAGATTAGGCTAAAGAAACTAGTTTGGCCATCATTTCATTCATTTTAAGGTCAAATTAAGTCGAATATTTGAGGTCGAAAATTTCGAGAAAAAGTAAAGGGGTTAACCCACGGTTTTTGACGAATTTTCGACCAATTTCAAAATTTCGAAATAAGGTCAGAATATGAAAGATTAGGTCAAAGAAACTAGTTTGGCATTGATTCCAGTTATTTTAGGATAAAATCAAGGCGAATATTTGAGGTCGAAAAATTTCGAGAAAAAGTAAAGGGGTTAACCCACGGTTTTTGACGATTTTTCGACCAATTTCAAGTTTTCGAAATAAGGTCAGAATACGAAAGATTAGGCAAAAGAAACTAGTTTGGTCATCATTTCAGTCATTTAAGGTCAAATTAAGTCGAATATTTGAGGTCGAAAAATTTCGAGAAAAAGTAAAGGGGTTAACCCACGGTTTTTGACGAATTTTCGACCAATTTCAAAATTTCGAAATAAGGTCAGAATATGAAAGAATAGGTCAAACAAACTAGTTTGGCATTGATTTCAGTCATTTTAAGGGGAAATCAAGTGCATTATTTGAGGTCGAAAAATCTCGAAAAAAAGTAAAGGGGTTAACCCACGGTTTTTGACGAATTTTCGACCAATTTCAAAATTTCGAAATAAGGTCAGAATACGAAAGATTAGGCAAAAGAAACTAGTTTGGCATTGATTTCAGTCATTTTAAGCGGAAATCAAGTGCATTATTTGAGGTCGAAAAATTTCGAAAAAAAGTAAAGGGGTTAACCCACGGTTTTTGACGATTTTTCGACCAATTTGAAAGTTTCGAAATAAGGTCGGAATATGAAAGATTAGGTCAGAGAAACTAGTTTGGCATTGATTTCGGTCATTATAAGGTAAAATTGAGGCGAATATTTGAGGTCGAAAAATTTCGAGAAAAAGTAAAGGGGTTAACCCACGGTTTTTGACGATTTTTCGACCAATTTCAAGTTTTCGAAATAAGGTCAGAATACGAAAGATTAGGCAAAAGAAACTAGTTTGGCCATCATTTCAGTCATTTTAAGGTCAAATTAAGTCGAATATTTGAGGTCGAAAAATTTCGAGAAAAAGTAAAGGGGTTAACCCACGGTTTTTGACGATTTTTCGACCAATTTCAAAATTTCGAAATAAGGTCAGAATATGAAAGATTAGGTCAAACAAACTAGTTTGGCATTGATTTCAGTCATTTTAAGGTAAAATTAAGTGCATTATTTGAGGTCGAAAAATCTCGAAAAAAAGTAAAGGGGTTAACCCACGGTTTTTGACGATTTTTCGACCAATTTCAAAATTTTCGAAATAAGGTCAGAATATGAAAGATTAGGTCAAAGAAACTAGTTTGGCATTGATTTCAGTCATTTTAAGGGAAAATTAAGTGCATTATTTGAGGTCGAAAAATTTCGAGAAAAAGTAAAGGGGTTAACCCACGGTTTTTGACGAATTTTCGACCAATTTCAAGGTTTCGAAATAAGGTCAGAATACGAAAGATTAGGCAAAAGAAACTAGTTTGGCCATCATTTCATTCATTTTAAGGTCAAATTAAGTCGAATATTTGAGGTCGAAAAATTTCGAAAAAAAGTAAAGGGGTTAACCCACTGTTTTTGAGGATTTTTCGACCAATTTGAAAGTTTCGAAATCAGGTCGGAATATGAAAGATTAGGTCAGAGAAACTAGTTTGGCATTGATTCCAGTTATTTTAATGTAAAATCAAGGCTAATAATTGAGGTCGAGGTTTTTGACGAATTTTCGACCAATTTTGGAATTTCGTATTAAGGTCAGAATATGAAAGATTAGACCAAAGAAACTAGTTTGGCATTGATTTCAGTCATTTTAATGTAATATTTAGGGTAATATTTGAGAATAAATATTTGAGAATAAAGGAATTGCGTTTGGAATTATTACGCCAACTGAAAAATGGAATTTTGGATGATTTTGGCTCTGGGAAAAGAAATCTTATGGGAATCTGAATTCCCCTGGGATTTGTTACACTAACTGGAATATCGATTTTTGAGGAATTTTGAGTTGAGAAAAGAATTCTCTTGGGATTTAGTAGACCAACTGAAAACTCGAATTTTGGCCTATTTTGAGTTGAGAAAAGAATTCCCTTGGGATTTATTACAGCAACTAAAAAATTGAATTTTCGCCGATTTTGACTTGGGAAAAGAATTCCCATGGGATTTATTACACCAAGTGAAAAATCACATTTTGGCCCATTTTGACTTGGGGAAAAGAATTCCCATGGGATTTATTACACCAAGTGAAAAATAGCATTTTGGCCCATTTTGACTTGGGAAAAGAATTCCCATGGGATTTATTACACCAAGTGAAAAATCGCATTTTGGCCCATTTTGACTTGGGAAAAGAATTCCCATGGGATTTATTACACCAAGTGAAAAATCGCATTTTGGCCCATTTTGACTTCTGAAAAGAATTCCCATGGGATTTATTACACCCAGTGAAAAATCGCATTTTGGCCCATTTTGACTTCTGAAAAGAATTCCCATGGGATTTATTACACCAAGTGAAAAATCGCATTTTGGCCCATTTTGACTGTGGAAAAGAATTCCCATGGGATTTATTACACCAAGTGAAAAATCGCATTTTGGCCCATTTTGACTTGGGAAAAGAATTCCCATGGGATTTATTACACCAAGTGAAAAATCGAATTTTGGTCCATTTTCACTTAGGAAAAGAAATCCCATGGGATTTAATACACCAAGTGAACAATGAAATTTTGGCCCATTTTGACTTTGGAAAAGAAATCCCAGGGGAATTGGAATTCTCCTGGGATTTACTACACCAACTGAAAAATCGAATGTTGGACTAGTTTGACTTCGGAATATAAATCCCATGGGAGTTCCATTTCCTTAAGGAATTATCGAATGTTCAATTAGAGAATTAAGTCGTTCGCAAGAGTCAATACTTTAGCAAATAATTGCGCAAGTGGAAGAAAATGCCAAAGTACCTACGTGAAAGCGAGTCAACACCAGAGCCTATACGCAAGGGAAGTAAAATTCGCAAGCATAAAAATCGCCGATACAGCATAATGCAAGCGGAAATAGTAAAAAGAAGCCCAAGCCAAGAAGTTACTAAGTAACTACACACAAATGCACAAGCGGAGATGGACCCAAGGACCTATGTCGAAGGCAAAACGATGCGCGAAAACTGAACCTTTTCCCATTCATTACAAGGAAATACACTTTGGCTAACGTCAACTTCGATATGTAAATATGACCAAAGTTCCCAGTACAGATAGCTACAAGATAATGTAGCTTAGCAAAGTGCTGTGAACTAAAGTTTGTCAACAGTATAAAATACACGTTAAGCTTCCCTGTGACCTTCAACTGACTTGCAACAAACCGGATAAATCTGTTGCCTAATTAGAATATGTACAGTAGAATCGGTCATCTATTGACACTTTTGAATGCCTTCGCATATCTATGCTGTTACTTTCCTGCAAAAATTTTAAATGGGTGTTGCAATACAATTTAGTTTCGTATTGAGTTCGAAGTTAGCGTTAATAATTGTACATTTCCTGGTACTGAACAGCTGAAGGTGTAATGTGCAAACGAAAGGATGGCTTAATACCTATGAATGATAATGCCCACGCGCAAGTAATTCTCAGGTACTTACCACAATTAAATACTTCGGCTGCTACACCAAACTACCAACATGATAGCAGACAAATGTCCGTGCCCGGACATCAGTGACTCAAAGAATGGTCTAGTCTTGTTTTGGTTCGTTTTTGGGCAGAATCAACGTGCTCAAAATAAGCGTTTGGAATAATTAACCAATCGACTGACACAAACGTTCGAGTTCAGTCTCTCAACCGTACCGTTTGAATGTTAAATATCCATTAAAGAAAGCATTTCTGAATGGTAAAGCCTCTTTCAACATAAGTCGAAAGCTTCATTGTTTCTTTCCCTGCCACTTTGAAGTTAATAGAGTTTCCACACCATTCTTCGACCGACTATGCTTACAAGTAACTAAAAAAGACCCCCAATGAAAAATATCCGAAGACCTTGACGCAAGTGAACAACCGATTTGGTCATGTATACATAGGGTCGGTTGTACAGAGCTTAGATATCCGATAGATTACTCCTGAATATCGGATGATTCAGTCGACAGAAATTTCTCCACCCAACCTGTTTGGTTCTTGTACACGTAAGTAACACCGATCACTCTCTGTCGTGCCAGCATATAACTGCCACATAGGACTAATCAACTGGACACGTCCTCCATGCTCAACTAATGACCCCAGTAAAAAATGCTGATCACAACAAATTAAGAACAAGTGAAAAGACACGGAGACCAATTTCTACCTTTTTACAAGTACGGTTATAATATTACAAATACGCGAAGTTATACCAATTTTTCACTGGTGAACCAAGGTTTAGAGACGGGATGAAATATACGAACAGATCCACGATGGGGTCCGCCCGGCCATCCTCCTCTATTAAAGTGCCCCAGTCTACTCCCAGAGGCCACGACTACTTAAGAAACTCTTCCTTATCTGGCTTCTATTCAGTACAAGTTTTCATTTCAAACTAACGTAAATCATTTCCAAAGGATTAGGGGCTTAATCTCAGTTCGATTCCACCTCAAAGTAAAATCAAGGTCTACCAATGATTATCATTTGGATAAAATGCTACTTAAACCAAAGACGATTACAATTGGATTTCGTTTTTGCCATATACACACTTCATCATTGATATGCATTTACAATCATACTTGAGTAATCGTAGCCAAAACATTAACCACAACGTATCTTAGAATTAGGGGAAACTTATGGCAAAACGTAGAAATCCCGTATTTCATTGATATTATCATATACAGTAACTAACAGCCTGTATCACCAATTAAAAATCTTTGAAAAGCAGAATTTACTTCATATACTGGTTGCCCGAGAAGCTGAAAAACGTCAAGGCAACTAAACTATATTCTTTTAGACACTGATACACTGACTAAATTTATTCTTCAAGTTTTTCTGGAGCAGAAGCTGTAGCACTAGACTTGTGGCTACAGCTTGCAGTGTATCCGCACCCGCTGCTTCGTCACTCACCCATCGTCACAAGACTTTTAGGGGATTGATGTCTTGATTTGCGAGTTAATTTGATTTAAGTGAGGGAGAGTTGCGCAGGGTCGTCAGTCTCACTCTTGTCCCGGCCCATCAGCATCCAGTGGGCCTATCAGTACCCAAGTCGAGACGGCTGGGGGTGGGGCAGCATGCAGTGGATGGCCAGCAGTGTACGTCATGTCGCACTGTGCCCTGGATACGCTCAGTGCCGTAGCCAGAGGATCTGCGATACCCGGGCCTGGGAAGCGCTCTAATTGGGGGGGGGGGGTCCGGGGGCATGCTCCCCGGAAAATGTTTGAGTTCTTGGGTCTCTGAAAGACTATTTCTTGCATTATGAGAGCGCTATTCTCGTTTTTAAGGCTGCGGCGCCGAGCTGGATTCGAAGGCTTCAAATGGCGTTAAACTCGTACAGATATTCCAAATTACTTTTTAAACCACGCGATATCTCATTGATGAGAGCAAATTGCGCGAAGTTTAAGCGTGGGAGAAAAAATTCCGAAAAGAAATTCCATTCGTGAACCAGACTTAAAGGGCTGATATCAAATTATTCAAAATTTGTCTATTTTTCTGTTGAATATGCCAAACACGTTTTGGAAAACGTCCATGTTCGTAGCTGACGCCCAGGCCTGAGCCCGGGTCTGGCTACGCCACTGGATGCGCTCCACAGCGCAGTTTTACCATTGCCCCGTTTGCCACCATTTTCAGAGTTCCTGGCAGGCCTTCACGGTTACCGTAACGGCCATGGAGCACGAGGCTCCACCGTACTTCGCCCTGCCAGGCAGTCTCCTACTTGATGTTGCCCGCCGTGCACGGCGAGGACGTGGGGTTGGATTTTGCACGGCGATGGCCATTTAATGTGCCTTGTGACCACATTGCCAGAGCCTCGATGAGGTTTTCGTAAGAATATAATGACATCCGGGTATTCACGGGTATTATGTGAAATCAATACTTGACATTATGACAACTGCATGTAGTTTGTCCACGGAGACATTCTTTTTAAGTGTATCATTCATGTTCTTGGCATCAAGCCTGCAAGATAAACTTGCTAAAAATTAAAACAGATTTCAAAAATTTAGTAAATGAATTGAAAGATCAGACAAAAACATGCAATGTTAAATTAATCTTATTATGTCACCTCTTGTGTAATTATGTGGGGCAAATGTTGTCGCGGGATACTTCCAAATACTGTATTGTCTTTTCGTTATACAGTAATCGTCATGGGTTTTGGCAACAACACTTTCAGATAAATCGATTCCAATCTGATGACAAACTTGTTCTGTTAAAATGGCTTTAACCCCTAACCGCGCATATAGGTGCGATTTAACGTATGCAAATTGAATGCATGAACAGATTTCAATGGACTTTCAACAGAATTTTGAAAAGACTGACTGATTTATAATTTCTTTGAAAAACTCAGGGCTGAAAGGGTTAATCTTTTACAATACCACGCAGCAATTTAACCCAATAATCAAATTTTAAACTGCTTGGGACGACTCGACAGACCTTTGACTCCAGGAATGACAACTCAAAAAAACTCCTCATTACATGTTGCCAAACACGTCAAAAGCTTTCTGTCGTTCCAAAGCTAGATCTAAATGAAACAGTATTGTTCACGCTTGGTATTACAGCATAACCAAATACTGTTATAGGCTCAGCCTAAATGTTTTAGATCAAAACTGTTACTGACTATCCAAATATTTAGTCTTGATGTTTAGTTTTCTATCGATGGGGGATAAAAATTTGCCAACATACTATTTAGAATATTTCATCTCAGGCTAAATTTTTTTACAACGTTAAATCCACCTGTGTCAAGAATTCATCGTGGTTTCTCCCAATAATACAGTTGACTTGGGTGAAAAAATTCAGGTTTGCCAGGAACTATAGTTGAAAACCTATATAAATAAAATGAGAAAAAAAAACGTAGATAATGAAATACTGTATTATAAGACATAATTTATAGTTCTTGATGATTATTGTTAACGACAATTTGTACTCAGCTATAAAAGGTATTCTTCAAATTTCAAGTGTTGGGAAATAGGATAATTCTGAAAAAGAATTCTGTTACTCGGGTGCTCTGTCCCTAAAGAAATTTTTTGTTGTATTCAGTGGTTTGTTTAGTCATTCAAGTGTCGATTTGCATTCTTTAGAGTCAATAAATTTTTATTATGGTGAAACATCCTCCAGAAGACCTTCATCTTTGATATTATTTTTGCAGATTATATTCCTTGCTTAACGCTTTAATGTTCAGACGTCCCACTTTGCTGAATTAAATCGTCTAGTGTTTGCCAGAATGGCATTCAATTGAGCACTCTTGCCCGTCTGTGGATTTACTTTTCCTTCAAATTCAATGACATCAAGAAATGAAGGGTAAAAACAATAGAAATTTAGCCAAAGCAATTCTCGATTTTTCTCATTTAAGCCCTACTTCTGAGTTTGAATTTTAAGACTTCGACCGTGGGAGCACCCCTTACCGAGCAAAATCGTCTGGCCTAGCCAGAGTAAAATCGACTGGAGTTAAAGTAAAATAATAGAAGTCTCACACTTGACTATAGTACTCAAAGGGAATGTCTGTATCAGTAAGAGTTAAAGTGTACAAAAGGAAGATTTATTAAAGCAATTGTACAAAATTTATTCAACCTTTGCAAAAATTAAAGCCAATTTGAGATTCTTTTACGTGCATTTTAATTAGCCTTACTATACTTAATTTTTGACTAATAATTGAAAGGAATTTTCTTGTGAGTGCGAGGCTACTAAGGCAACTTTTTGGATAACTCATAACTTCATTACGTTGAATTGATAGAGTTCGTAGGATCTGCTCTCTGCCATTCAGAATTGCTATCTTCAGTGTTGTAATGACTTCAGTCATTGACTCACCTTGAGTCAATTTGTAACAACTTTTCACTGATACAAGTGTAAGTATAATGCTGTTGTTCATTATGGACATGTTAATGCTATAATTAAAAAATAGAGATAAAACTGTGAAAATCCAATGTTACCCTTTGAATTCCTTTACTTAGACAGCACAACAAATACACATAAGAACTGAACTAAAACAGTCAGAAAAAGTCCTTTTGATGAATGAATCTCCATTTAAAATATTTGGAGAATGCAGTAAGGCATATGTTTCCAGATGTCCAGGGGAGGAATTTAATGGTGAATGCCTGACACCCATGGCTAAGCAAGGTGGGCAAAAAATCCAGGTTTGGGGGTGTTTGACTGTTGTAAGTGTCGGTCATATGTACCACATGGAATGCTTCTTGCATCAGAATATGTATGAGCAAATTTTAATGCACCACACATGTGACCATCATTTGTGCAGTTAGGAGGTGTAAACAACAAATCCTATTTCAGCAGGACAATGATCCAAAACATACAACAAAGTCTATGGAAAAAGTACACTGAACTAGTTCAGTAGTTAGTCAATGATGGTTGATTAGCCTACACAATCTCCAGATTTTAAATGGAAAGTCTACAGCAGGGGCTGCAAACATAACTTCACCATGCCTGACCCCAATCCTAAAATGAAGACTAGCTTTTTGCAGTTCTTAAAGGGGTGCTTCACCTTTATTTGGCACTAAAATTGTCTAGGACTTTGACCATTGATAATTAACAGTTTTTAGCCCCAAAATATGAAAAGCCTGTACTTTTATGAAAAGTATGGACTGTCAGCTAAAAATTGAAATAATATTTTACCCAATTTGAATGCCTGAATTGTAATATGAGACCAAATAAACCACTGTCCATGAAAAGTTTGATTTCACTAACTAAAAATGCTCCACCACCATATCTCACACACAGCTGAACGAATTTAAATAATTTCCCAGGCAACAACAACAACAAACAACAGTTGTTTTAAGGCCGTTTTCCCTGCTTATGCAGGGGTTGGCCGGGTTATTGTTTGAGTACTTTTGAGGCTTGAGATTTTTATGGTTGGATGCCCTTCCTGGTGCCAACCTTTTCTGTCGGGGGAGGACCCTTAGCTTTTGCCTAATAAGGCATTACCTACTAGGCAAGAGGTGACTCGTCACCCTGAGTAGGGGCCCATACCAAGTGCTATCAACCAGGGCCAGTTGAACTCAGGTTTCATGTAGGCCGGGTCGACAATCCCTGAAATAGTAAACTTGCAATTACACTCGCTACTTAATAATTTCCCTGGCAAAACATTAAATATCAAACTATGCCTCTCTGAATCATTTTTTGATATTCACTTTGGCTGCCATGGAAACACCATTTCATCCCAACTGATGAAAAATTGAGGTGAAGTACCCCCTTAATGTGATCATCCTGAAGACATGCCAAAGAACTTTGCCCACGTCAAGTCTGGACAAAGTGAAGCAGTCATCAAGGCAAAGGGTGGTCACTGCAAGTATTAGAATGCTTGAATTAATGGATTGTGTGATCAGTAAAAGGTGCTAAATATACATAACTGACCACTCCAAATCATACAGTATTAGTATTTTATCTTTTCATTATTCTAACATAATGTAGTATCAAGTATTGTATTACTGTGCATGTAAAATTTAGGATGAAATAAAATGCACATATCTTGCCCTGATAGGGTTACATTTCCAGTTTCTACAAGACTTTTATCTCAGTGTTTTATCAATAGCTTTATCATGTCTGCTTATTGTAAGATTTGAGTAGTGTAGGTAAATGCATATCATTCAAAATGGAATGACTCAAAATGGTTCATTTGAAGAAAAGTCATGAAAAAAAGGCTTGGCAACCATATTGTCAATAAGCAACCATACAATAAGATTCAAATCAGCTAGAATATGGTGTAACTTGCAAGTAACTTGAATAAAATTGTTGAAGGAAAGACAAATGATTTAATTTGTCTGGATAAAAAAATGACATAAATGAGCTGCTATGCTTCAAGGAAGTACTCCAGCTGACTTAGTTTATCTTAAAGTATGGATGCTACCTGAGACAAGTTTAAATATTGACTCAACTTAATTTCAGCTCAGTGAATGACTTCAGTCAACTTAACTCCATACTTGATGACCAATTTGATGATGTAGATTTATACATGTAGTATATGACTACAAAAAGATCATAATCATCAACAATTAATTTATTCTTGAACCATCACATGTCTCTTTGATCAATTTAAATCCTCAAAGTCACTGTAAATCCCCAGGTAGGAAACCCACAAAACTAGCATTACTATTATCTGAATCAGACAAATGTTTCTCATGTAATTCATTGTCAGTGATCAAGTCTTGATCAATATGGCTATCATTGCTAACACTATTTGTGTCAGCAGACATAAAAAATAAAGTTATTTTCTTGGATATGTTGTACATAATTCAATGTTAGAGTGACTACAAACAATCAATATTCAAGACAGTCACACTTTGCCATTTTATGTTCACCAGCACATGATCTCGCAGGTAACTCGCAAAACCACTTGCAGCAACTCATGTGCATTCACTAATTTAATATACAAAGAAGAGCAATTGATTTGAGACAAATATTAATAGTTGGTTTTGTAATGAAACTGGAAATCAATGTTACCAAAAACTGTTCCATACAAAGTGACAGACAGAGTCAAATTTGTGATTGTCAAAACTTTATAAATGACAAATTTGCACCAGACAATGTCCATGACTGGACACTAATATCCAGGCATGCTAGTAATAGACTTTTTTCTTCCTTTCTTTCCATTTTCCATGCTGTTTTGACTTCTGAATTAATATATACAGAAGTCTTTTCATCCAGATATCTGATGGTTTGTTTGAATGCTGATGCATTTTGATTTACCCCAAACCTTCTATGTATTATAGGCTATGATTTACAACTAAATATAACTTCACATGTCATTGCACACCTGCATTGGGTTAGGCATGCAGTGCTCAACATGCCTGCCACTTTCCTCAGTGAAAGGCTTGTATATGGTATTACTAATTAGCCAACATAAATTTCCGAAGTGCACCTTTGGCCTATAACAGTTTAACCAACCCAGCAGCTAACCCACTAGGGGGTGACATCCCACTACATGTATGCTGAATAAAATTGTCTGGAATAAAATTCTTAAGTGCATGATTGTCCCTCAATGGGTTAATCTTCCCCAGTTGGTCTGATTATTTCCAATCATGCTGTACTCTCATGATACCCAATGTACTGGGGTCACCAAAACATCAAGTTAACAAAGGTTCATATACCTCAATGATGTACAGAGGCCAGTTTTATGTTCCCTTAATGGCTCATTCTGTTGGCAAGTCCTCACAAATGACCAGTCACAGTCATGCTTTGAATGACCAGACCGAAGCCTTATGTGCCAAATAACAAGTTAGGCACATTCTGTACAATTTAAGTTCATCTTCCTCAAGTCAGGACAGCCCTACTAAGCAATCATGACTTAGAGACCAGATAAACTATTAGGGCTATGTACAACCAGTCCCTGAAAAACACAGGTTTTGGAACATTACTGATCACAACTCAAATTTGGTTGTGGACATGGAAGACGTGCCCAGCAATAGGCAGTAGATGTCTTCATACAGAAGAACTTTTCATTAACTCTGCAGCACCATTTTTTTGACTGAGGACTGGTATTAGCCAATATTAGCTGAAGTGTCACAATCAAGAAATTTTAACTAATAAAGTTAACATATCTTTCAATCCCACGTAATACAGTTTACTATCACTGAAAATAGAAACCTGTATTGAAATTGGATCTCTATGATTCAATACCATTCAAATATTGATCTAGAGTAACAGTAACCTAACAGTAACCACGTTTTCCTAATTCAGCATACAGTAAATGTTAATCTCCTCTTGTGCTACTTTCAAATTTTATGTTGGACTTGGTCAAATGCCTACTCTTTTGACAGTAAAAAATTTGACCCAGGTAAAACAAAAATTTCCCAGCATAGCCAAAGTTCAGAGTAAAATCCTCAGATATTTTTGTCTCCAGACTAAAAGTTTTAGAATTGATGGCTGCTGATAACTAGCTAAAGTCATTGGAATATGACATTGACTGCCATTATTTCAAAGGTAACTTGAACAAGCAGAAACTTTTTTTAACAAGCTTTAGTGTGCCACTCATTTAGACAGGTAAATATTGTTTTCGAGTTCTGGTATATTTAGAAGCAATGCATAGTGCCTTGTCCCTCAACTTCTGTGTTGCATTACATAAATGGTTCCTGATTCAATGCAATCCATTAGGGTGATAGTTCAGAGCAAATCTAGATTTTTGAGTGTCGTCCCAAATTTCCCAAGTGCATTCAAAACTGAATCGAGGATGCCAAATCATGAACTATTAATTTTATAAAATAGAGTCAGACACAAAATAACAAAAAGCAAGCTGTATTTCACCAATTAAAAATTACTTTCTCCTTATACTGTATAAACCAAAAATTTGAAATATTTTTGACTTGCCAAGGTCAGGTGATCCTCAAGATGTTTTATTTAAAAATGTTTCTCCGTGTTTTTTTCCTGTGCTTCATCAACAGTGGAGCACAAATAACACAATGGAAAGCAGCATTATATTGAATCTTGGTCATTATTAACATATAAATTTGCAAATACATTAGATTGATACACTAATTATTTGTTAAATGACATTTCCCCTTCAAAATGGGTTACAAAGGCTAACACAGATCACTGCAGTTTTGATGTACTGGCTTTCAGCTCTTGTACTGTAGTCTGCTATTAACTAATCATGCTAGGCTCTCAGACCCCCTTTCCCCCATGACAAATTCTTCCTACACCACAACAATAACATTAAACTCTAAAATTACTAGAACAATACCTATAAACTGGATTTTGATGCCAACATCAAGGCTGAGATGAAAGTCAATGTGCTGGTCACCCCAGTCCCCTATGTGATAAAACAATTGACCTACAGTAGAACCTGAGTTTTACGATCCCCCTTTTTACTACCACCTGTCATATATGACCAGTTTTTCTGGCATGGACAATTTGTAGTTGAAACATACCTGCCATGAGTGACCACCTGTCTAACGTGACCAGCGACCACTTTTTAGCAGTCAAAATAAGAAATTTTACCAGTCATGAGCAACCACTGCAAATTAAAATTGCTGACTGCTCTGCTCATGTGCTGAACCTGATTGGTGAATTAAGTTCAGCAGAAGATCAGCATCCTCTTCTGGTGAACCTAATAGGCAGGGCAGATTTAATTTGATTGATCATAATTAAGTTTCGTGAGTTAAGTTTGCTGTTCGAATCAATGCTGCTCCATAATCACTTGAACTGTCTTGGCAAGGAGAATACAGGAAACAAGAAAAACTATGCACTTACCGCTTTGATCTAGTTTTGATCACTTCCGTGCAGTTATACTTATGCTGTTGTGAATTTCTTTCTGAATGAGTTAGGAAATCAAAGCAGTTCACACCAACCAATTTCTTTTCACTTAATAAGTAGATGAACTTAAGCAAATTCTTGCGTGATTCTTAGTTGAATAAAGTAATCGTCAATGAAATTTGGGTTTGCTTGTTCAATTATAATAATGTGCATTTTGCTTAAATTTATGCATTTTCCAGAAGTTGCACATGCAAATATGGCAACCACTACGTGATATCACTACCTGTCTTAAGCGACCAGCTGGCATTAACGACCACTTTTGCCTGGCAAAAGGGGTGGTAGTAAAACTCAGGTTCTACTGTATTGCCAAAAACTTAGTTAACCAAAAGTTTGGTTTTCCTTTGAAAGTTTTCTTTTTAATCCCAAGAAAGTACAGTTGAGGACAATGTCTATAAGACTGCATACTTTTCAGAATTAACTGCCCACAAAAAACAGTGATTTAGAACAACTTTTTTTTCCATGTGCCTGATAGTAACACATGAGAAGAAATATACTTGTGTTTTGGATCTACTGTACATTGACTGCCCCCATTTTGGCTTCTTTCAGCCGTGAGGCCAGGTATAAGGTGTGTATAGTTTCAGTCTCTGGAGTCCAATGCTCCACTGTCTTCAGGTTAAACTTATTGTCAATCATAACTTGCAAATAAATTTGCCAAAATGTATGTGTAATGTTTGATAAAAATTAAAGTTGCATGAAGACCCAGGCAAATGTTCAGATGTTGAACAGCACTGGCCATCACTCATTTATCTAACAATGTTGGTTGGATGAAAGTTTGACTTCAGTCGAACATTTTTTCTTGCAAAAGATAAGATGCAAGAAATGTTGGATTGTGTAGTTGCTTTACATCAAATGCAGGTACCACCATGATGCCCACTGGTGCAAAGCAATATTATATTATCACTGGCTTTAATGAATTTTATAAAGTGGGGGAGAAATAAATGTCAATACCTATTGTAAAATATGGCGCTAGTGCAGTTTTGCACCTCGGCCATATAAATACAAGTAACATAGGTAAAACACATATCAGTCAACAGCTTCTTACCTGGAGATTACAATGATACAGTAATATCAAGAATTCTTTCCAAACATAAGGCATTATAGCCAAAAAGACAGACACATTGAAGTTCATGAGCATCAACAATGAACCGAGGGCTCAAGACCGTAAAGTATATGGATTTATCAAAAATTTAAGTATAGTCCCTCTCCATTGTTTCTTCGCTCTGTAAAAGCCCCGAAAATGTGTATAAACCCCGAAAATGTGTATAAACCCCGAAAATGTGTATAAACCCAAATCCTAACGCTAACCCTAACTCTAATCTATCCTTTGGGCTTATACACATTTTCGAGGAAGTACAAAGAAACATTCAAACATGGCGCCAAGTAACAGGAATGTTCTTTAAGGATATTATGCATTATGTTTCCATTGAATAGTTGGTATCATGGTATCACTGTAATTTCCAGGTAATGAACGGTCAAATGATATATAAATTGCTTGCATTACTTGTATTTATATGGTTGAGGTGCGAAACTGCATTAGCGCCGTAAAATACCAACGGTACGTGTACCATTTTATACTTCAACGGAACTCTGCTGAGTGCAATGACACAAACTTACTTACTTAGTTTGTTGATGGCGATCAAAGAAATTCTTCAAGGTCCAAGAGTTTGTACTGATTTTATTCAGGTGGTGGACGAGAACTGACCAACGAAACCTGTAACAGAACGAAAAAGGTTATTGTTCAGTTATTCATTTCACCAAAGCTGTGCACTATGTCAAGCACGTGCAGGATGGCAAACGCGCTTGTTATCGGCTGGATAATTTTGCTTCTTTGCCCACTGAGAAGTGAGTGAAGGACAATAGGTCGTTTACCTTGAAATCCTTCGTTTTTCAACCATTTTGAATTTGTCGGTGAACGTTCCGGGCCTAAAACTCCCAAACATCAATCTGTCTTTGCGTAGCTATCTTGAATTGCCATCTTCCCTGCTCTCTTTGAAGGAGACTAGACCAAGTATTCCTCGTGGTGAAACCGGGTAAACTCCCAAGAGAGCTAAATCAGTAAAACGATTGGCCAACTCAACAATTTGGCTGCTGTTAAGTCCTCATTGGCCTCATTGTTAACCAATGATAAAAAGCATATTAATCGCGCCTAAATATGAATTGAAAGAGCTTATTCACTTCCACCATGCCTCTACTTTGGTGAATAATTAACTATACGTTAGGCCTCCTTGAGTTCATCCCGTTATGAATCCTTTAGAACCACAACATGAAGTGTTTTACACTAACTTATTAAACCAAACTAAAAAACGTTCATGCAGTGCGAAACGTTTGTGAATTATCAATACAGATAACCTTCCCCTGACATCAAAACCAGAAAACCCATTCAAAAGTTCCTTCAAAACAAACAACAGCACCGTCTCGCCGCCAATTGCCACTTGAGGGTCTGTAGGCACTGGACTGTCTTTACCATTACCATTCTATTATATTCTTTCAAAGACTAAAGAGATATTAAATACTTGCTAACCGAGGGCCAGGTCCATACGGGAAAGTATTTACCTGAGGTTTTCGTACAGAGCGAGCGACGAAGGTGCCACGTCCGTACCAAAAAACAGAAGGCAAATACTTTTGAGTACAAAACGAAAAAAACAAGCTTCATAAGGAATTTACTATATGGCTTTCGATTGGTTTTCTTGCCCATTTTAAACTGGGTTTTCGTCGTAGGATGTAGCTGCTTACCGTACCTCGTTTCTTGTTCGTCTTGCTCCTTGTTTCCACCAGTTAAACATTTATTGGCCGTGCTTTTAGAGAATTAACTTTGAACTAAAGCAGTAACAGTGTTTCACCACATTTTATCATTCGGAATTTTTCATGGTGGATGATTAAATCTTAAACTTCATTGAAATCAGCTCGAAGATTTTCCCGCCTAAACTTACCGGTCCGGAATAAACAGCGTACGGAAGCGATGGAACCGGTCGGTCCAATGTCGTAAAATATCGGACAGTTCAGCAACCAATCAGCATGCGCAATATTACAAGCATACCGAAAAACATTATAGGTAATTTATTATTGCCCATCTGTCTACGATCATATTTTCTATGTTGAATTCAAAATTGTTTAAAAAGAAAATAGAATTTTAGCCTCCATAGAAAGATGTCTCCAGATCGTAATAAAAATTGCTCTGATAAACCATCCTGAAGGAAATGTGTCAAGCATTCAAATTTTAACGAGGCAAAATTATGATTTAAATATGATAATTTAGAACCGTACATTTTAACTGAATACCAGAAGATTTATGATTTAGATTTTTACTTTCAGTTATAAGATTTCGCTCATAAACGTCTTTGTTGTTTTTGTTCAAGAGAGAAGTTGTCCATATGTCCATTCAAACCAGCAGATTTTCATGCACATGTGTATCTATAAGTCATGGGTTCTTTCCTAACTCAGCTGATTTGTATTTCATTCGGTAAGAATCATTAATTTTGCTGGGTTATAACTGAACTGTTCTTGCCAGAGGTCTAGTAAGGATCGTTCCTTATGGGTACAGTGTTACCACAGGATGAAACCAGGGGTACCCCGAGAAAGACTACGGTGCTCGGTACAGTTGGTAGAATCAAACTGGACAACGCTTTGCTCACATGTGACTAAGGCCAAGTTGTGAAAACGTGAAAACGCATGTAGCTGGAATCGGACTTTAGTTTGCAAGGCCTGAGACACAAGGGTTACCACCGTGATACCAATACGCGGTTTGTGGTTTCAAAATATTTCACTGACCACAAGTGGAGTGTAAATTGTTTAGCCATTAAGTTGTGGGTTAGTGTGCATGGAATCAATTCTTTCTACGAGCAAAACTTCTTACACGCCTTGTAACTAAACTGATAGCATTCTGGACTAATATACCAAACAGTCAACGTTAGAAGACAGGATGTACGGGAGATGTTGTTTTCAAATGATTTAAGGCTGCTGGACGAATGAGAAGAACATGAGAAGAGTTGTGGAATGGCGAGAGGAACTGGAGTGGAGGGTTGAAAGTCAATGCGGTGTTAACTGAAGCGATGGTGTGCACAAGAAAAGGAAGAGTGGGGATTAAGGCAAAGGGTAGAAAAAATACTCTAAACTAGAACTGGCTAAGATATCTTGAACTACTATTGTTTCACTGCGTTTTATCCCCATTCCACGGCGGTTTGTTCAGGCTGACAACATCATTAGGAAATAAGTCTGTCACCAGACCCAACTGAACGAAAACCTTCCGAGAGGGTGAATGAGAATATTCAACCTGCAATGCTAGGTTGATGTTAGTTTATGTATTAACCAAATCTAAGACAACAACTGAGAATGCTTTCTAAGATGTAGTTTACTGAAACCAATAAATAATACACTCCACAAAACAAGAAAGAACTCATTCCATCGTATTGTTAAATAACCACGAACCCATACACATTCAATAAGTTGTGTTTTTACAACCAAAGTTGAGAGGTTTTGTTTACCTTGTTTTCGGTTGTTTCATTTTTGTTTTGACTTTTTTTTTTCTTTTCCTTTCTTTAACTTAAGTTTAACTTGGCTCAAAATAAGACAATGAATGATAACAAGAGAAAGACTGATACAACCACATACTACATCTAAACACAACTACTGGTTTTGGTTCCGAGGTAATTGATTTATTTAGAATAGACCGACACTCTTCTTAACTTCTCCTTGTTTCCACGTGGACAGCTTCTCGAAAGCACTTAAGGTCATGCCAAAAACCGTTTCAAATTCACTTTCTTCAAGATAGCGCTAAATGGAGGAAATCAATATCATTAGCGTGACGATTAGGATCTCTTATGAAAATTTGAATGTTATTTCACGTGAGTCAGAAACCTATCCAGATTGGCCTGATGCTTATTACTTTTACTGTGTCACCTGCGTTTCGCTAGTCAACATATTTAATTTTGTATTTGTAAATTGATGCTAAATAAATAAATTGAATTAAGACAAAAACTTTTATGAATGGAGCACTTCTACGTGTAACAGTGGAACTGGAACATTTTCACCAGTAAAACGCCGCATTTACTCAATAAATAAGATTTAAAAATTTAAATAGGATTTTGATTGTAATTCTCACGTGGCCCCCTCGGAGGAGAGTCACGTATTGAGGCTATCACAGAGATAATAAATAAAACCGGAGGGGACACCCATTGCAAAACTAAATAACAAGCCGTACGCCATCGTTACCGTTTTTTTACCATCATTACCAAGTGTGACGTAATAGAAAACGATCTATGGCCTTAAATGAAGGGTCGATGTTCCCTCTAGTTCTGGGTTTGATATAGACCCCAATAATGATGACCAAACTGCAAACTTTCAACATAAGATACAGCTGTACTTACACTACGTTCAAAGCGAATCTACGCAAGATTAGTAACGCAAAGCAGATTTTCTTTATCTGGACGACCACTTTGAAGTTTTGCCTACCAAACTCTATTAAACTAAACATTCTCACTCAAATTCTCTTTAACTTACCCAGGAGATGATTTTCACTATCATTTCGCCTCTAGCTACTCTTACCTCTTTGTGGCAAGGATCCACACCTTCAGGTGGAGGTTTTTGCTGCAGTTGTTCGTAAGAATACTTTCTGCTGTAAATCTTTTGTTCCTAGGAGATTTTTTGTTGGATCAATAAAAACTGAGAATACAAGGTAGACGATGTGGTCAACGGGAGTCCACAGGAATCGTAAATAATTGTGAAAAAAGAAAGAAAAAGAAACGAAAATGAAAAATAAAATGAAATAAAAAAGAAGAAAATGTAACAGTTTAAGCGAAGAACCAGTCTTGAAAGTAAACTCCAAACCTACTTCCACGACTCACGTTCCACGATTGCCACAATCTCCACAATAACAATGACAGTTGTGTTCTCATAATTGTACAATAATCACACGACTAAAAAACCTTGTATCGTGCGACCATTGCACGATCTTTGTGTCTATATGAGAACCAGGCTTAACAGTTTCGCACCATCTTACCTCCGCTACACTGTTAATCCCATCAAAATTCCCACCTAACTCCTTTTTGAGTTCCTCAAATGACTTTCCTTGTCTCCATTTCTCGTTGCTCCAAGTTGGAAACCATCCAGTGAAACTGAGAGGTTCATATCCTTGTTTTACCACAGTCATGTTCACTGAGGTTGGATCTCGCCCGCTCGGATCACTTGTCACGTATTTCTGAAAAACAAGCAGGTAGAAAAAATTGAATTTTCTCTGAGATTTTGCTAGTTCCTTTACTGTTGGATGACGCTGTATCAGTAGAAGTGCCTGTCTTCATCCACCTTCTCTTTCTACCAACCTTAGGTTGTGGTCACTGACCTCTAGAGACGACTGGGTCGAGCATCTCATGTTCAGAAAATGAAGGGGATCGCGGCGGCCATTACTAAGGGACCAACTGTGCGACTTCTGTATGGTCCGTATAGAGTTTTCTGTCAGCGTTTTGAGTTTTTTTTTGTGTATTTCGGTAAAAAAGTGGCAGTGAAAAGAAAATGTAGATATATGCTTTTTCAATAAACGCAAGGACCCGGAAGCCGAGTTTTATATAAAGGTGGGACGTTTAATGAAAAAAGTACGGCAACTTTCATCATATTAATCAGAGGAATATGTAAAAAGATAAACTTAATACCTGGACCGTCAATAAACCTTCCTTCTTTTCCACGGCATTACAATCTTTGCCAAGCCACAGGAAAACATCAGAGTAAGTGTCCAGGATCATGACATCATCTTCTTCGAGATCTTCCTGTGTAAAATCAAAGATCTCCTCAGCGTAGAAATAGCCCTTGTCATTGGAGCAGTGAAACAAACGTGGAGGGTTCGTGGGAACGTTCTCGCGGAACTCGCGGGCCGACGCGTACTCTGTTTTTCCACCAAGCATTTCCCAGAATACATCAGGTTCCTGGCCTTCCATAACAAGCTCGTAGCGTTTCGCCACATCAGAGATCATCTGGGTCGCCGTCTTAGCAAACTCACGCTCATCACCACTCGCACCTTTCCCGCACCACACGTAAGATCCACGTTGCGTCACCAAGACGAACACGTCATTGCTATTTAAAGACGATGCCTTCAACTCCACTTGCATACAACGAACATTCCACTCGTTCGTTCCACGCACTTTATACAAGTGAATAGTCCCGCCCTGCTCTTCGGCCTCACTCACTGTTTTCGCTCCCTTTGAGCGCCCGCCATGCTTCACAATCATCTTGCCTTTGAGCATGCGCAAAAAGTGCTCGGGTTCGCTGCCCTGGACCACTCGCTGTTGTACAGGTGCCCCATCAAACTTGTCGTCCAATTTTGTAGCAAGCAACGAAGCAGCCCCTTGCTCGTCTGCTGTGCTATCCAGACCCTAAAAAACACAACCACTTATGAGACAGTGATATTTTTTTTTTACTTGAAAAGAGTTAGGGGTGTTGTGTGGAGTTTTAAGATTTACAGTCAATTAGACATCTTTATGGCCGCCAGTCAAGCAACTGTCCGTCCGACTTACAGTATTCCGGGGGAAGCACCAACATGCTCTGGACTATATTCACTTCCACGCAAACTACGTTCGAAACATAAAATACAACAAACTCACCAGCCAAAAGTAAATTATATAGTGTTCCTGGTTGCCTTTCCGGTACGTGTAAAGTATGACGTAACTATCCCCTTGGAAAAAGATCCCGTATCTGTTCCTTGGCCAATCCACAAGTTCGTAGTCTTCGACTCGCCAGATCTGCACCGTACCACGGGCGTTATCTGGCATGCGGTCTTCCTCACGATGGCCATGCTTGTGCATGGTGTTTACGTCAAAGGTTTTCACTTCCTTACTTGCCCGAGCTGAAAGACAAGTACAGAGCCAAGAGATGTTTGTTGGAAACATCTTCCCGAGTCATTAAAATACTAATGAATGATGGAATTTCTGCACAGGAAACAAAAACACCAGTAATTACACCAGAACAAGTTAGTTCCACTAGCAGTAACACCAGCCGCTTCTAAATGACACCGATAACATCTCCACCAAGTAAACAACGACGGACAGCAATCATACCAACAACAGCAACAAAGACAAAAACAACAACAGCAGCATGAGCAACAACAACAGTGACCACAAACACCAGTGACGACAACTGTACTATCAGCGACAAAGCAGCAGTATCATCAGCGTACACTAGCAGGAGCAGGAGCAACAACAGCCATAAACACCAACGACAACTAAAACCAACAGCAACAGCACAAACAACCGTAGCAGTAGCAGTAACAGCAGCAACCACAGATACCATTGAGAAAAACTGTTCCAGCTACAAAACCAACAACCACAGATACCAGTTATAATAACTGTACCAGCAGTGACAACAGCAACCTCAGATACCAGTGACAACTATAAAACCAACAACAACAACTAGAACAACAAACGTAGCAGCAACTACAACAATAACATATAAATACTAAATAACGAATTTACTTACCAGCGGATGCTCCTGGGTTAAGCATGCTCTTTGGTATTGTGTGAGCCCACTTGGCAAAAGCTGACTTGAACAGCGGTGTCTCAGCACCTTCAATAACTCGGGTGATCGGCGTCCAATCTGCATGACCTTTGGCCTTGATAAAACCTTCAGCTTTAACCATGGAACTTGCTCTTTCGTCACGAGTTGCTTGTTTTCCAACCCAAACAAAGACACCACTTGCTCCAGTGTCAAGGATAAAGCAGTCCTGTGAGAGAAAGCTCGCCTGAATCTAAGCTTATTGAGAATAATTTTTGCAATGGGCGGTGACGTTAAATGACGCACAATCATGAAAAACAAAGTCAAAATGAAATGAGGAATAAAAAACGTTAAAAGTTCAAAGGTTGCTAACTTCTGTAACTGATCGTAAACAACTCTAACGTTTCGAGGAAAGGCCCTTCGTCCGAGAGTCAAACGTGTTATGACAGTTACCAACCTTTTAATTAAACACTGTCAAGGCAGCATCTTATTTTTATATCATTGACTGAAATGAGCGATATCACCGAAGTGAAAACGAAATACAAAAAAGTGAAAAATCAACAAGGGGCACAAACTGCACCCATAAAAATCAGACAGCCACCAACAAAAACATTCAACTATAAACACGTTCGGTCATCTAACGAAAGAAAACTTGTCCTGAATTAAAAGGACAGTTAAATACCTAAGACAAGTCAGAGCTTGCCTCAACTTGTAGAAAAAACATATTAAAAAAAACCCTACAGATCACAACTGTGACAGTAAATGAGCGGCAACAGGCTTACCTTCGTGTCCAACATTTTTTGCTCAAGTGGAGCATTAGCAACTTTAGACATCACAACCTTGCCATCACCACCGGAGTCTGTGACTCTATCACAATGGAAATTACGTTAATTAGACAAATATACAAACATTAATCCATTAAACCTCATACGCGCATATAGGTGCAATCCAACGTATGAAAATTGGATGCATGAACACAGATTTCAATAGATTTTCAAAAACATTTTGAATAGATTGAATTATTCATAATTTCTTTCGGAAAATTCAGGGGTTAAAAAGGGTTGTTAACTGTGATGTAAGTTAACCTCAATCCTCAAATTTGACATGCCCTAAGTACAAATAATTAACAAAACTTACATTTTATTATCAGAAAGTACCTTTTCAGTTAGACTCTTCCAAATTTAACATAATTTTTAAGTGAATATTTTTATTCTAAATTAAATCAAAACAATTTTAAACTAACAATTACAGATAATTCTTAGAGCTCACATACCTGTACAATCCCACAGTTGTCTGGGTGTCAGAATCTAACCCACCAGCATCAGCTGACTTGATAACCTCTTGACCACCAAGACTTTCAAAAAACTTATGGGCAATGCTAGAGTCTTCACCAGATTCTGACAAAAACAGTACATGATAAATGGACTGCTTCTACAATACTATGGATAAGTCAATGGCAAATAACCAGCCAGCAACCTCAAAATACACTAAAAATAAAATTACAGTTTACTCAGACCAGTTGAAATTTAACCCATTTCTATAGCAAGTACTGCAGTGAAAATACATTTTGCTCATGACTATTATAAAATAAGGTGTTAACTCAAAAGACTGCAAGCATTTGAGCATTATCAAGTATGGATTTACACACTAAGAAATTTTGACATGAATAATTGTTGTTTTCACACAAAAAAAAAAATACCCAATCTAAATCAACAATATCTTCAATGAATTTTCAGTCTTACCAATAAAATAAAGAGCACCCCTTCCAGCTCGTTCTTCATCTCTGATTTGCCTCATTATTTCTGCAGCCTGAACAATAATCATACAAGGAAATAAATTAAATCTCAGGACTTTGTCTGTCTGGTCTATTATTTCAGCATTCTAAGGCAGCAATGATTGAGCAATGACACTGTACAGTTTTCTGAACTCTAACTCAACTAAATGAAGATGACATGATGGCATCAGCATAGGGATTAGAAAAAATTGGACTTTTAATAAGCCATTGGAATTCCCAATTATAAGAATTCTCTAAAATTTACTTGACAGTCAAGTACTACACCACAATCAGACTGATAGCTACAGATAAGACAGTTGGATATGTAGTTGAAGGGCAGCTCTATCAATTTCCATGTAATGGTGGTGCTTGCATTCTTCTCCGAGAAGGGATAACACTTGAAGTTGTCAAAATGCAAATGATTTCAAGTAAACAGTGAATTGATTTAAAACTTACAGTAGGTAAGACAAATCAGTGCCAAACCTTAATTCTTTCTCTCCGGTTGGCCTGCTTGCCAGACCATAAGTACAGTTCTGTTCCAAGATCCAAAATAAAGCAGTCACCTTCGTTCATTGAGCTAACCGAAAATGGGATCTATCATAAAAATGAAAAAGATTACACAAAAAACAACAGAATGACATGTACAAAGGCAAATTCCTTGATAACAAAAGTTGCATGCACAACATCTACTAAGTAAGTAAGTGGCACAAACTGTCATTTCAACTTAAATACAAAGGCTTTTTCAAGCTAGGAAGCACATCCATATGAACTGAACCAGCCACATCATTTCCCAAAGGCAAGCAAAAATGCTTATCACCAGCCATGATAAAGTTACTAAAAGGATGGTTGCCAACTTATACTATAATTTCAAAATTCAAGTTGAGCAATAAGTACCGTAAATACGCGTGGGTGACGTGCTCCTTTCACTTGAAGCAATCTCTGAATGTTCTCCTTCTCAACTTTCTTAAATCCAGTAGCAACTCCACCCTCCAAATATTGGATTCCTGACTTGAAATATGACAGAAATTTGCTGCTTTCATGATCCTGAACCTGTAATGGGTCAAAAAGGGAAATTTAAAGTTTCGTATCATTGGGAAAGTCCTGTGATCATGACACTCAAATCTCTTAATATTAGTTTGACATACTGGCAGACACTTCAACATTATACTAACAAACCTCTCTATACTGAACAGGAACTCCACCCAAAAGATCATCCAGTTCCACAGATTTAATGGCAGCTGTGCCAGCCTCATCCTATATGTGAAATGTTAACATGTTACAAAGATTAACAAGGTACAAGTCAATAAAGAATGCTTCTGAGATTTTGGTCTGGAATGAAATTGACCTAAAAATTAATGGTTAGAGTTTCTTTGCCATCAATTTATCATGAATGCATATCACAGGTGAATATCTAGAATTACTGTATATTTCAGTCAAAAGAAAGACTGTTGCTGGTAGAGACAGATGTTTCGCCTGCCTTGCCAGCAACCATCCTCACAGAAAAGAGGATCCATCTGGTTTTTCTACTGATGTCTTTGATTTGTTTGTTGGAGGTTGGAAATCATAGCAAAAATTTTAAGATAAATGCTTCAAACTGATTATTAAATTTGTTATAAACTGCTGCCACTGAACATTACATTATGTCAACCAGATGGGTACTTTTCAGTTGACTGATCTAAGGATGATTGCAGTGGAGGCTGTTGAAACTACATCCACCATGGCTGACAGTCTTCCTTGACTTAGGTCAGATGACCAGACAAACCTAGATAATCAACTTCAAGAACAACCTACTGATACTCCTAAAATCAAATCACCCTTTTTCAGTACATAGGAGCTTGAGCACAAAAGATGAAATATTTTGTCAGGGCTGTGCCCTATCACTGCTATGAAACACTGACTTGATTTAATACTGCAAATTCAAATTAATTTTAGAAACCCCAGGCTGCCTACTGTAATTCTCAATCATTCCAGGTTAAACAGTCAAAGCAAACTTTGGCATACACTAACATTGCTTCCCTAGCTTTACAATAAACAAACTTAGAAAAATATTAGACTATACAACCTTCCTTAATAAGCTCGACATGTTGGGAACAATTTTTAAATTTGCTACATTTAAAAAAAAACCCAACTTACTCTTGATGTTTCTTTCCCAAGCCAGAAGTGGACATTGTATTCCCCATACCTTTTATTTTTCTAGACAACATATCAATTAATGACTATCATCAAGAAATGATTGATTGAGTTTCAATTTGTGGAAATGTTAGTTAAGTATAATAGTTGTTACTGTGGATATTAAAGGCTACCCAAGTGAAAGTAAATACCAAAAGCCAACACCAAATTACTTGTCATGAGTAACTGTTAAAAATGCAACTTAGTTTAGAAGTACTTATTTGTTAAATACAGATATTAATAAGTCTTTAAGAGGGTAACGTCTTGCTCTACAGCATTGAGGAACCTTATCCCCACTACAATCTCTCCCCTTCATGTGTGAGGATACTTGTCCTTAAAACTCATGCTCTTTCAATCATCCAAGTTTAGCCATGCAATCTCCATATTATTGTTAACTGCTAGTTGATTATTTTCACCACTGCCAGGAACATTAAACCATGTGAAAGCCATGATAACATTTACAAAAAGAAAAATAACTTACATAAAGGAGAATATATGAGTCTCCAGAATGAAAATGACCATATGCTTTCTTGTCAAGTGGCACCACTTGCATTTTCTGCATAAATAGGGGCAAGTTTAGATTTAATATGAAAGCTACATCATACATCATTGTATAATGTTGACCACACTGTTGGTAAGTTAGTTGAGATACTTTTTAACAAAGCAAAAACAAACTGGAAAAAAAATCATGAATACAGCAGCTTCTTAAAATTTGATGTGTACTTTTTTAGAATGTGACATTCAAAATGCACCCAGTTCCTTGAAACCTTGAGTTAAAGATGACAAATGTATTATTTTGAGTCAAACATAATTCAAAATGTTGCAGTTTTCTCAACATTTTATTGAGTGAGGAAAAAAGCAGATAAATGAACTGTTATTCATCACTAATTATGATGGGCAGACCCAAGGAGATCCCAAATGAGGCATGCCCAACCTAATGCTAAACATGTGGTGAAAATAATGCTGAAAGTAGGGCACTTGGAAGTTGTTGATTAGTTTTAACCAGTCTTCCAAACTTGAAGTCTAAATCCTCCTTTGGTAATTAAACTAACCTCAATTCTCCAAATGTAAATTCCATCAGGTTTATCTTTGACACTTCGAAATGCTGGATCAACAACTAAAGGCATCTTGACAGTGTCTGCTTTAAAAAAAATTTTAAAAAATTAAAAAAATAAAATAAAATAAAATAAAAAGAAAGTTATATATTTCCACAAGTTTGCAATCATGTAAATTTGGTACAAGAAGTAGTCGCTATGACGGGGTTTTAGATTTTCCAGCTTATTCCAAGAAATGCAGTTGTCCAATTAAGCCAACAAAACTTTTTTTGGGTGTTGGTTTGCACTATTACATTAATCCGAGAAACGAATTAATGCTTCTTCAGTTAATCAGAAGTGCTCATCATTTACTAAGTTGAACTTGACAAGTAACCAGTCTAAAATAAACTCAAGAACATCTGCTCAGGCTTTTTCCTAGCATTTTTATATGACGGAATCGAGCTGAGTCATTTCAGTTTCCAATCATCAAGATCGTTCCTAAGTGGGTGGTATAATAATTATCAAACGGGCCATTCCAAGAATCCTAACCTCGCAAAGTTCATCAAATTTCCACCGAAAATACGGCACCGAGTGATTAATTCTATTTTAATGAGATCGACAACAAAAGCAAGAACGTAATTCTTTTATGCTTAAGAAATCAATAGAGCAAGAGAAGCGTGTCGAATATTAAAAATCTTCAAATGAAAAAAAGGTCAAAGAACAGTGGAATATTCTTTTTAACTATAACGCCGCAACAAAGGGCACTCTTGAAAAACAGCTCGGGTTGAGATAAAAGCGGAAAACGCCAATAAAGATATTCAAGCTGTTAAACAAGACAGATCCGTGTAGGCGTTTGTGACGATGAGGAAACCTTTTAAATTTTTCCCAAATTCGTATGTAATATTCCTACACAACCCTTTAACGCCACAAATTTTTAAATACCGCGAAGAACTGAAACAGGTATCTGGAAATAATTTAAAACTACTGAATTCGTTGTCATTTCTCGCCGTACGTCCACGAGCAGTGCTATCGCTGAGGACATTCTTCGGTGAAACAATTGTTTTAGATAAAAATTTTAGAGCAATACCGATTTATTGCTGATTTATTTATAGAAGCAATATAACAGAAGGTCCAGAGATTCGACAGGAATTTCATTTCAACGATAAATTCAAGCTGCTTCATGTCTTACACAGCAGGTAATTCCCTGTACATTATGAAGTTTAGCTCACAGACCTTAACGTATCTTGTAAAACCTTCTTCGATTATTTAGAGTAGATAAATTGTTGCAATAACATTGACTTCTTGGAGCAATTTACTGGCTTCTTCACGCCATGCTAAAACACACGAAGTATAGCGTCTTGTTGTCTCGTGCGAGCCAACTACACTCAGTGCCATCGTCAATCCAGAGATGTACAAAGCTGTGCCGAAGTTGCAATCAAAACGTTCAATAGGTGAGCACCCCCTTGGCTTCACCAACTACTTCGATAAAAAAAAATAAAAATTTCTTACCTCTGGTGTAGTATTACAGATCTAGTTAATAACAATAACTATCCCAAGGTTTGTGCAAGGCAGCGCCCCCTGTCAAACATCTGAGCTCTCCTCAAGCCACAAAATCCCAGGACTCGTCGTTGACCATATTTGGTAAGCCTGGGCTGGTTCTGCCAATGACACACCGTATGTTGACACATGCTATTTAAACCCACAAGTAAAACGTAAACAAACAAAAAAAAAAAAAGATCAAAAATATTAGTAGGTGTAAATTGCTTCGTTGTCTCATAGTTAATATTTAACTTTCCTATAGGCACAGTCATAGGTTAAGAACTATAACTGTCAGTAATGCTTTTAAGTGCAGAGAAGTATTTATGCAAAGTAGAGCTGATATAAATTAGAATTAATGAAAGGGAGAAACCGCCTTCATATTCTACGATTTATTTCCAAATAACCAGTCTCACTTGAAACGTTTAGCGCCGTACATGTATATTGACTTCCAGCAACAGTTTCAATATACAATTTCCAGTAACAAACAACAAAGAAATGCTCGACTTTGTTGCATTTTTATCATTCTAGCTAGTCCTTGAACCTTGCAGTTCACGGCTGTATTTGTAAAAACATGGCAAATGGAGTAACATAATAATATTCACACGCACTTTGGAAAACCTTTTTACAGTTTATTCTAGAAAGATTATGCTGTGACGGAGACTGAACATTCCTAAACGCTAGGGTTACTATCGATTTTGTTTGGATATGCTAATGATATTTAACTCCGCGTACAAAAAGGAAATTGTTTAATGTAGAAAACCCCCAGCAATTGTTCAAAAACGACAGGATACCAGTCAGATGATAATGAATGGTGACCACAATCATCAAACACTAAGTACGCTTTGTTCGTTGAGAAGCTAAATGACATAGGTCCCTTGTATAAGGCATTACAATTAATACTAACAATAAATGCAACTGATGAACGGTTTAACTATTTCTAGCAAGTAGGTCACCCCTTGACAAGCAAATCAAGTGGCCTTAGCCAAAGTAAAATCGGCGGTGTTAGCCAAGGTAAAATAATAAAAGCGGTCTCCGTCTAGGTCAATTGATATTGCCACGCAGTAACTTATATCTTTATGTGAGTTTGGCGTTTGCATCACAAAAGAAGTGTTCAGAAGAACGGCTAAGCAAAGTCCTCAACGTAGCAATATCACACCAAATTGATATCGATATCTCTGTTCAACAATATGAATGATTTATCATCTCCAAAAATTCTTCAATTTTTAAATAACTTAGCTAGCAGAGAAGTAGACAGTGGAAGTGAGACTCTATTGGGGCAATAACTCCGCGCTTCTTCGGTAATAAGTTAGTTTTTCTTCTTAGTTTCATAGTTAATAACTTTGCATTGTTGGGAACAATTACAGTTATCGGAGTTAACGAGTTTTAAGAGGTTCTGCGGCTTTTGTATCGGTTGACAAGCGAGCAAGTGATATTAGCAAGTATACTCAAGATAATCTTGAAATAATGAATTTGTTTCTTCATTATATCAGGACGATCAACTTTTTAAGTTATGCACAAAAACGCACGTAAGAGTGGTACTAAGTTTGCAAAGTAGCTTGAACATTATTATAAGTTATTTAAAAAACTAGAATTGAAATTCTGTATTTTAAAACGTTTCTTCCGACTATAATCATCTTTGAGGTGCTAGTCAGTTGTCAGGTCTTAAAACAAACATTAAATTTTGAAATTGTCTACTTATCTAAGTATTAGATTTTCTCAAACATTGTTCCCAGAGTCATTCGTCAATCTTCACTAGCACATGTTGATACTTATGGGAACAATACCATTTTGATCCGTGTCTCCACATTTTAACCAACTTTATATAGCGTTCTTAAAGTCTCTAAAAAACTATGAACTGCACGGGGTCGCTTCCTTTTCGCGTTTTGAACGTTCAAAGCTACTAAAACCTTAAAAGTTCTAACTTTAATTATTAACTATTTAGTGTTCGTTCACTTCAAAATACTTTTTCACCAACTCTTTCTTGTTTACTTTTCCCATGACGTTCCTTGGGATGCTTTCAACACACTTCAGCACAGAAGGAATGTGATAAGAAATCATACGACTTTGAGCCCAACTTTTCAACTCTGGTAAAGACAGTTCCTACACAAATATAAACCTTAATCAAAAGGAGGTCGAACCAGAACTACGCCCCTTTTTAAAACCAAACAAAGGTCGGAGAAATATACTTCACAGACCAGTTGTTCACAGGACGATTGGCCCTAACTAAAGATTACCAGCAAATTCTTTTTTTTTTTGTTCAATATATTTCGCTAAAACATTCTGGTTCAAATTTCACAATGAAACGTGTATAACGCTCCACCTACAATCCTCGAAAGTGAAATTCCGACTTTTATTTTTCCATCTTATTTTTTACACCTTTTTATTTTTTTCTTTCCGACTTTCATTTTTCTAGAAAATTCTCACATCAACCAGGTCCATGACTCAAACTATTTGAATTCCTAAATTACTAAAGATATAGAGTAACATACTTTTCCTTTTGCGCATGCTATCACAGCTCCAACCCGCTGTCCCCATTCCAGATCAGTTACTCCAACGACAGCACATTCCACGACATCTGGATGAGTTAACAACTGATCCTCGACATCTAAAGCACTGGTTATATAACATAGGAAAAAAAAAGTGTTATTAAAATGATAGTGAGGTTACGCCTTCAATGTGGTTGCACACATTAAAACGACGGCGTTAGTGACAAAGTTCTTCATTACAGAGCCATCTTCTGCTTGAAGATGACTTTGTAACGAAGTCTGGAATATTACTATTGAAACTCTGGTCTCGGTTTGTTAATAATTCAAATCGTGAATTTTCAGGATGATAGTACTGTTCGGAAAATGTTTCGATTTATATATCGCTGTCTTAAAACTGGAAAAATATCTTGGTGATAAAGATTGTTGACTCTTTTAAGTTGAGGTTGAAGGCTAATTTCTATTTTTGAAATTTAGTGTGGGATGAAATTGAACATATTTTTAGCTCACCATCTGGTTTCTTGGTAGCTCAATGGTTAGAGCGCCTTACCGGTCATCAGAAGGTTGCGTGTTCGATCCCCGTCTGGGGCTCAGAAATCGTTTTTCTGAGGATAGAGCTTGACGAACGTTCATCTATCATTCATGAACATATTTTTCTTCACAAAAAGCATCAAACAGAGTGAAATCCAAAAGTACTTAATCCTTTCAGGTTCATAACCAACTTCCGCATTTTACTCTGCATATCGACTGACGATTTTACTCAAGTGAAGACGTCTTGGACAGGAAAGGGTAATCGTAGTTAAGCCACAGACAGAAAATTTGCTATGGGATACTTAAATCTTTCAAGCGAATACTTCTTAAGGAGACTTATCTTTAACTCTTTTCTGTCTGCATCTCAAGCTTGTATTATCCCTTGTAATCCTTTCCCGTCCTAGACGTCTCCCCTTGACGAGTAAAATTGTCCAGCGCGAGCCAAAGTAAAAATAAAGTCAGCAATGGACCGGAAAGGGTTTATTTTACTCTGGTTAAAACCAGATTACTTTACTCGTTCAGGAGAGAAGTCTGACAATATGATTAAGGTAGATCCGCGGCTTCACGTATATAGTTCCCAGTCTTGGCTGTGTGCCTGCCTGCCTGCCTGCCTGCCTGCCTGCCTGCATGTGAACCAGTCTGCTTGCCTGCATGCATGCCTTCCTGGCTGTCTCATTGGTAAAGTCAGTTGCCAACTAACTGTAATTTTTGTAGATTATAACGACTACAAACCTTATTTTGTACCCTCCACTTTTAATGATGTCAGCAGATGTCCGACCCAATACTTTGAAAGAACAATTTTGATAAGCTGATGGAAAGAAGATACAAAACCAATAAACATCACCTCCCCAATCACACACTCTGAATAATTTGTAAATTGATGATTGTACCTTTTTATGTTGAGACTGGACGTAATGATAGCTAAACAAAAGTACTCTCTGACAATAGTAGACACGTGAGAAACAATTGAGTTCTTACCAACTGTGTCACCTGTCTTAAACCAACCATCATGAGTGAATGCCTCTTCAGTAGCTTCGGGTCTGTTCCAATACCTGGAATGGTATTTGTGCGTATCATTAACTTTTACTAGGGACTGATCAGCAACATTTTGTCTAAATGGATCTATGTGTCTGTTTATGTGTCTGTCAGTCTCAACCCCTTCCTTTCTGTCCTTTTCCTTTACTTTTTTTTTTATCCACCTTTTCCTTTGCTAAGTTTTTCTTTCATTCCTATCTTTTCCTTACTTTCTTTCTTTTCCTCTCCTTTCCATCTCCTTTCTTTCTTTGCCCCCCTTTTCCATCTCCTTTCTTTCTTTGCCCCCCCTTTCCATCTCCTTTCTTTCTTTGCCCCCCTCCCTTCCTCCTCTTTTACTTCCCTTTGTCCTAATAACATACACTCACATTTTAAAGAGTGATGGTCCTTTCACATAAAGTTCTCCGTTACACTCCTTAGCTCCATCAAGAATAAAGGTCTTGTGCTGGTTACCTTCAGCTACAACCTGAAAAAACAATGAAAATATTTACTAATCTCAAACAACTGAACCACAACAAACATAAAATGTCAGTTAAAAGATACTAAACTGCCATTTTTGAATCACCAGTGGAAGACATACAAGTACAGCTGGTCGGTTACCATGTAAATTACTCAACAGAATTTTTCCCAAGAAAAGAAAAAACATTGCAAAAGTCTGTAAAAAATGTGGTTAATTTATTTCACATTTTATTTACTTGATTTTTTATTGGTTTGTTCATTTGTAAAACCGTTCATTTTCCATTTTATCAAAAGACACTACAGTGTAGTTGTAAACAAGAAAATTGCTTCACTTTTGGCAGCAGTTTTCATGTATTCCACAATAGATTTTAGAGTTTTTCTTGCTTTTTCAGTTTCATCTCTAATGATACCTACCAATTCCAGTCCTTCAGTGGTTCTTGCAACAATTTTTACTTTTACATTTGGTAAAGGAGATCCAACATGTCCCTTAAACCATAATACGGAAGACATCAAATGTGCAAGTGTGTACTTATGTGGTAAGTGTGTTGGTAAGCAAACACTCCAGCATTGTTAGTATAACTTTGAGAAAGATATATTACCAATTAGTCTGAAAAGGCAAACAAAGAATTCAAAGAATTCTAAGAAAATTACAGTTGAATGTTTAAAAAAAAACTCATTCTAAAACTTCCAAGACTGGAAAATTCTTTATGATTTTTGATCAATTATTTAAACCTTTAAATTTATGAAATACATAACCATGCTAACAGCAAACAAAATTGTGGCAACAAAAAAATTCAAGAGTTTCACGTTGGCCTGTGATTTTGTGAACTTTCTAGAAATATGTTAGTTACACCATGTGAATAAATCTGTTAGTCATCCCAGACAACTTACAGGTAGTCGTTTGCCATGGACAGGATTTGACAATGCCATGCCAATTTCTGTCATTCCATATCTTTCCAGCAACCGCATACCTGCCAGATATAATTTCTAATAATCATTATCCAATAATTCTGCAGGCCAGACATTTTATAGCATAAAATCCAGGATAAAACTTGGCTATGACAAAATCCAAGATACATCTATTAACTTTATCATTCATCACCATGAATGAAGTATACTTTTACAAAGTTGGTGGTACAGGGAAGAGAAACACTAATCCTTCTAGCAAATACCTTACTTAAAGACTTCACTTTTTTTTTGAACATAGCATCTATGTGGGTGTGACTTTTTCACCTGTTATTGTTTCCCATTCGCTAAGGACTGACTCTGGCAATGCAGCAGATCCTGATACCATTAATCTACAAAAATATATTATATGAAAGATGTAGCCTATATCAGACAGATTCAACATTCATCAGAACATCTTTCTACATTGTGATATTTAACATGTTGAATGCATTTGGCCACTTGCATTGAATTATGTTGAAAAATGTTCAACGCTGTCCTGTTTTACAATACTTCACTTAAAACTATATTTGGTGAATTTCTAGTAATTACCTGAATTTCTTGCACTTTTCTTTGACTTTAAACTTCTCTTGAGCAGTGTAATTTTGTTCTTTGTAACTTTGAAGAAGTTTGGAGTAAATTGTTGGGACAGCCATGAACAGATTAAGCTTTGGGTAGCTGCTTAAAAGACACTTCCAAACCTATTATTTGAATAACAATACAGCTTCGGGTATTACAGAATAACTTGCATTAAACTACTCAGTACCATTAAGCTAGATGTATAATTAAAATTTTCAATTGAACCATTACCTCTTGAGCATCAAACTTTGGCAACATGTAACATGTTGCTCCTGACCACAACAAACAGAATGACAGATTAACTATCCCATGAAGGTGATGTAATGGAAGGACGTGAAGAATACAATCATTGGATGACCATTCCCAAGCTTCCACTAATGCTAATATCTGAGCCCTGTTACAAGTCAAAATTGAAATATAAACTGAAAGTACTCCACTGAACCACATTCCATTGCACTGTACTGCATTAATGTTCAGTTGTACTCACTACCATTATGAACCACAATTTATATTATGCTATACTATTCACATAATATATGAAATTTGAGGGAAACTGTTTGATGCTTTGTTCCCAACATCATTAATAATTCATGAGGAAAACACAAAGTTTAATAACTGCAGTTAATAACTGCACATAGTTTGGAAATGTTATCTAAACTAGCACAAAATTAATTTGAACAGCTATGAAACCCAATTTTCACGTTAAATATGCATTCTCTTGAGGAGCTAGATCATATGATTTAAGATCATGTTTCATCTCATTTCCAAATACCTACAAGATGATTAAAAAATTTGGCTGTCTCCTCATCTTTCAACTCACTCTCAGTGTTTTGAAATCAGGTCAAACATACCTGCTCTGGATATATGATCCATTTCACAAACACAGGGAGGTTCATTTGAAAAATGAGGTGAAGCAATATTTTATAGAATGCTCTAGCAATGTTTTGTTTTTCAATATTCTTCAAAGGGTTACATCAGCAGATCAAATGCTCTTGCTCACCTCTGACATATCTTTTTATATAAACCAATATTTTAGGAGAATATCAAGGTAAACATTACTGCACTATTCCGTACTCTAGTGTTTACTGAACTGCACTGCATTGTATTGAATGGTATACTACACTGTATAAAATTGTATTGTCTAACATTATTGTGAGGCAGTGCAGTGTGTACAGTATAGTAACGTGCTAGTCCATACCATATGCTACACTGCAGTGTATTTCTCTCCCTATTATTACTTTATTTCTTTTCACCTTAATTCACCTCACTGTAGTATACACTAAATCTTTGTTAAACAACAACTGTTGAGTTTTCATCAACCTTATGGCTCCATGTGTCAACAAAACACCTTTGGGTCTCCCTGTAGTTCCACTAGTATATAAAATCATTGCACCAAGGTTTTCAGATGAAGATGCATTGTTGTTATGATCCATGATAACATCAGATGATATGCCTTCAGAAACATTAATTTTTGCATAACTGGGAGCCTCGACATGTGTGACATTTAGTGACTGAGCCAGTGCTTGAGCAGTAGAAGAGAACTCTTGAGTGGACAGAACCACAGACACCTGTGAGTCAGATCCAACGTATTCCAGTTCACGAATTGGGTGAGTCTTGCACAGTGGAACTGCAATTCCACCAACTTGCCAAACTGCACAGACAAAAACAGCAAAGGATACATCATTTGCACACAAAAAAGCAACCCTTGGTCCGCACACAATACCATTATTAACCACTGGTTTTGATAGGTTTCTAGCTTCTAGAAGAATTTGCTTAATGTTCTCCCCTAAAAATGCACTCATTTGAAGAATTTCCTTATAAGAATAACTGCCATTACGATCAATGATTGCAACCTTGTCTCCAAATCCAGACATTTGACTAAGAACGGGATTATTGACGTAGTTCCTTGTATACATTCGACGTAATGCTCTTGCACCGATAGACCACGGACTTTTTCCCCAAGAAGCAATACTTCCAAACACTTTTCGATTCACCTTCCACATTTTGCATTTATGAATTGTTCAGCATTTCCACTCTGATGATAAACGTCCTTGGTAAAATAATAAGACATGGTTCAACATTATAATAAGACGTATGGCTATTTTAAATGTTCTATCTTTCTTTCATACAAAGTATAATAGTTTAAAATTCACGTGCGAAAAAATGCAAATCAGTCTTACCTCTTGCCATGGTATTCCTTGGCCCATGAAACTCTAGAACTAGTTCCCAGGATTTTTCGGAAAGGGAGTCACGCGACACGCGAATGGGCGAAGAAGTGATGCAAATTACAAACAGGTGTGAATTTCACCGCCTTCCCGTAGTCACACGAAGCAGATAAGCAGGGTAAAATCAGGTTTTCAGCCATGAATTGTTTCAGTTTCCATCAAGCAGGTAAAAATATTCCGTCCGAAATCTTGGTATATTATTACATAAAGTAGAAAAGATAAAAATTTCCTTTTGTTAAACAGTTAGAGTGAGGTGCCCGACCATTGCACTGTTGTTTACAAAACATGGGAAAGTATTCCAGCAATATTTTCCGTTCACACTTATGTTGATATTGGCCAAACGATTGTGTTGCTTGAATAATTATTTGTGATTTGATTGTGGCAACTGGCGTGTTATCTAAAGTGAATGAAGTGGAATTAAAAGGGTATCTTCCCACTATACATAATTAACCGAAGGAATTAATCACAAAAACATTCAATGCATGTTTTGACAGCGATGTTCCTTTATCTTACTAATTTTGGTATTTCGTATCAGGATATCTCAGGTGCAGAATATTTACTAGAGTTACCTAGTCGTTATTATTCATCACTTTCTGTTAAGTGCTTTCACTAAAAGACCGTTTCTGTCTTTCAACAGATTTATGAAAATTAAAATAAGGAAGTTTCATAGACCATTTCCGGCTTACAAAAGAAGAGTGATTTTTAATATGGGTTTATACTGGGCAGAGATTTCTTCTGCAGTTGATTTTTTGGGCCATATTAGGAAAAACTGTCACAGTCACATGATATATACATGGGTCACATCACATATAAATTGTGTGCATATACACCTACACCATGGGCCTTTGGAATTTTATTTTGATACCAGTGGTTCAAAGGCTTGGTAACTTAACCATTTAGGCAGCACACACCCTAGTCTGTTGAATAGAATTGTCTGGAATTAGCATTAATTCTACCAGGTACCATTGTCTCTCAATTGTCTAGCATCAGCCAAGATAAAATGCTAAAGTTCACCCTTACCCCTTAATGAGTTAATATTGAATTTAGTGGCACTTGTATGTTGTAACTAAACTCTTTTTTGTAGAAACTACATGAAGATGAAGTTGCAATGTTATTCTGTCAACACATGCTGTGAAAGAGCTCAAAGAGAAAACTAGGTCATGAAATAATGGTTTAAAAACTCACAAAAGGCAGATTCTTAACTGAACAGCCACACCTTTGACAACAATGAGCCACAACAATTTTTCCAGCTGTAATTACCAGCACTATCCAAGAGGATATGGAAGAGCAACTGGATATCCAAGGGCTAGGGGACAAACTAGGGGCAGTTTTGGTTATGGGACATATCAGAACCAGCAAAACCAACATGGTTATGGAAGAGGGGTCCAGTGGAGGGGGAGACCTTACAGGGGTCAAGGCAACAATTTTAACCAAAGATACCCATCTAATTATACAACTTATCAAGGACAGGGAACTTCTTGGGTGCCTGGTGGAACTTCTGGTTTCTCAAACAGAGAGCAGCAAAGGGGATTGAGACCTTATAGAGGTCAAGGCAACAATTTTAACCAAAGATACCCATCTAACTATACAACTAATCAAGGACAGGGAACTTCTTGGGTGCCTGGTGGAACTTCTGGTTTCTCAAACAGAGAGCAGCAAAGGGGATTGAGACCTTACAGAGGTCAAGGCAACAATTTTAACCAAAGATACCCATCTAACTGTACAACTAATCAAGGACAGGGAACTTCTTGGGTGCCTGGTGGAACTTCTGGTTTCTCAAACAGAGAGCAGCATAGGGATTCTGAAGGAACTGAAGGATCATGGAGAACAAGAAGTTCTAACAATTCAAGAATTCATCACAACCAGAGGGGAAGTTTGAATCAAAACAGAAGACAAGGAGTGGTTCAGAAAACTCAACAACAAACCAAAGTTTCAGAGCAATTCCTTGACTTTCCCTTTCTAGTGAAAGCTGATGTTGTTGACTTAATGATGGAGTTTAAAGTCATGTTCATATTGAGAGGATTGCCGGGTAGTGGAAAGACAACAGTGGCTCAGGCTTTGTTGCAAAAATACCAGGAACATGCAGTGGTTTGCTCTGCTGATCATTATCGATACAACAAACATGGTGATTATGTTTGGAGTGTGGACTCATTGCAAGAAACACACAACAAATGCCAAAGAAAAGCTCAAGAATCTTGTGAGCTAAACAAACCTGTAGTGATTATTGGTAAGTTTCTTAAATGAAATAATGATCAGCTTTTGTAAGCAAATAGAACTGTCAAAGAGGATTTAAAAACTGTAGCTTTAGGGTGATGTTCTTTAGGATGGATGCTGTAGTATGGTTTTAATATCCTACTGGTGCAGTTTGCTGATTTGTAGCACTGGTGGTCATAAGCATGTCACTCCATCTCTAACTGGTGCTTAACAGCACCATGTCCATTAGATGGCATACCAGGGGCTATAAAAATTCTAGAAAACATGAAGGCAAGTTGGCAGTACTGAAGCTAGATGTAAGATTTGTATCAGGAAATCCTGAGGTTTTTTGTAGATTGAGTAACAAGGAGTAATGTCCATGAGAAAAAAGACAAAAACTAATACTTTTCATATACTGAAGTTAATGAGGAATTTATAGTTTGGAGATCAATCCTCAAATTAATTTGTATGTCAAAAACCTAGTGGCAGATGAAAACTTGTGATCTAATATCAGATTATCAAAAGAAAGTCAAAAAACGTTTTATGCTAAATTAAAATGTGAAAGTACTGAACAGACAATGTGGAAAATGTGGCCCAAATTAATTATGGGATTAGGCATGTTTTTCAGTTATAATTGCATTTTGAGATGTCAGTTTGATGTTGCTCATTGTTTAATTCAGTATGCAAAATATTAATTTTTTGCAAGGAGGTGAGCTTTTGGCCTGCAAAAACTATTTTGGCTTGAAACTCTGGACATTTGCCTGGTTTTCAGACAGTGATAAGCTGCCATTTTATGCTTTGGTACAGATAAACCACTAATTCACTCAGCAGCCTATTAATGTCCATGTATTTCATCAGTATGAACATATAGATTGACAAGGGAGATGGGGAAAGGAACTAGACTTCCCTGATTTTAATACAATGCCAGCTGCCTTTCCTACCTGTAATGGATTAAAATCTCAAAGTATTCACCACATCACTGCTTCACTTACAATCGTACTAAGTGAATTAAATGGCCAGGTGGGAGTCCCATTTTCAATAATACAAACTGTAAACTATCTTTAATGTACATTTTCATTAGACAACACCAATGTAGCTCCAGAGGACATGCAGCCTTACTTTAATATGGCCAAAAAGAATGGTTACATAGTTGTGCTGACTGAACCAAAAACACCTTGGAAGCTCAACCCAAGAGAACTGTCAAAAAAGAACACTCACAAAGTGTCGTTCACATATTTGTCCAGAAAAGCAGAGCAGTTTGATGACATTCTACCTTTGTACTTTGGATGGTTTGTGTCCCTAAAATCTTGTTTACACCTCAGAAAATGTGCAGAGGCTATCCTTCAAAGTTGTCTGGAACTTGAAGAATTCAAGGGTTGGATGGCTAGATTATCAGGTATATTTTGGTAACTTATTTTTCAAATTTATCTCTATATGCTTTCTTTTACCTTGTGAGATGGCTTTTAAAGATAACTTTAAAAACCTCTTTATGCACCCAGATTCCTTGTACTTTAAAAGGTACTGTATTGAACACATTAGAAAAAAAAAATTCTCAAAATGTCCTAAATTCACTCTAAACATAAGTTTTTGAAAACTGTATAACAGCTGCATTGAGAACTTGCAATGATATAACTCTGTGTCACATGAATATGTTGAGTTAGGATTTTATACTGTATCTGCTCAACTCCCTCAGAGCCAAGCAAGCAGAGGTACTGGTAAGACCTTGGGAATATGGCTGGCAATGACCAGTATCAAGTTGAATTGATCTTGTGGAATTAAATTACTTACTGGTATTTACTTTTTATTACACTGCATTACAGCTCTCTCAATTACTACCTTTGTCTAGGCTGCAGTGATTCAAAATACACTGCAGACAGTGCACTGTCCATGTACTCCATCACCAAAACTGACAGCCACCCAGACCTACATGTTACAGCTTGTTACTCACCGAGGGGGAAATACTTAGATGGTTCACCCTATGTCAAGTCAAGACAAGTTCAGGATTCTGTGGGCAACATTTCCTGGATAACCATCATAGGATGGGTGCTAACCCAGAATACCATTAGTGCAAGAGTTGTCCTCACAAAGCAACAGCAGAAACTATGGAAGAACGAAGACAAACAAACCAACTGGAGAACACCAGTTCCCAATACAACAGCCCAAAACCCAGTGAAAGCCTCATTGCCAGCATTTGGTAGATGCCACATGCCAGTAAGAGGTTATCAGCTGAAAAATAAGTATACATCAGATGAGCACACATTAAAATTATTAGAGAATTTGAAAGTGAAAGAGGAGAGTCATTTGGAGGATTCGGTTACTGGTGCACCAGATAAGGAAGTTGTTCAAACTGAGGGAGTTGAGAATGAAGTTGCAGAATGTGTTGAAAATTCATTTGAAAAAACACCAGGTTCTCAAGATGTGTCTAAACATACCAGTGGTATGTCTGATATACATCTAAAGCCAAATTATGGCCTCGGTGCCACAAGCCACATCACCCTTGGCACAGCCACAGAGGCAACCCCAGTCCAAGCAAAACATGACATTCAAAGAATCATCAACCATGAAGTTGGTTGCCACTCCTACAAAAGATATGTGCTAAATGATGGGGTGATGAGGCAGTATGATGAAGGTGAATGGGTTGTTTATCTAAACAATGCAGTTAAGGTCTTAGGGATATTTTCAGGTTGTTATGGATAAACATTTTAAAGTAACACTTCAGAAAAAAATTTTACAGTTGATGAAAATTTCTTTAGCACACTGCACTAAGTATTTTACAGGTAGATGGAAGTATTTTTTAAATCTGTACATTTTGGAAGAAATTTTGTAGTAACATAATCATACAAGACAAGCAAAATAAATTTAATCTTATGAGTAATCTTTTTCCAACTTTGAACTGAAAGTACTTCAATCCTTCAATATTTGGACAAAAATTATCAGAATCTATTTGGCTTATTTGTAAGCAGAATTTCCTTGACCAAGTTATCTCCCGGCAGAAAAAAGGGGTGATGATGGGGTAACATGAAACTCCACTTCTCCATTATTTGCAGTACAGGTATTATGCTTCTTGCACCTGTAAGTCAAATTGATCAATGGGTTTTACCAGTGTTAGAATGGCCTAACCCTGAATCTGCCAGTGAAAGGTGCTTGCTTTCCTGATGATAGATGTCCAATATTTTATTGATGAGTGAAAATAATATTGTTTGTTGTCAGCCAGAGTGTACAAATGGGTCATCACTACGTGAAAAGTTTGGTAAGATTTGAAAGGGCACAACATTTAAAAACATTTAATTATATGTCCATGGAAAAGAGGAAAGAACCTATTTTTCCTGCATTTGAGAATAATTTTCCACATGAATCTGACATCACCTTTCCCAAACTGTTGGAGACAACCCTGATCCTTCTCCATTACATTTGTGGGAGTAAAAATTTGTGAACATTTTAGAAAAACATTCAATATTCCCAAAAACGTCTTCCAGTTTTACAGGGGGGAGACTTCAGCCTGGGCTTGTTCAGTCTACGTGAGAAATACACTGGACTATTAGATATGCATAAGTAGATAAGTAACTAATTCTTTAATAATATTATTAACAACTTTAATAAGTTAAACTTAAATCTTAAAAATATACATTAATCAAAACAGCCTTATATACATGGTTAAAAGTGATACTTAGTAATAAATAGGCTTTCCTGATCAACATTCAACTAGATGCCTAATTTTGACATGGCTTCTCTTGCTGCATAGCAACAGGATATTCATGTGGTGCATGGCAGAACATTATAGTTTACATACCTGTTCCATCAATTACATTTCCTGCCAGTTTCTTTTTTCTTTTTCTAATTTTAGTTTGTATTTTTTTCCCTCACCACTTTGTCTTCCAAAGACTTGTACCTCTTTCCTCTTTATGATTCAAAATGAGAGCATATCCCTAACCTTTTTCCTCCTTTACCTCATTACCATTGTTATTGCTGTTTTCAACAAGGATATCACCAACTCCATCATTCTTACCATCAGAACCATCTTCAGTAACTTTTGAACCATTAGTACTAGCACTTTGGTCTGCATCTTTGGTACCATCAGCACTTTCATCACTTTGACCACCAATGTCACTGGGAATTTTATCATTGTCACCATCTTTTACTTCACCATTGTTGACACCTTCAGTTGAAGTATCAACCCTTGCCTGATCATCAGTTTCACCAGAAATGTCATCACCCTTGGTACCATCAACCATACTACTTTCACCAACAGCACCAGTAGTAATACCATCAACAGCTGCACTTTCATTGGAGGTGGCAACAGCGCTACCAGTAGCACCATCCACTATAAGATTATGGGCACTGCCATTTATGGTTTCACCATCATCAGCACTGTCCTTGGTACTTCCACCTTGTGCTTCACTGCCATCATCCTTGGCTGGTACATCATCAGTTGCACCATCATTATCACTACAATTATCTACATCAGCTGCTTTCCCCCCCACCAATTCACCATTCTCTGAGACTTGACCATCTTCCTCAGTAACATGGTCATCTTCATTACCCTGACTGTCTTTTTCAATGACCTGGCCATCTTCCTTAGTGACCTGGCCATCTCCCTCAGTGACCAGGCGTTCTTTTTCCGCATCTTGACCATCTTTCTCACCACTGTCCTCTTTAGTTTCTTGTCCTGAAGTTACAAGAGAACAGATGTAGCAGCAAAGAATTCTAGAAGTTATTAGTTTTTAACGGAATGTATGAGATTCGGAAACAAAATATGAAGACCGTTTGAAAAAAAAAATACCGATATAGCCAAGACTCTATAAGTACCAGAGGCGTAGGAAATGGGGGGGGGACAATTGCCCCCCACTTTTCAAAGTGGGGGGTGAATATATGCATTTGCCCCCCCCCCCACTTTTTGGCACGGTGAACGTTTAAAAACATTCTGCACAAATTTTATGCGCTATATAGTACTTCTAAAACTTAAAACACGTGCATGTCATTCTATATTTGGCTCTGTAAACTATAATAATATATAATATATATATATTATAATATATAAACTTTAAATCGCTGAGAAGTTCTCAACAGTGAATGACAGGCGACGGAAGTACTTTGGAAAGTTCGAACACTGAATGATGCAAATATTACTAATTATATGTTATTCGAAGTACTGCATAGACACTCTTATATTCATTGTTATGTTGACTGACATGATCTTCTAAAAATATGATATAACACAATCATTCTAAAATTTGTGATCTACAATCTTGTTGATGGTTACTTACTGTATGCCAAAAAGTTTCATGAGCAATTTATAAAACGTAAAACACAAAATGCGATGTTTCCCGTTTTGGACTGGAAAAAAGTCGCCGATTGCTCGGCTACCAGATGTCCAGTTTTTGCCCCCCCCCCTCACTTCTGAAGAACTTCCTACGCCACTGAGTACGTTTAAAAAAATTATACAGTAAGGTCGATTACGCGTCGGAGAAGTATTCCGCGCATAGTGATGTTTTCCCCTTAAATATCTACCAGGGAACCCACCCTCTCCGCACTATAAGAAAAAAATATTTGAGGTAAAAATAAATCTACACGCCGCTCTAACCCTTGAGTTAAAAGAAGACAAAGATGATCAGCAACGGAACGAACAAATCACCAGCGAAGCCAGGTGCAGTATCTGTCACGATAGTTTCACGTTACTCTGACTTGCTGATTTGGTGTTTTTTAATCGCTAGTGGTCGTTATGGTGGTCATGCAACCAAGGTTACGTAAAAATGATGTAGATTAGTTCGCTGATGGGACAGATACTGCTATCGTGTGTTAGTCACGCGACAATTCCGTAAATAATGTCCTGGGAATGCCGGATCCGATGGCGGCATCTGGTAAGATCTAGATATGCGGTCTAACGTTGGTCTGAGTAAAATAACCTGACGTTCACCACAGTGAAGAAATGGATATATCCGGAGAGGATGGAGTAAATGTCGAATCACTACGAACCACCCTACCCACGTGTTTACCATCACTCGCCATCTCCGTCCGTGCAGTTCAATGGTCAGGTCAGACCATGAAACAGGAGATTAGAAGATTATAAAAATAGAATACCGCGTAGGCAGTGATAAATAAGGTAAAAAGTTTAAAGATGGATAACTGCCGTGACTGATTACAAAGAATTCCAACGTTTCGAGCAAAGGCCCTTCGTCAGAGAGAGAAACGAGTTCGAATACGTTTCTTTCTTTGACAAAGGACCTTTGTTCGAAACGTTGGAATTCTTTGAGATGAGTCACGACAGTTGTCAACCTTCAAACTTTTTACGATCAGAAGATTACTTGTTGGATTACCGTCAGCAGTAATGCAGTATAAAAAAACTCCTGTGAGAAAACATCTTGAAGACATGCTATTAGCATAAACTGTCTTTCTTGTTTTCCCAACATCATTTCAATACCTTCCGGCAGTTTCCTCTCATCTTCAGACACTTGCTGTAGATCTTCCTCGGAGTTCGTCACTGCAACATGTGGTCAGCGAATGAGTGAATGAATGAATGAATCAGAAACCAAAAGGCCAAAGAAACGAGGAGGAAACAAACGAACGAAATGAACACCGGAATCACATTTTTTTTTACACTGCGATGAAATACTTGCTAAAACTATTGTCTTAGTGCGAAGGAGAATGAGCAGTTCAAGCCGTAATGGTGATGGTAGCAATGAGTATAGTGAATACAGTGATACCGTAATGCCAGTGGTAGTCTTGGTCTTGTTGGTCGTGGTAAGTAACCTTGGTTTTAATGATAGTGATAATGGTACCGGCAGTGGTATTTGCATTGGAAGTTCGAAATCTTACCTATCGCTCTACCATTTGGCAGTAACTCCACGTCGGGGAACAACTCTTCAATCACCTTCCCTGCCTTTTCCACATTAGAGCTGCCGTGGACGGCATTTCTCACAATGTCCTTGCCAAACACTGCACGGATCCTGATAAAGAGTCATGAAAATTACTGTTTTGTGTAGTTAAACAGTTGCCTGCACGAAGAAATGGCCAGCAAAAAACTATTAAAAAAGTCAAGCAGTGATTCACAGATATCGTACCTCCACCATTAGAAATTGCAATACACACACACACACTGACACATAGGCGGGTCGGCAGATATTTCTCCTGAGGGGGTGTTCTCAACAATATTTCTCAACGTTTTAAGTCTTTGACAAAGTTATTTGACGTTTCTAAAAGCAGTCGTGTGATAAACCAGCAATCCCCTTCCCTTCTCCACCCGCCCACTCCTTACAACACGCGTATACACGCACCGAAGAATACGTGCACACATCTACGTAAGACATACGCACGTACACTTACCCGCTCGAATGCATGCACCCAAAACAACATGGCCAGATACACCCATGCACCTTACAAATCACACACCCATGCACGCTCAAACCCTACATCACCTGTACTCAGACATGCACACGCTGACCATTCCAGGAAAATATAAATAAAAGTAAACGTATACATTCACTCAGGCACACACGTACATACGCCTTTCCCCAGGAAAACACACTGACCGGCATGCATGCGAACATACACACCAAAGATAACAGGCAAACACGCATGCACACACAGACCCACCAAAGACAAACCCCACCTACACATTAAGACCCTGGTACAACAGCAAATGCTACGCTCAATGTCACATTAAAACAAACTTCAACCGATCGCCTCCAATATTAAATTAAGGGAGCAAAAAAACTTACGAATCAGGGGCTTTTTCTCTTGCCTCCTCTGGATCAGTTGGACCCATCATAGCTCTCCATCCCGAAACTGCATCCTCTCTCTCCAGAAGAAGTACAGTACTTTGACCACTGAAATTAAAGTAAGCAAAATCCGTCTATCACGTACTCGTTATATATTTTAAGGAGTTCTACTAAATTTGAAAACGATCCAGCAGTCTTTCTAAGGAGAATTTAAGCAAGATAGAATCGGTTTTCGTTCATGCGCAGCAGGTTATAATGAAACGTTTCAAAGTTAAAGTTTTTTTTATAAACTCTTTCTCCATCTGGTACAAAAACTAGAAAGCATAGTTCATCCCAGGTCCCAGTAACGCTGACGGTTCCGGATGCCTAGTAAGTCCCTGGTCAAAAACTCTGTTTCTGAAATTTGCTAACGCTTTTCATAGTCAAAAGTGACAGAATGTTCGTGTCTACAATTTACCTAAAACCTTTGACAACTCTTATAAATGTCAACGATAACTCACTTGACTATACGTTGGAGTAGCTAGACGTTTTAGCCACTTCAGAACACTAACAAAAGTAGACAGAAAAGAAAGAAAGAAAATGCCTGCTCATGTAATCCGTCAGTCCACCAAAGAAATCTTTTCCAGCGTGCTCGTGGTAGAACTGAGTGGCTAATTCTTTGGTCAAGCCAACGTCTTTCCGAGAAATTATTCGGAATCCTGATTCTTTGATCCTGTTGATGATGGCATCTTAAACAAGGAGAACAAAATAGAGATTTAAGGGGCTTTGTTTTCATTTGTTGGCATCTGAACTTATGTTTTCCGTAGCTGTGGACTTTGCTCTACGTAGTCTATCACAGACTTAGACATTCTATTTAGAATTTTATTCTACCATCTCATTATAGAACTAAATTATCTTAAAAGTACTCCATACAGTAAAAATTTTATTTTGTCTTATTGTATCCCAAATAGTGTCCCCGTTTAATTTGTCAAAAGCTAAATCACAATGACGCTGAAATAAAGATTTATTATTAAAATCTTTATTATTATTAAATGAATCTTCTTGATATCAAAGTTCATTTCCGTCACTCTCTCAGGTGACGTTGTGCCAAAGAAAATTACCCTCACAATCAAGAACACAAATGGAGGCCCAATCAAGCAATGATTCTGCATGTAATGTTATGTTTAAAAGCATCAATTTACCGCCATTTTCCAACGTTGTTTCAGGTTTAATAACGGCAACAGTTGTCTCAACAGGGAAGATTTTCTCGATCTCTCTGTCTGCGGCACTTTGTGAATCAGAACCGTGGAGAGGATTGAAGTCACTGTCGTCCACTCTGAACTGAGCCCTCAAACTTCACAAAGAACAAACATCATCAAGACATGCGTCACTCTGTTTCAACTGTTTCGAGTGGGATCTGAACTCGTACCTTCGAGATACCGGTCCGCTGCTCTACCTGTTGAGCTACCGTGTCTACAGGGATTAGAGGCGAGTTTTTATCTAACTTAAGTGCACGAGATGTTCTCGCAACAACTTAACGCTTATCCATGAGAAGTAGAACGGTATCCCAAAGGTGTGAGTTCAAATCCCGCTCTATGTCAACATTTTTCAGTTGACTTCGGCGGTGCCAGATTATCATGAAAAATTTCTATCCTGTTTCAACTGTCCTTGCCCTCTTTTGCAAAGTCTGAAGATCAATTCTAATACAATGGTTTGTGTACGTTTGAAATTGCACCGCAACAACGATATTCCTACCAATGAACTTCCATTCTTCTTACCTATCCGGCGCTTCTTGTGTAGCAACGTCAACTTCTTTCGGTCCAAGCAAGTGTCTCCAACCTTCGACGGCATCTTCTCTGGCTAAACACAACGCCATAACAGGACCACTAACACACAAATAAAGTTGAAATATAAGTATGATTTATGAATTTTTAAACTCAGTGATCTAGGCCCCGTCCAGACGGATATATTTCCAAGTGTTTGTTTTATATTGGTCGGAAACCTTACCGCAACCGTGTGGATGGATCATGGGAGAACGCGAGAAATGTTTGCAAATACGGAAAACGTTTTTTATGTGGACGTAGCCATATTTCAACTAGATAATGTTGGACACCAATACCTGCACATGTTATTGACCAAAGGTTCAAAGAAGTCCTTGTCTTTGTGTTCGGAGTAAAAGTCCTCTGCTTCTTCTCTCGTCAATGTTAACTCTTTGGCCATTGCAATAGAGAAACCGGCCTCCTTGACCTTAGCAATAATGGAATCTACGCGGATGAAGGTTCACGTAACAAAAACGCTAACAATACATGGTGATTTAAACAAAATTGTTCACGTCACGTTCTAATTTCTACCTTTATGATGAAGAAGAGCATCTGGACGTATCAGAGCTAACGTTCTCTGACTTCTTTGTTTGGGCTTTTTGGTCTTCACAGCTGGTGTCACAAAGTTAGGGAAAAAGAACGCCAATTCCCTGAAAAAGTGAAAAGTAAGTAATCATTGTACAACCGAGCAATTTGACAGTGGAAAAAAAAAGGAGCAGAAAAAACACATTGTAAAAAGCAATCCGTTTTTCTTTCGTGCCAATCATCACACGACCTATCGTTTGAGAAGAATGGACTAAGCAAACCTATGTGAAGCAGGCTTGCTGGGAAGATCCAAATAATCGTCTAATAATAGATTGTTACGTGGGCGACGTTGAACGATTTGTAAAAAGCCAAAAAGATCAGGGACCTGCCGAAACGTGGGACAGGAAATACTGACGTTTCGAACGAAAGCCATCGTGGGAATGACACGAACAGCCTTCGCTTGAGATGTCAGTATCTTCCTTCCTAGTTGAGAAGATGACGGTGCCCTAGGATGTGTATACCACGGGGGTGGGTGGGTGAGTGGCCTGCAGTCATTTAAAACTCAGTTCACCAGCCACTCAGGGGGACCTAGTTTTTATGGTGATCTACCTTACGGCTGAATGAGCCACGTTGCCAACAGTTTTAAACTTAAGATCATGGTTAGAATTACGGTAAGCGTGAGGTTACCGAGAGTAATTCATCCTCGGGGGTCGTTCATCCCTGTGACAGGGGCACCGGGATTGACAAGGACACAAACATCAAACTTAAATTTGCAGATAAGTGAGCCCTGTAGTTGATTTGTTTGTCTGTGGCCTGGCCTTACCTCGCAGCACTCTCCGAAGTGTCACATGCGTGAATGGCATTCATCACAGAACTGGTTCCATAAAGTGCTCGGATACTATAAACCAAGACACAGAAATAAAAAGAACGTCACCGGTGATGAACCAAACACCTTGAGTTTTAGGAACACAATACCTGCCATCCACATACCTGGTAGGGGCTTCTTCTTTTGCCTTATTCACATCCTTTGGACCGATTAAATCCCTGAACTGAGGAATAACTCCGTCTCCTGTTCCGCCTTTACTGATAATAAGTGTCAAACAAGGCCCACTGGTGTATATGAAAGGAAGGATAATAAAATATTTCACTTGAACAAAAATATTTTTGCGGGAACTCTAAATTCAAAAATATTTTCTATGCCTAGCATGGGAACCAAAACATTAATACTCCCTTCAAGTGCTCAAGTGCTTAAACGTTTCATCTGAGCGCTCAGCACGTTCCACTGAACTAACTTGGATTTTCATTATCTTCGTCTTTCATTTCTGGATGTTCGGCCAGATTATATCCCCGGGTAAATAATTACTGAGCTTTAGACGGGGATTGAACCCGCAACTGCCAGATGGTCAGTGAGACGCACTAAACCAGCGGTTCCCAAACTTTTTCTGGTGGCGACCCGATTCAGGGACCCAGCTTCGGACGGCGACCCCACGACAAACAAGTATTTAAGTATTTACCTGAATAACAGATTAGCGCTCATTGGTCATGGCATTAATGTAGCGACAGTAACTTTCCCGGAAAATGGTTATCGGAAATAACCTACCAGGAGAATTTTTTTCGCGGAAATAGTCTTCCCGGAAATACAATGCGTTGCAGGCCAGGGCAATAGGAATGACTACGGACCTGAAACCCAGGGCAGTAGACTTCGAGTAGACCACAGATTGACGTAAGATGTAAAACACAGCATTTTTCAAATTTGTTTTGACGGCAGCCTGCGACCCCATGAAAGATGCCTCGCGACCCCACCTGGGGTCGAGACGCCGGGTTTGGGAACCGTGAGTCAGACACTCAGATGGCGACCTAAGTAGCAGGTTCAACATTTTCGGTATGATTTAGACAGCTTCAAATAAACTAGAGCGGTGCGCCTTAAAGATCATTTCCATTTTCAACCCTTCCTACGAGGTTATCAAAAGATGATTATGGTGATTAAAAAAAAAAAAAGATCCTTGGACAAACCTGCTCATGAACTCCACCAGTTCCTCAAAGTGCTCTGAACTTTCGTGCTGTTTGTAGAATTCAGCGGCTTCTTCTTTGGTTAGAGTTCTTTCTTCTTTCCTCAGGATTTCCAATCCTTCTGCTTCAACCTTCCAAAAACAAGATTTTTAAATGTGCTAAGTAAGTACAAATCCATTTCAACCTCAATTTTGCGTCATAGTTTATTCCAGGAGAATGCTAACCTTGGCAATTATTTCGTCCACCAGGCCGGCTTTTACGGCGTCTGGTTTAATGATGGCTAAAGACACTTCCTTAGGAACTTCTGTTGTGAGGACAAAAATAGCCCAAAGACAAGTTTTAATGACTCGGAGAAACAAAAATCGCATCAAACGTATAGATTTCACCACCGTGTATTTAGTATTACATAGATCAATACATCACTTTCACAAAGAAATAGATCGGTCCACAACATCGTTTGAAGATTTTAAGATAGTCTTTCTATCTATCTACCTGTCTACCTATCTACCTATCCGATCTATCCGATATATCCAATCGATCCAATCCATCCCATCCATCTGTCTATCTGTCTATCTGTATGTCTATCTATATAAATATATTCATATATATGTAATATTTAAATCCCGATTAAACACGAACTGTCAGTTTTTTAAGTGTCTTCTAAAATGAACCTCCTAATACGCTAATTCGCTTTCGTAAGCCGAAAAAATTGAACTTCTCCACGTATAAAGGCACATGTATCTTTATCACATATATAGATCTGACACGCTTATGATTTTCTTTTGTCTTTTCCTCATGAATTAATAATGAATTTTAGAAATATATATATATAGTAATATTTTATTGTTGGTTATCTAATATATTTACAGCTTGTCGTTACACTGTGTTTTATGCTTTCGCAATCATCAGTCAGTCGTCTGATGACTCTCGTCTGAGAGTCATCAGACGACTCTAATGATTGCAAGAGCATGAAACAGTATAACGACAAGCTGTAAATATATTAGATAACCAACAATAAATCATTACTATTAAGCTCTGCAGCTTTGCGTTAAGCACTCTGCTTACCGGGAAATCTGCACTGATCGATCTTCCTAATAATCATTCACTGTTTGCAATTAATGATCTTTACACTGTTCATTTATCTAATCTACCTGTCTCTCCAATACCATCTAGCTCTCTAAAGCTAATTTTATTTTTCATTAGCGTCATCGATTCTGTTATTTTAGCAGCTGGAAATAAAAAAAAATTAAGAAAACAGTAGTAAACAGATGAGGTTACAACACATTGTATAACGACTTGTCAACTGAGCATAGAAAAAATGCAAGGGTAGTTTTTGGCTGAGGTTTTCCAACAAACCAAAAGCGACGAAGAGGGAAATACCTTAATATAAACAATTTATTACATGGTTTTAATTCATTTCTTTGTTTAATTGTGTTGTATTAAGCCGTGAGCTTTGACCATGACTTTGACATAGAGTCGAAATGTCACCGCACTTTTTCTCTACCTTATTTCGTTCTAACTTGAATATCATGGTACAAAATGACGTTTTTCAATTCATGTTTTATCCTCTCTCTTTTTTTTTTTTTCAGGTTGGCGGTTGGTTATGGCTTTTCATTTACCCCTGTTTTCGTTACTTTTAAATATCGTAATTTGGTTGCCACCTTCCTCACTTGGCCGTCGTTGTAGCTGCTCGTGTTTATCATAAACCTGCATCGGTTGTCATATTATTACATACCGAAAAGATCTCACTAGAGAAAGCACGTGGTCATCGCTTAATGCGGTACAATTTGTCGTTCAAACAGTATAGACAAGTGTACCGAGAGTTTTAGTCACTGTTTTTCAAATTATCTCAAAATATTTTCTCAGCAAAAATTGGCCATAAGTCTGGAGAAAAAAGACAGTAATTTTCTTCTGAACTATAATGAAAGTCTTTTGACTGTTCGCAGTTTCTAGCAATGACAATGATCCAATAAATTGATTTCCACGCATTTTGCAAGATGTTAATATAACCAACTGAGTCAAAATATCTATGACTGAGTGTGCGCAATTTAAAAAATTAGTAAATATAAAATTATACCACGAACACTTACCAATTTCTTCTTCCTCCTCATTAAATTCTTTCAGTTCATCTTTCTTTTCTTCTGACTGTTGTGTACTAACCTCTTTATCAATGAACTATCAGGGACAAAAAACGCATTGGCAAATGATTTTTATCTTCTTTTTTTTCCTCCTCATAATACTTGCTATGATCTTTAAATTTTCTGAACTTGTTACCCTAAGGATTGTTTTGAAGCACAATGGAATTATGGAAACAATAAACGCGTTGATGGATGAACGTTCTTCTAAGGGTAGAATCTCCCAGGCGCTTAAATAGGATAATATGCGCATACTGTGCGCAGTTGACTGATAGTTCAATTTGTACAGCAGTGGCACAGTTACCCCAAGCTATGAATTTAAATCCTGCACAAGTCAACACAGATCTTCCTGTTAACTTTTTCAGTAAAACCACCATGATATAGCTTATCCACCACTAACTTTCAACCTGATCACCAATTACTGCAAAGCAAAAAATCTTTAAATATGTACATGACTGACTTTAAAAAAAAAGAAAGACTAAACAAGATGGTGGGTAGTACACTCTGACACATTCTACCTCAAAACTTACAGCAATCCTCTCAGCTTTTCCTTCCAAAACTTTATGTTCCTTGTCTAACTGGCTCTTAATTGTCTTTGTTATAACAGGGCAATTGCAACCACGGATGACGTAGACTAGAGTTCCATTCTTGTAATAAACCAGTGAAATGAAAACAACCATCATAAATGAGAAATTAATGGGAGATTAGTTTGGTCCAAATTATTGGCTTGTTCTTATGTTACACCTAAAATTAGCAAATAGGGTTGCTTCCTTGAAATATAAGTCAATAGAGCTCGAGCAAACTAATAATTAGGTCTGTACGGGAAAGTATTTGCCTGAGGTTTTTGTACAGACCGAGTGACGAAGGAGCGAGGCCTGTGCGGAAAAAACCGAGGGCAAATACTTTCCAGTACAGACCGAACAAATGAGGTTAATAAGGAATTTATTATATGGCCTTTAGCGCCTTTCTTCATCGCTTTTAATGAAGCTTTGTGTTCGTGAGTTAATGGCTTAGGTTTACTTGCTTGTTTTTACCTATTTCTTCATGGCTTTTTACATCTATTCATCTAGTTTTCTGCTTAAAATTATCATTGAGAACGTTTAACTTCTTTTTTCCTAGTTTGTTTTTATAAATCTTCTGTAAAACGCACCAGAATCTGGCTTGTTTTTCTTCAAATCAACCCTGAAATTTTCCCGCCAAAACTAGCCAGTCTGTACGAAAAACTTATTGCACGGCTGGGCAGCCAATCAGCGTGCGTCATTTTGCGTACAGACCGGCTAGTGAGCTCAGCCATATAATAAATATATAAATATATAAATATATACATATATGGTGTGACAAAAAGAAGATCAATGTAGAATAACCACTCGTTCGTTTCAAGTAAATAACGTTATATTTCACACACGTTATATTTCTGAAGAACGGAAACACTTGAAGAGCTTGCAGAAGCGAAAACGTTTGCATGTGAAATAAAACGTTACTTATTTGAAACGAATGAGTGGTCATTCTACATTGTTCTTTCTGTCACACCATTTTCTTTATAATTGATACTTGTGTTTGATCATATTTTTGATATATATCTATATCTATATCTATATCTCTATCTATCTATCTATCTATCTATCTATCTATCTATCTATCTATCTATCTATCTATCTATCTATCTATCTATCTATCTATCTATCTATCTATCTATCTACATACATATATATAGTAAGTCAACAATTCTGATGAATGAAAATCTTGAGTGCATGGCTATACAATAAGCAGATGAGTGTAAATGTCATTATGTCAGTGTGTAAATGTCAGCAGTGAGAGATTGACCTTTGTTAGAGTGCTTGATACTTCAAACAGTATAGCTGTTTATAATTTATAAACTTAAAACTATTTGTTGTTACTCAGAGTTTCATGCCACTGAGAGGACAATCTTCATGATGAGAGGACAATCTTCATGATCAGAGGACAATCTTCAGTAGAGGACAATCTGAAGATCATCCTCTCAGTGGCATAAAACTCTGAGTAACAACAAACAGTTTTAAGTTTATAGATTATATATATATGTTATATATAAAATTAACTCAGCCAACTAGCTGCTAGTACTGGTATAAAATATTAACAGTCATTTCTCTAAGTTACCACTGTACAGTGTATGCTCAATACTGTTTCTATAGCTTGGCCAACTTACAGCATAAAACAGGAATGTTGGTTGAGATTTCCCTCTGTATAATGACAGTGAATCAATGCAATCAGTTTCAGCCTAAAAAATCAATTTGTACACGTAAATATCTGATTTCACGTTCAATTTTGAAATTCACCAAAAATCTTTCTTTCAAAGAGCATCAATCATCCTATCTCATCCCATTATTTTCATCTCTCCTCACCTCCTCCTATCTTATATTGAACTAGACAGAGGGAAATGACAGAGTTATCCTTATATATTTCTTTTAACTGATGACATTTCTGATGGTTTGTCCCTTATTAAATATTGTCCAAACTGCTTTTGAATAAAAAAGGGCAAGTACGGCTACATAATATATAACTTTATTATTTGACTTCTAGTAAGTTCTCTCATCTCATCTTATTATATAAAGGTATAGTATGAATTACATTATTAATGGTAAAGTTATATTAACATATATATAAATTACAGTTGGCAATAACTACCAATCATGACTTCTTACTGTGGCAAAGTGCAGCAAATTATCACCAATTTCATTCTTGATTCGTCTCAATGTGCTAACCATAGCTTTACAAGGACCACACCATGCTGAATATGCATCCACAACTGAAATTTATAATAGATCTTGAGATCTGGATTGTCTTCATGAACCCAGCCACCAAGTCATTCTTATAAGAGATCAGTTGAGCCCCCTCCAGAAGATAAGTTAATTTTTCCCACCTGCATGATTGGCTGAAAGATTAATATGCCACCAGACAGTCCAACTGCTGCCAGCAAAATTAATCATAATTTCCTCATGCACACTGATTAAACAATATTGTTTTGCTGCAAATAATATTCTGCTAGTATGCACTACACTCCACTTCCTTAAAAATGGTTTGTTTAGTTGAATGGTTTTAAACAAGTTGTTAGGGAAAGATTACAGGAATCCAAAATAAAGTAAAATAAACAATAAATGAAATGATAAAACAATGATTGCTTAGGTCATCACAAAATACCATGACTTTTCAGTTTTTTGCAGATGATACTATGTAGACTGGATGTCAACGTTGTTCCCAAGGCATTTCTGGGGTGTAGTGGCAAGGCTGCAAAATATCAAAGGAAAGGCTGAAAATCACATGACCAAATTTTCCAACATATCTGCTTTGTCAAACTTGAGGTAAAATTTCCCCAGTATATTGGAAGAAATTTTCAACATGATTTCCAGCAGTTCCTTTGGCATCTTCCTGCACCTCAGTCAGTCCCAAGAAATTACCTGGATATGTGGTTGACTGGATGCCACAAATAAAATAAAAATGCAGATTCATAATCAACTGGAGTCTTTGCTTATAAGAACTAGAGTGCAGTAGCACAAATCAAACCAAGTTATATCATGATGTTGACATACCAATAAGTCCATCTCTCTGAAGGAGCTCTTCCCATTGATCTTGACTTTGTACTGTAACCTAATTGAACAAATGAAAAAACTTTTAAGACACTTTAAGACTAACTAAGGAAAGTCTTCATGTTTAATTTATAATCTAAGGAACATGCAATATAAACAGCATAACACCTGTTCATATTTTTTAGTTTATAAAATATGTAAAAAAGTATTCCCAATAATATAAGGTTTCCCAGTGGAAGTTTGCCATTTCATTTTAAAGACAGCTATCTACCTATGACATACCAAAAATACTAAGCAATCATCAATCCGTGCAGGATCTAAGAGCACAATACCAAACTATTCAGACAGCACAATTTATTAGAGAAAAAGAAGAATTTCTAATGTTTATATTTTACTCTTTTTTAAAGTACACAAAACAAATGAAGCGAGTGGTGTCCAATGTCATTTCAAAATGTTAGCATTGAAACAATTCGTGTATGTCTACATAACAACATAACACCCAAAATGCGGTTAAATCAAGAGCTTGTCCCAACAAAAGTGAAATTTTTCTCGTTTCAAATCTTGGTAAAACGGATGCAAATATCAAAGAGGATAGTGCAAACGGTTACGATTTCTTGACTACATGCCTGCAATGGTTTTTGTGCTTCGGGGTTCTTTTTCATATACGCCATCTTGTTTCACGGCAGTGCAACCCATAGCAACAAGGATATATTTAACTTAAATATGATTATTCACCTACGAGAGCAAATATTGGTTCTTCCAAATTCAAGCAAACAAAGTCGTAGCAGGCACACTGTTCGCTAATCTTTCTCATCAAAAATTAATACCATCAATTATGCATGACAAAGCCGATGCATTTCAACTCAACGATTCGCCAGACATCCGGCAAAACTTTCCCGCGAATTTCTTTGCAAAACATTACATAAATAACGATAGGTCAACATTTGTTTTCCACAATAATGAAAGACGAAAGGCTGTTCATTGTTTTAAATTTACTCCACGAGGATAAACCATAACCATAAACTTGTAGATTTGTATTTAACAGTCAATTAGTGCAACCTTGCAGTGCTTCAACAAGGTAATATTCAATGACAAATATTCTTTTTAAGTCCTAATGTATAATACAGTTGGATATCGTAACATGTTTTTTTGAATCTGTTTGTCCCGTTATCCTATTTTTTTATTACTAAATCGATGAAATTTGAAGATAGAGCAATGCGACTACTCATATTTTCGCGACCCAGACGTACTGTTCACAAATGAGCTATTTCACTAAATACATGAAATATAACACAAGAGGTACGTCTTGAATCAACAAAAACTTTCAAGCAAGGTAATGCTAAGGATATACACACACGATTTGTTCTGCCATTTATCCATGGGCACCAAAGATCAAAAAGCTGAACGACAATTCGCCTGCCTTCAGATGGACGCTGGTTTACTTATCGAAAACGAAATGCACAAAAAGAATACATAGCGTTTAAGATTAAAAATAACTTACTTGTAGCTCGACCTTTTTACCCTTAGACATGACGTTTGCTTGGACAAAAGGCTTGAAGAATTCTTCAGTACATCTTTCTCCTTCCTCGAAGTACAACCAGTCGACAGGTTCCCATGGTAACCAAAGGCGCTTAGTGTACACGTTATATTAAGGTAGCTTGCTGACGCCCTACATGACCCGATTTTAAACATAACTTTTATTGCTTTGTAAATAATATTAAAGGTTGAAAAACCTTTTAGACTTCATTTACTATCTAGAAAGGTCAATGGTAAATATTCATCAGAACATCAGATAACTACATCATAATTTATACCATCTATTAAATTACTTATAACTTAATTTTGGACGACTGTCCCACCTCAGAGTCAAATTCCTCGCTTTATTGATTCCTTTACTTATCATGTCAGAAATTTAATGTTAAGTAGAAATACCTTCGTATATCTTCAATTTATATTCAGTTGATTACATTCTGAAATCTTTTTTCAGTTTGTTTTATTATGGTTTGAAATAAACTGGATCATGCACATTTTCAAATTTTGTTTTAAAGGAAACACAGATGTCTTTTTTATGAGCATAATAAAACTAATTAAGAGTGTACAAAGAATAAGAATTACTTAGGATATTGAGGAATCGTAGGTTCGGGTCATCTTCGTTGCTCGGAAGATTTCGTAATTAGTTCGGAGAGTGCACAGGAACTGGAAGAATCCTGTTGCTCGTTCGTACAATTTTGATCTAAATATCGAAGATGGTTAGTGCCATTTTTTAGTTGTATTTGTTCACTGTACTTCCTTAGGGTGACGAAGAATATACTTCCATGGTTCACTCTTCATTTTGTGTGTTTGTTTTGGGGTTTTTTCCTCTTTAGATTCGATTTATTCTCATACAAAACCGAGCTGGGAAGACTCGCCTGGCTAAATGGTACATGAACTTCGACGACGATGAGAAGCAAAAATTAATTGAAGAAGTACATGCTTTGGTCACAGTTCGTGATGCGAAACACACAAATTTCGTAGAGGTTAGAGCGAGTTGTGGAAGTGTTTGATTTGAAAGTCATCAGTTCCTGTTTGTTCTGGATGTTGTACAACATTGTGCATAACACTTGCGTCTTTAAAAAGGCAGATACAAACGAATGTTAGATCCATTTAAGTAGATTTTTTTCATAGCTTAAATCACGTCAATCAAGTCAGCCCTTGAGAAACATAATAATGCTTACAGCAAAGCCTCCAGAATATACATACTCGGTTTAAGGGGGGGGTGGGTCAAAACAGAACATATTTTGAGGAAGTGATAGGAGAAATCTTATTGGTAATTGATACCTTAATGAAATATCAACATAGGAAGTACTTTTATGAGAAATATATGTTGGATGATGTGATCAATGCTTAACCAGTATGATCGTACTTGCTTAAACACTTGGGATTTTGTGGAAGTCCAATTCTATCAGAGTAAACCCTGCATTTTTAAAATCAGCCTACTTCATGCTATTATTTATAGAGAGTGAAAGAAAATATTGCATCCTTTGTGACAATTTGCTGAGATGTAGACAAACTGTTGCTGCAATTTTTTTTTCCCAACATTTTTCCTTATTTTTTAGTAAATTTCTTAGTGTTAACAGAAGATGTTCTTTATTGTTTCAGTTCCGTAACTTTAAGATTGTTTACCGAAGATATGCAGGGCTTTACTTCTGTATTTGTGTTGATGTCCAAGACAATAATCTGTACTACCTGGAGGCCATACATAATTTTGTTGAGGTAAATGTGGAGATCGTCTATGATGCAGTTGACATAGTGATAAGATTTGAGAAATAAGTCATTAAGTGTAGATTATAAAAGCAAGTTGTGTCATGTACATGTACCAGGGCCTAAACTTCTGAATGCTTTAAAATTTTATGGTTTTTTACTTGTGTAACAAATAAGGAACATAAATCAATCAGTTTCCAGTTAACACTGCACACTTTTGTCAACAGTTGTTTACAATGTCGCATGGTATTTACCACAAAGCAATCAATATATTTTCACCACAGTACAAAAATCCAAATCATTAAATAAGGAACATGTTTAAACAGGGCTCAGCACATCATACTAGGTTGGTCAGCATATAACAGTGGTTCTTGTAGTTTTTCTTGTCACTATACCATTAACTTTGAAGCAAATCTGTTACTGTTCTCCTATACATTTAGATCAGATTATTTACATCAATTGCACATATAATGCATATAATACTTTTTAAATATTAATAGAACATTCTTGCTTTCAGGTTTTAAATGAATTCTTTCACAATGTTTGTGAGCTGGATCTAGTGTTCAATTTTTACAAGGTAAATGTTATTGTAACAGAGCAAATTAACATGAAACTGAAGGCTAGAAAGGGCAACACTGTATATTTCAAGTTACATATTATCCTCATTATAAGACTAGCTTACTTTTTATCCAGCTACTAGAAGTGAAAATACCAGACTTTTTATGTATAAGTAGGGATCTATAAATATTTCAGGGAAGCAGATATTTGAGCTATTCAACAAGGAAGCAAAAGTTCAAACTAACAGACTACAAAAACTCATCTTGCCAGTGGGTAAGAATAACTAAACAAAATCATCACCTAGCCTGAATGAAATTATAACATTCCTTGGATTTAGGGAAAGTATATTTATTCAGTCCAACAAAGGAATAATTAAGTCACAAGTTAGAGAACTAACTCAATGCTGGCACTTAAATTTCTACAACAAATAGTGTGAGAGATGTTTTGTCTGTTTTCCAAAAGATTTAATAATAACCATACCACACTCTTAAGAAGGTAGAATCAACCATCTAATATTTTTAGGTTTATGCTGTTGTCGATGAAATGTTCCTTGCTGGGGAAGTCCGAGAAACAAGTCAAAGTAAAGTTTTAAAACAACTGCAAATGTTGCAGCAACTGGACTAGAACAGACTTTCAATCTGCTACCTTGTAAAATAAGAATTTCTTAACTCAACAGAAAGATCTGAGTGCTCTTTTTGTGGAGCTTCAACTGTTATGTAAAGCTCAGAGGTGGGTTGTTCAATGCATTATGAGTGAACAGTCTTGTCCTTGCAGTGAACTAAGCTAAATTTATTCCCCAATTAGGGAGTTATCAACTGGTTCTATTTGGTAAAATAAAATTTGTTCAGCATTTCAGCATATGGATCACACAAGTCATTTACTGACACTTGTCTGACAACAGATACCCCAGTTTTGGACAACCAACCTCAGAATGATAACTGGCAATCTGTAAGGAAATGGACTAGGACTGTTGTCATAGGAATTAATGGTTGCTAACTGGGCATTAAACTCTAGTTGTGACAAGTACCATGAACATGTTTCAAATAATGTACTTCAAATCAGGAGAGCTGACTATCAATCAAAAAGTGAACTCAGAAATGTCAAACATGGTGGCCTTTTTGATCGTCATTTCACTTCCCTTTGTCTCCTTTCACTTACTCCCTGCATTCAGTTCTTATCCTGATAATGTTGTGCATTTGCATCAAAAAGTCAGTAAATCATCCTCAAACATGTTTACACTGTATTAACTTTCTTGTTGAGAAATGTCTCCTTCGGTCAAAATTTTTAGCTGGGCTCTTATTGTCAAACAGGGACAGGGTGAGTTAGTGCTGGATTGTTTTGTCTGTCATCAAAGCATTATGGGTTCATATGTAAGTTTACCTTTTGGTCATCTTTTGAGTCAGTGTTAATTGTAAAAGCTCTTGCTAGATCATGGAAATGTTACAATCATGCTGTGATGAATATGTAGGATTGTAATCCTGCATATTCATCACCTATTTAAAATCCTTTATCATAGTTTGGGAAAGGGTGCCAAATGTCTTCTCACTGATACTGCATGCACAATTATTTTAAAGGAAAACATCAGTATGTTTTGGGGTTTTTTTAACTATGCATTTAATTTCTAACCTCCACGTAGACACACATGACAAACGATCAAATTTAAAAAAAAAAAGTTATCAGAATCTTCAAAATAAGATCTATACCTCAGCCATTTCTACCATTTTCATTAATAATCTAATAAATTTCCCACTACCATGCCAAGGTAAAAAATATTAAAAATTGGTTTCTCCAAATGTTTTCCAGATCGAAACGTGTTATTTGACAATTATAAAATAATTAGAATAAATTTTCGGAGAATATTGTTCTGAATTCTGACTTGCCCGCGAGGTGAGGTATAGGGGGGGTATTTCTCCGGGGGATTTCCGTGCCAACCTGTTTGTACCAAGGATTTTCACCAAGAAGATTACAGTGTTCACCAGCTGCCGACGACACACTCAGTGTCCCCACGAATCCGTAGCTATCTTCAGTTCTCGTTCGTGTCCCTTTCGGTAATGTTTTCTTGGATGCCTAAGGAAATTAAGAAATGAAACTCCAGTCCCAACATCCTTTTTTTGGCTTTGTCTCCGTATGTGGTGGGGAAGAAAATTCATTTTACATGTAAGATGGTGCTCCCCTTCTGTACATGAAATAGGAGGGATTTTTCTAAAGTTTTACTAACTGTTGACGTTTAATATGATACAATCTTTGCGCATCGGATATAGCGGAATGACTTCGAGAAATAATTTAAACGGTTATATTCAATATCGATATATATCATACAGTTCTGAAATCGTGCCATACCTTATTATTCCGCGATCGCGGAGATGAAGAAAAGCACCTTGTTGCGCCAGAGGAGTTCCTTGCAAGAGATAAGTTAAACAAAAATCAGCAACAAATTTTCACCCATTTCTTGCACAACAGATTTTATATTATTTGCCAAACAAAAAGCCCAGCACATAGCTTTACTCCGAGTTAAGTGAATCCAGTCTCCCAAGTCCAATCAAATCAAATCGACTATATTTAACGAGGGTAACACGTGATAGGTAATACTGATATGATCCCTGTGTGAATCAACTTGAGTCCAGCTGAACTGTTCTAGTTGTGGTAGAGATTTTTTCATGTCTTTTCAAAGCTAGTTTATTTATGTAGTATGCCAGATTACTCGTCAAGAACTTAAATATCACGATACTGTGGATAGAAGAGAGAAAATTAAGGCCATTGATGAAATCAAGTAACTAGCGACTGATAAAACGAAAAGTCACACTGGCATTAATGTAACGAACTAAACTTGTGAGGTAACAACTTTGACCAAACTGTAGAAAAAATAAAAATTATTCCGTCACCTGATAAAATTATTGCAGGCACGGAATACATAACTTGAACTACACAGACCGCGAATTAGAAGTTGTCATCTTTATTCGGCAAAAGGAAAGGCAGCCGCCTTTTTCCACTCAAAAAGATTTTATAACGGCTACACCATTTTATGGCGAAAAATGGATATTTTTTCCGGAAGCTTAAATAGTCACACGATATAGTTGCACACACTGACACTCAACCTTCTGTTCGTTCTACTTCGTCCATGTCTCTTAGCTTCACCTCTCTTCTTTTTGGCATTTGCCGCAGGCGACAATGATACATCCAGCGGTGAATCAAACACATACTTGTCTCCATTCGACGTTTGGTCCAGTAACTTAGAGAACTCCAGGGAAATATTCTCGGGGTGTAGGGTTTCCGAGGACTTGTAGTGTCTCGCATCGACTACTTTCACATGTTCGGTTTCGCGGGAGACATCCTTTCTTCCTTTTGCCGCTGAAAATCAAACATGCCTTGCATAAGAACATTAAACTAACTTTGAATGCCGAGTAGGCAGTTCTAAACGACATAGAAAAAGCACATGATATTTTTTACTCTGACTAACGGGTTTCGTTTTCTACGAACAGAAATACAGTCTCATTTATTGGCGGAGTACTGTCTTTACCTTTTTCCCGCAGGAAGCTCTCCCTTTGGCAAGTAAAATCGTCTGGCGTTAACCAGAGTAAAATAATACAAGTCTTATCCCGCCGGGAAAGAGTTAAGCTCGCCAAAATTTTATTTCGCTGCCGCAACCTTTTAAGAGTTATTTACATCACCCTTGTTTAATGGCAACTATCATTCTGACAGACGAGGACTTAGTCGATCACAGCTTCATTCTCGGTTCTTGAAAACCGTTTGTACTGATATACGCGCGTTTTGTTGTACTCCGGCATTCTTCCTTCTCGCAAGGATAAAACAATCTGACTTATGATCGGCTGATCATCAGGAACGTGGAAAGTCATGCGTAACTACAGACATTTTAATGTCCGAAAGGATATGCGTTCTGTGTTTCGCCGACAGAGAACTTCTACCCTTCCATCAACCTACCTTTTTCCGATTGTGGTTTGTTCCGTGGTATTGGTCGTTTGGGAGTCATGAACATTTGTGTCGAACCGCTCACACTAAACGGTGAACTGATCACTTGACATTGCTGTACTTGACTCTGCTCTTTGCTTGTCATTTTTCTAAAAGCGTATACGTACAGCGTTTATTTGAAATCAAAGAATGACACCCAGCTACCACCAGCACGTTGGACAACTTTAACTTCATGTAGGGACTAACTTCGACCTTTAAGGCCAACAGATGATTAAATGGTACGTCCAAGAACGAACAGAGCACTGAAGGTGCAGTGTATGACCAAATAACAAACTTGCACTCATACCCAATCAATTAGGAAATTAGGTAAGAAGGATTCTGTTAACTAGTTTATTCGACATAAGGCGTAAAACCTTCTGCTGTAAGAACAGACTTAAGTTAGCAAAGATAATGGTTAAAAGTACCGCTGCCATCTACATCGGGGCCACCAATTCGTGCAGAAGTTTGGTTTGGCTTAGAACAACTTTCTTCCTGTTCGTGAAAATACGTGTATTTTCCTACCTCTTCCCGGCAGGTGTTAACTCCTTATCTATCTCTATATCTGGTTTTCGTTTTCCATCGTTCAGATCATCGCTTAGGTCACCACTTAATAAGTGGCTCGTAAACACAGCTGAGTCATCTGGAAGTCAAATAAACATCTCAAAGTCAAAATAAGTGGTGAACGTTTTTCTTTGTCGTAATGTTCGCAGTTCGACAACTAAAATGCGAGTTTACCACAACGTTGCTGGGCCGGGAGGAAATGGTTAAAACTAATTAATCGAATCAACATTGTACAGCCGTCTAGAGAAAAGCTGTTCGAAGTTATTACGCGTTGAGGAGGCTTTCATTGATTTACCAGCAAAAAGCCTCTAATAACTTATCAATGATTATGTTTAACGTTGATGCCAGTGAAGTGTCACGCAAAGGAGGACTACTTGTATAAAATAGTAATTAATTTAACCAATTGGCGTTGGCACATATCCTAAGAGGCACCTGACCATTACACACGAAAGATTACCTTTTGCTTTTACGTCCACTTCGATGTTTCGTTTATTTCGAGAGAACTCAGCTTTAACGCTTTTTGATCTCCTGTGGTGCGATTGAGTTCGTGAAGAGGAACTGCGAAACTTGTTCACTTTGTTCCCAAATCCTGATACAAAACCTAAGAACAAAAAGGGGGAAAAAGGGAAATATTAATTCGAACTGTAAAAAGTATTTTACGAAGTTCTGTTCACAGCACCAACACATAATGCACCCAGCAAGTTTTCAATATAAGCTAGAGTTAGACCCGCAATCTTGGGTTTCATCTGGGCGGAAAACGTTGTTTTTGGTAAATATCAGGGCTAGCAAAATTATACGAATTACGGTCATTTCTAAGAACTGAGTCTCATTTTCAAAAACCATTAGATGCATTAGAATTCTAGTTATGGGATTTCACATTGAGTATTATTTCTGAGTACACGTACCTGAGATTGAAGCAGTTCTGTTTCTTGATCTCAAGCCAACTTTGTCGCCATCGAGTTCATCACCTGAAGAAAGTCCTCCTTCCGTGTGACTATCGATAGTTTTTGCTTCACAAATGATATCATCTGGTATCATACCAATTTCATGGGCGTTCTCTAAAAGTATCTGAATAACTGATGTTTGATCCCTTAAGAGTCTCTCGGATCCATTACTGTTCTCTTTCTTTCCGTTTGTGTGCATGAGATTTGGAGTGAGTACAATGGCCAGATTGGACGTTCCCATTTTACTTTCTTCCGATTTTAGAGCAACTCTTGCGATAAACTTCACGAAGTATTGTAAGGAAGATAGATGGGAAATTGGGAGCAAAATACACAGAAGCAATACAGCCATTGTTTGTTCATTTTTTCTACCAAGCAAAAGGCATTTTAAGAAGCAATCGTGTAGCTGGTTTGTGAGAAGTGGTTCTGGGAGCTCTCGGAAAAATTGTTTCAGCAAACTTGCGACGTCATGAGGTGGGGCGGTTGAGACTTGACCTCCATCCTCAATTATTTTCTGCGAAAGGAATAATGGTAATGTCATACACTTGTGTGGAAAAGATAATAATCCCAAGAAATATTATGACTAATCATATCGGTCTAATGTTACATAAAATGGTTATATCTGCCATCCGTATGGAGCCCCACGGAAAGGTAATAAATGCTGGAAAAAAGGACAATGGTAAACTAAAAAGGAGTGATTCCAGCTTCTATATTTACTCAGAGCTAGCCTTCCTACAAAAAGCTACTACACTCATTCAGGACTACCAGGTGTTCTTACTCCAGATTATTTTACTTGTGGTATTCGTAACTGCCCTACCAACCCATAACTACTACATCCACTTGGCCTACCAAAGATACCCCACCAACCAGGTGTACTTTCTCAGGGCTAACTTGGCTATGGTGTAAATAACTGGCTTACCTACTCACAGATACTACATATATTGTACCTCCCACGGCTACCCCACCTACATAGGATTACTATACCTAACTAGGCTAACCATATATCTGGTTACATCCAGGGTTACATCACCTAAGGTACTCCAGACTAGCCTACCAACCTACCTAGGACTACCCCACCTATCAAAGTCTATCTTACCTACACCACTCTGGGCTGACCATACCTAATCAGTGGTAACCAATATATCCACGGCTACTACCTCTACCCAGGTTTATTCACCTTTTCAAAGCTACTCTACCTGATCAAGACTACCCCCACCAAATCAGGAATATGCAAGGGTAACTTACTGAACCTATCTGGGGGTTACTAAAATGAAAAAGCAAAAAAATCTTACAATACAGGTGGTATGCAACATTTAACTTCAGAAGTAAAAATGTCTGACAACAAGCCATCAGGCCCACCCAACCAACACAAGGCTACCCACCTGATCAGAGACATCTCATCTATCTGTGTCCATGGCTTTCCTTCCAGGCTTACTATGACAAGCTCTCAGCTAACCAAGCCAGGATAATCCCACTTAGTGAGACTTACAACCAAATCAGGGGTACCGACCATCCCAAGGAAACAGTGTTTTTCATTTGACGCATGCGATCGCAGGCGTAGTCACACGCACAAAGTCTACTAGGCGTGCGAATTGTCGCACGCGTGAAATTTGAAATTTCAACTTCCAGAGAGCAGATTCTTCAGCTAATTTCACCGCAAAAAAAGGTAATGAGAACGACTTAACTGATACAATCATTAAGTTTATAGGTGTGGTAAATACCGTCGGTTGCATCCAAGGGCAAATATCGCTAATGAAAACACGTTTTATCCCAGAGTCAAATTAAAACGGTTGGCTAGGAAGTGTAGCATATTTTCATCCGATACGTTGGAAATAAATCAATCACTCTCACATAAATGTGCCCTAACACCAATCACGCCTTAACAATCTCACGATGTCAATTTCAAAAACGTTTAACTTTGACCTTAAATTTAGTATATGTTTTCGTCAGCAGTTGCGTGCGTAGATTTCGAAAAATTTATGAAAGATTACAGTATGGCAGCTAAACGCAATAAAATTGAGTTGAAAACTTTTGAAGGCTATGGAAAACCAGAAGTTATTGGTTACAAGACTGTAGAAGACTCCGATGAAACCAATAACAATTGCGCAGCATTGATGGACAATACAACTTCAGAAACAAGCGAGTCCGAAAGCTCCAAACCTGTGGATGATTCTGATGATGAAGAAAGATATTAACTTTAAATTAACATCTTTAAAATTTATTATAGAACAGTTCCCTTTCCGTAAAAGTTTGAAGCAATAAAATGCATGTTATACGCTCTGAAAAGCAAACATTTTTCTTGCTTGTATTGGATCACCTTAATCACGCGAGCGAATCGCACGCGTAAATGTGTTTGTGCGTGCGAATCACCGCACGCGTGTAATTTTTTTCACGAAAAGAATACCATCCAGGTAACTGGCAATTAAGAAAAATTGAGTTAAAAAATATAGAAATATGTCTATTGGCTGGAACAAATTGTTTCATTAACATTAAAAATATGGTAACAAGTACCATAACCATCTTCCCAGTGAATTTTATACACACTTGGTTGGATACCTACCTTGAGCTGTTTCTGTCTGACTGATGATCCAGACTTTCGAAACAAACCTTCACTTCCAAGATGATTTTCTAAACATTCTGTAGCCTCAACTAAAAACCTAGGCATTGAGATAAAGATGTTTTAAAATTATACATGTATTCAAATGAAAGTAATTAATGAACTTTTCTACTGTTCTTCTGCTCAATTTTTAGCCATTTAGAGCCAAGGAAAGAGAGTGCCTTGTTCAAACTGTCCTCTCATCAACTCTGCATGACAAGCAAGGTCCAGGCATATTCTCATCATCATACCTGCACAGCTCCTTTCCTTAACCTAGGCAATCAATTGACCCTTACGTTGTCCTAACATTTACCAGTACCCATTTCAAATCCCTGGAGTGTAATTTTTTTCTTTTAAAAGGAAGAAAAACATTTAAGGCCTAGTTCAAATGTCAAACTTTTCATATGCCAAATCTAATGTCAATGAGTAAAATGCTTTATTCAAACTGGTTTGCATTTGATTCAGCACATCAAAAGCTCAACATTTGAACAGGACCTTAGAAAGCACTTTGTTATTGGCCTAGTACTCCTATGGTGCACTAATTTTAATAAAAGAAAGCATTTTACCTTGGTACCCAGCAATAGAAATCACTGCTGATGTTCTTCAGGGGTAGTTTTTCCAAAGATACACCAAAGATGGTACTTGCATTTTCATTAGAAGACTAAAATAAATATGATTTCTATTAATTAGTTCTTCAATAAATTAATATAAGGTGCTAAAATGATTGATATTAGGCTTTCGTAATTATAACCATTAGAGACACAAGCTTGCTTTTTATGCAGTATTTCAGTTGTATTAATGTTTCATTCGATGCTGTTTTCAGCATCTCAATGTTGGCACTGTCCTTTTTCTTATCATCAATTGTCTGTATTTTTGCAGTGTTGAAAAAAACCATAGATAATAATTATTATGATTGACAAAGTAAGGGAAACTGTCAGAGTAGCAAGAGATATAGTGGTATCTGGAAATAGCACTTAAACCAAGCAAACCTCTGACCACCACAGATTATAAAACATTCAATATAATAAACTGATTCACAATCATGAAAGAGGATCTACAGCTACTGCAAAAAATTGTTTCATTTATTTATCACAGAAGCATAATTTCAGGCTATGCCCTGACATCATAACCTGCTTTGAAGGCAGATGAATCTTAGATCTGTTGATTCTACTTTGTAGGGAGAGGGATGTCAAAGTCTCCAGTCGTGAATATTTTAGACAAATCAAATACCTTTCATGCTTCAGTAAGATATTGAACTATGTTCAAGAAACCCACTTATACTTTAGTATATGGAACTCTTAGAGTCCTTGAGCAGCGATAAAAAGAAAAGAAATAGTAAAAGTGAGCATTCGCGGAGTTACTAATTTCATTAATTGATTTAAAGAGATTACACGCCTATTTACTTGTACACACACCAGATTTCCAATTTAATTTCAAATAATTCAAAGCGAAATTTCGCAAACGTCCCCCAAGAACGGTTTAGGCATAAGGCTGAATGAGGTTGATAGGAAGGCTCTCGCTCAAATGCAAAGCTCATGGGTCCACTACAAGAAGGTAGGATGGCCGCCTTACTTGAACCTTCTCCTGTCGTGGTTTACTCTTCGGGACTTTGATTCCAAGTTCTTTCAGTCTTCGTCTGACAACACGACGGACACTTTCCTTGTAATCGATAGCCGACAAATCTGTCATGTCAACTGAGTTTTACGTTTGACAAGGAATAACGAAAGCACGATGTTCTAAATCATTCCCAATGTAGTTCACCAACTGTTGTTAGTCAACATGCATTCGAACCATGGCGCTGGCGACATTGTAGTGTGCTGATTGGCTACGGTATTACCACGTGATATTAATTACATGGAAAATACGATCAAGCCGGTGGAGACGTTTACCCGGTAAAAGAATATCCCTGAGTTACAGGGTTCTCTCTCCGGGCAAAAGATACCAGGAAAATACGTTTTTACTGCTGTCGAAGGCTTGATTGCTCTACATTGATATTGCAGATTTAAAGTGCCACTTCGATATCGAAAACATTGTCCTTGTAAAAAGTTCAGAAAACTGCCGTTTAGAGAGAGGTCTGGGCCCTAATTGATCCACATATTTCTCGGTGATCTTATAATTTCTAATTTTTCCTATAATATATACGGTGGCATAATAATTCCTATTATTTTTTTTATGAGTTTAATCCATGGGCAAAACATGAAGTTATTAGTAAAGACAATTTCCAAGATATGAGCAAATTGTTTTGTTTTTTTTTCCTTAATTTATTTAGTTATCAAAACACTTAGCTACGCTTCACCTTGTATCACGCATTCACTTCCGTCAACTTCGTGCATCTGCTAAGTCCCTAGTTATTCATTGAAATAACATACAGTTGTGGCACATTTTTATATAACCATTTAAATATAAGCTTCTCAAGCTTGAGGTCTGATTGGCTGAAGATCATCACTAGTAATAAATTGACAGATTACTTCGTAAGCTCAAGGTAGTCTTTTTTTGAATAGATAACACAACTCAACCTCTAGTGGAAAGTTTTTTACGGAGTCTTTCTTGTAAAATTTGATCTGAAAATTTCCAAGCTAAAAGCAGCGAGAGCGCGAGTACATGACTTAATCTTTCTGGACAATTGTGGTACATTTTGTTGTAACTTGAAGCGCCGACAGAAATTTCTTCCTACCGCCCAGAAGTTCTAGTGATCCAATTCTGGTCGACCTCGTTCAATAAAGGTTCCTTTGGCTTCACTTTATAAAATCTGAGGAAAAAGAACTCGTAAATGTTCCGTTTTGTTACCATAGACAGATCGGAACAGTAATCCCATACATTTTCAAAACGGAATACTGTAGAATAATAGAATCATGCTCTCAAGCCTCCCTCATTTGTCTCTGTTGACTGAAATAATATCATCTTTGCCTCAATTTCTTTTGTTTTTCCAGCTTCCATTAACAACTAATTTATCTCATTAAAATTCATTTGTACTAATTCATAATACGACCAGTGACGTCAAACCGGGTCGTATTAGGAATAATACGACCAGGTTTGCCGTCACCAAAGGTAGTATTAGTTGAATTTCGGCATGCATGATATTACAAAGTAATACCATGAAATTTCGGTGCATTAGCTATTAAACCTCCCGCTCGATTCGGGTCGTTTAGTAAAATTCTCTAGTTTTACTAAACAACCCTGATCGAGCGGGAGGTTTAATAGCTAATACACCTCACTTCATGGTATTACTTATAAATACCTTCCCATTACAATCCTAACTTTCCATTATGGCCTTGTACTTTTCTTCAGTGACTATAAATTAAAGCCAAAGGTGAGTCATTAACCAACATAGTTTGTCTGTCATGTGCTTCGAAACATTTTCATTTCTATCTTGCTTATAACCCCCTCCTTCAAAGTGGTCCCAATTTAAGTTCACTCGAAATCTCTCAAGAATCTCTACATGCACACGGCTTATAAATGTTATTCGATAATAGCTCCCCCCACACACACCCCGAAAAATTCGTTTATTCCATATCTCCTGATACTGGAACTTTCACAAAAGAACACATCCTATATTTAACAAATACAAAATTGCTTGAGTGTCGCTGTGCTGTGAGAGGAACATGAATGACGTCATTGCAACCAGAAAAATGCCCAGTGAAAACACGAAGCGTAGCCGAGTGTTTCTGGTATTTTTCTGGTTGAAATGACGTCATTCATGTTTCTATCACTGTACAGAGACACGAAATCTATTTTCTATTTGTTTTATAAAATAACTAAGTTTTTTTTTTTCAAAATGAAAATGACGTCAACCGTGTCTCTGTACTCTGAGAGAAAATGAGGTTCGTCCACTCAGAGCGTGCGTAGGACGGGTGTTATTTTATAATAAGTAATATTAACGTTTGTAAGTCGATAACTCGTCACACAACTGGTCCAATTGAATTAGGGATTTAAAAAAAGATTATTTATCTTTCATTGGCGTAATTGATGTTTTAATTCGCACTAAAAGTCAGTGAAGTGACAAAGAATACAAAATAAGCTGTTAGAATCCAGTACAATTTTCCCGTTCATTTGTACTTGTTCTTTGGACTGTTCTAATACACAGTAATCAAACACAGTAATCATTCGTACATTTTCCTCCTTATCTCGGGTACAAATATTATAAGTTAGTTAAAATCAAAACCATTGGCCAGCAATAATCGATTATCGTTACGTACGGTAAACGTTCTTAAATTTTTCATCAGCTCTAAATATACGCACTTTCTATTCACGTTACCCACAATCAGAAACACGAACTGTATTTTAAGCCATCATAAATGATAAACAAAGTAGAAGTTCCTTTAGATGTCGGTTACTGTGGCCATTTTGCTATGCATTATGTAGGAGATAACGGGTTCTCTGGTTTGCTTCTATAATGCGGGCGTCATTAGCTTCGGCCTACAAACAGACAATCAAACATTTGTCAACAGTTCCACGAACTAACTTGTCCTGACCTTGAGTACAACTTATATTTTTTGCAAGCGACTGCCATAAAAAAAAAATCGAGAGGTTTTTGAAATTTACCTTATTGTTTATTCGATCTAACTGGCGATTCTGCGAGTCAATTTCCTTCCCCATATCGACTGCCATAGACTTTAAGTTACCAACGATGTTGCCGACTTGTCTACAAATATGCCACAAAAAATGAGAAATTTGTAATAACTCTTTACGGCGGTAACATGGCCAAGGCCTAGTGGAACATGGATCTTCGAGTTAACCACTGCCTCGAAGGTTTGCGTTACAAATGTCGTAGACATACCCGAGGTTTTCGTCCATTTCATCTTCTCTCGCATCATTATTTATTCTAGAAAACAGGCAGTGGAAAATTGTAAAAACTTTCCAGTCCAAATTTTATCGCAGTAACAGTCACAAATCCCGACTTTCCTAGCACAAGGTTGACCAATCGCTGAGGTAGCCCAGAGCAAACGCTGCTAAGTTTTTAAACGAGAGTGAACTCAAAGTTATTTACGGGATAAGGAAATTTATACATGTTAGTGATAGTAGATCGTCCAGGTTACTATAGTCTTGAGAAAGACTGTTGGTGACTGACGTTTCGAGGGCCTCAGCGGCGGTCATCTTCAGATGACCACCTCTGAAGATGATGTCCTGAATTCTTTGCCTCCCAAGAATGTATTCAGGGCAAGTCACTAATTTTGAAGATTTTATTGCTAATGTAGATAACACACTTCAGAAGAAAACTACCATGCTTAGCACACCCTTTTTCACGCGCTAATGACGTGTCTATTTCTATAGCCCAGTCCCCGACAATGACTGCCGCTGAGGCTGTGGAAACGTCAGTCACCAAGTCTTTCTCAAAACTATAATAACCTGGACGATCTACTATCACTAACATGTACCGATTCCGGGATCAAACCATTTACTTTATAAGGAAATTTGTCAACCGAAACATTCAATTCTTCTTTATAATTACACTAAAGGATAAGATGATATTTGGGGTTAAAATTTCCTTGATATCGCTGTGAAAACACCATTGGGTCAAAATTGTTTCCAAAATATTTCTAGCCTCAAAAGCAGTCATAAATCAAACGCTCAGCAATCTATAAATTTATTTGGTATTTACCTCAAATTATGTGCCAGATTTTTAAATATGCAAATATATAAATACAATAAATGATACAAGTAAATTAAAGGTAAAGTTAGTTACCTCTTACCTCTGTATATATCCTCCAGCTTGCACAGATCCACTTGCCTGTTTAGCAGCAGGTCCATTGTCGTTACGACCTAACATAAAACACACCAACAATGTAATACATCGTCACCAAGTAGTGCACACAAAGTGGGCTTTTAGGGACCTCACCCACCCCACCCCCATCCTGTAGTATCTGGTTAAGGGTGTGGCATTGGTTCACATCTTACCCAAATGAAATCATGATGTAAAATCTCATATAAACAAGATCTGATTGGCTATTTGTTTGAACATGACGCAGCAGTCTGCTACTTGTACAGGTTGTGCTGCATGGATAGGAACCTGGTATCAAAAGAAGACGTGCTTTGTCTTACCTGGTTGTTTGGTGATAACATCTCTGGCATATGCTTTCTTATATGCATCTGATTTTTCAAAACTTTTTGCTCTGTTAAAGTAATTTGAACTGATTAGCTAGAGCCATGCACTAAAATGTTGCCCAGAACTTTTCACCTCTTCTTGAATGAATATATTTGTAATGTATTCCTAATATATTTAAATATGGGGCCCATTTGCACTGTTTTAAAATATTTTGATGTAAAATATGTAAATAGATTAGTAAATTAATTAGTGCTAAAGAGCCCCATGGGGGGTATAAAATAAACTATGTATATCAATATCTATATCCATATCTACTGCATATCTATATTTATATATCTATATCTTTATATCTATATCTATATCTATATTTCTATATCTATATATCTACATCTATATATCTGTATCTATATATCTGTATCTATATATCTGTATCTATATATCTGTATCTATATATCTGTATCTATATATCTGTATCTATCTATCTATATATATATATATATCTGTATCTATATTTCTCAAACACATTAATAATTCACAAAGAAAAAACAAAAGAAATACATAATTAATCAGTATTTAGAAATTGGAGGAAGATTACAGCTGAATTTTTCCGACTTTCAGCTGGATTTTCTCCTAAAATACTGGTTCATTTGAGAAGTAATTTCAAACACTTGTTTAGTGTTTTTCCTCCAATTTCTAGATACCTTGAAACTCATTAAAAAAACTTGGTTTTGCCTCATTTTTGAACTTGTTTCTCGATATCTAGAAATTGGAAGAAGTACACCAACTTATACTTGAAATATTACATCTATATCTATATATCTGTATCTATATATCTGTATATATCTATACCTATATATCTATATCTATATATCTACAGGGTGGCCCAGAAGCCTTCGGCCTGGAAGTCTTTGCATTGTTGACTTTGAAGGCGACTGTGTTGGAAAATGTTCATGCCATTCATTAATAATTTGTGTGAAACTGTGTGAAGTCTCATAATAGCACCTTACTATGTGAATTCTCTCTAGCAATTCTAGCCGACGTGCTGTAGCCATTGTGAATAATGTTTGACAAATTCTTCCGCTTTAAATAATCTTAAGCGGTGACAACGCTATGACGTCACGGCCTAGCGAGGCTCTGCAACTGTCATTTTGTGAGAGCAACTCATGGACTTTCTAACCGCAGCAGCACAAGGCTCAATTCATTCATTCGTCTTCAGGACACGACCAGAAAGCAACCACTCTGGTTGACTGGTTTTATTCTAATTCAAATATTAATTATGAGCCGGGCCGAAGACTTTTGGGCCACCCTGTGTATTTATATACAGTGGAGCCTCACTATAATGCACAACAGTATAGCATGCAACTCGGTATGACATGGTAAATCTTTGGACCCCAAATTTCTCAATCACTAAACTGATTTACAAACCTTGTTTACAAAACAACATTGAAATGGGCCGAATTGCACAAGAATTCTGCTGCCACAGCTGTTTTTCACCTCCGCAATTTGTTGTGTCATGCAAAAGCCGAAGCTCGGAAAACATGCAAACAATCAAAAGTAACAGACTTCTGTTATACTTCTTAAAACTAGGGGTGCACCGGATATTGTATCCGGCTGGATAGTAGGGTAATGGGACTATCCGGTATCCAGCCAGTTATTTTCTTATATTTGGCCGGATACCGGATACCGAATAATTTGCTTTTCTGAAGACAATTGTCAATTTGTGTTACTTGTACCATACTAACAATAGACATTAACAGAAGAAACAATGTGAACTCGTGTTCTGATCTAACGTTATTTTTTAACAAATAAACAGAAGATAATCATCTGTTACTTGATAACAATCTCAATAAGTGACACATTTTGATGCGCATAACAACCATTTTACACAAAGTTGTTTGTAGTCCCACTGTAGTTTGTTATATAGTGGCATTGTCAGAATTTTCTTGCATTGTGATGAATGAAAAGGAGTTTCATCTTCAAGTTCATCTTCAGTTCTGTTGCATTTTTCCGCCATTTGCAAGTTGCAACTCGTAACTTGTCTAATTAATGCTTGTAATAATTATAAACGCCAGTGAACAAGTAATGTTTTAAAGTAATTACTTGCAAAAAAAGACAAACCACATTTGAACTTCAGTGTAAAGTTTTAATTTTTCTCCTCTCAATCCAAACCTAATTTGGGAAATAATTGATTGATTTGTGGCAAGTGCGAGCTTTTCATCCAAAATACCGGTATCCGGCCGGATTTTTTTCAATTATTCGGTAAATCCGGTATCCGGCCGGCTATAAAAAAACACTATCCGGTGCACCCCTACTTAAAACTATTAAAACAATATCTAACTTACAATTACCACATGTGTTTGTGTTATTTTTTACAGCTTTGATGCTTGTCATGTCAATGACAATGTATTCATGTTTTATACTTTCCTGCGACCTGCCCCATTTCCCCATGCCAAATCCTTATTTTCGATACTTTCCATATAATGTGCTTCAGCTATAACGTGCCTATTTACAATGGACCCCATATACCATGTTATAGCAAGGCTCCACTGTATCTATATATATCTGTATCTATATATCTATATCTATATTGATATTTATATCTATAACTGTATCTCTATCTATATCTGTATCATTTTCTGTATCTATACCTATATTTATATCTATATCAATGCCTATGCTTATATCTGTACCTACTTCTATACTTGTATACCTATCTGTATCTGTCTTGACTGTATCTGTATCTATATATCTATCCATATTTATATCAATATATCAATATCAATATCTACATGTATATCTATATCTATATTGATATCAATAGCTAAAGCTATGTCTATATCTAATTATATATGTTTATAATTCAAAACCAAATAATTAGGAATTATAACCTTCTTCCAGGACACACACAAAGTCCACAACATTTTTCTAAGTTGGTAAGATTCCTCTCTGCCTCCCTCATATCTATATTGATATCATCCAGGTTGCCTTCAATATGGTCAAGTTGTTCGCCTTGTTCATCCAACATAACCAGGGTTTTTATTCCAACATCTTGGGTCTACAACAAATGGCACAAGCTGACTACCTCACCCTATATGAAAACAACCTTTAAATGAAGGATTATTAATTGTTGTTTCATCTGAGCTCACCTCTTCTGCGGTGGCAAGGATTCGACGAGTGGCTTCCAGAGACTAAACAAACACACGAAGCATTTTATAAATAGAAATAAACTTGAATCTCATGTAAGAGCTGTGCTAATAGGACCATGTCCATAATTAATTATTGCCAAGATCAATCAATAATCAGTTGGATTGCATAAACATAAAATAATGGTAATTCCAAATATTGTCAACCTTTTATATTGAGGGTTCTCAATGTTTTGACAACATTACAGTCATCACCAGGAGTGCTACTGATGAAAGTGGTGACAGCTACATTCAGATGCGAGAGTGACAAGCTAATAAGCTACTAGCAAAAGATCACTAGTTCTTTTGACATGTTTGCTCCATGGTTAGAGATACAAACATACAAATTTCTCCAAGGAACTACAACCACTATCCTTGTATTTTAAGTTGTTGTTGTTGGGTTTTTTTGTTGGTCTTTTTTTTTGTTTTGTGTTTTTTGGGGGGTTTTTAGTCCAGTTGGCAAACTCACATGTGAATGTTGATTAAATAACTGTTGTTTAGTATCCACAAGGTATATATAACTGTTGTTTAGTATCCACAAGGTATATATAACTGTTGTTTAGTATCCACAAGGTATATATAACTGTTGTTTAGTATCCACAAGGTATATATAACTGTTGTTTAGTATCCACAAGGTATATATAACTGTTTGTTGTGATGTATATGATTCATTTAGAAGAGTGTTTCAGATGTATTGCAACATTTGAAAATATCCTAAAATGATATCATGAGGATGGATCTTTATTGGCTTAATCTACAATAAATGGGCAAATTTCCACAATAGACCTACTTCATCGGTAATATGGTCACCAAGCTCTCTCATTGCCTGCAGCTCTGCTCTCATTCGATCTTGTTCATCCATATTGGGTTTTTTGGAACTGACACTTCTGAGCAAGGCAAATGTAAAACTCATATGAAACACTTGCTAAAAATTGCTATTCAAAAAGGCTTCAATATTAAAAAGCAAAACAACCAAATGAAATGTGTTGACAACATAAAATATTTAAAAGTTACCAAATTTGTCAATTTCCAATATGGGATGTAATAGAAAGTTCTGACATTTCAAACAACTGAAATAAGCTGTAAGCATGACCAAAAGTTTGTGTCTAAATTTTTAACATTCAGATAGTTTAATTCAAATGAATATTTGAAATGTACACTATTCATTTCAACTTTGCTTTAGTTTCTACCTAACTAGCAATGCAGCTATATTTACTGTTCTGCTAAACTTGATAAGCACTGCCTTGTGTACCTTAAAATAATACTGCCACAAAAACCTAAAAGTATTTAGCCTGATGAAGCTCTTTGTAAATGACAACTGTAACAAATTGTAGATGAACAAATTTCACATATTTATAGATAAACAACTGACTGAATAAGGTTTAAGTCTTTCGATTTCATCTGGTCTAATATCAATTCTCATCTTATAAAGACTATACAAGGCAATATTTATATTGCTTATGATTACAACATAGCCAAGGCTTTGAGTGCTCCATTATGTTAAAAGAACCTGGCAGCAAAGTGCTTCAGGAGTTAAACAGTGACAATTTTATTTAGTTTAACCTTTTAACTTGTTTAGCAGGTGATTCTTTTAACCTCTTATCCTACAAATATGTATAAATGTATGAACTGTTGGCTCAAAGGTTAACTTGTTCACAAAGGGTGTAATTTGGTAATAATCTGAGAACAGTCAGTGTTAAATCTGTTTATGGTGATGGAAATTCACACTTTGCGATATAAGTTTTGGTAAAAGCATAGAGATAGCTATGAGTTAAAAATTACAGCGACTAAGGCAGTAAGCATATGGTTAAGTATTATGTCAGTAAAACAAATTTGTTTGATAAACCGTTCGCGTTCCACTGTGCGGCCCGCACCACAGGAGAGTTTTAATATTCCACCGACGTATTTACTCATATGATTTATATAAATTGTACTGTATTAAAAGGTCGCAAACGGAATTCCCAAGGCTCAAAAGATCTCAGTTAATTTTCGTCTTAATAACCAGATTAGTGGAATATTTCATCGAAATACTTGTTGTTGTAACCAAGAAAGCTTTACTTAATTTCATCTAAATAGAATCTAGTACCCAGCTTTCGACACTTGAAATTAAAAAGCTTTAACATATAAAAATTCTAAAAGATTTTGGGCGACTAAAAAGAACTAGTTTCGTCTTTCGACCTCATCAGCATGTCACCATATTGTTTGGTGATCTGTTTAGATGAAAATAGTGGAATATTCGTTCTACAATTCTAAACAGTGATCAAAATTACACATTTAGAAGACAGGTGGTAGCCTTCTTGTAAGTCTAAAACAAATTCTAATACTCTTAAAATAACAAAGCCCAAGAATTCGTAACATATTGACAAGTTCAAGCAGAGACCAGGAAAAGTAATGCCCGAAGATGATAAATCAGGCCCAATATCCTCAACCAAGTCGATCAACACCAGGCCAAATATCTGCTACAGGACGACGAATAACACCTACCTGTTTCTTTTCTGACTACTTATTGATTCCAAAACTCACAGTAAACGGTCTTTGAAAGTAAAAATGCATTCGTCATACATTTGTATTTCGTGGATCATGAACACCCACATCAACAGAAGAGCCAACTTTCTTGCAAAACAGCGGATATCCGCTGACTGGACGGGGGGGACGTATGTAAGAGGAGGGTAAGAGGGAGGTAAACGATTTTATACTAACCAAACAATAAACTTGATTTGGATGTAAACTGATCTGATTATTAAATTTTACGTAACCTGCAGTAGACGAGAGACGTCATGGTAAAGTTTATGATAAATGGATAAATTATATGCATGGCATTTTTATGTAATATTTCAAGTACCAGTTGGTGTTCTTCCTCCGATTTCTAGATACCGAGAAACGAGTTAAAAAACGAGGCGAAGCCGAGTTTTTGTAACGAGTTTCCAGGTATCTAGAAATCGGAGGAAGAACACTAAACGAGTGCTTGAAATTACTTCTCAAACGAACCAGTATTTTAGACGAAAATCCAACCGAAAGTTGGAAAAATTCAGCTATAATCTTCCTCCGATTTCTAAATACTGATTATGTATTTCTTTTGTTTTTTCTTGGTGAATTAATGAGTTTGAGAAGAGCTTTCCGTAGAGTCATTGGTCATATCCTCAGGCTGACTGTCGTGATAGAAAAGACAGGTATGGTCAGTCAAGGGTCGAACAAAGTTACAGAAAACAAATCCAGTTCACTGCTTGGTACTTTGGACCGCTTCCACTGGCTAAGGAAATACAGCCTCTTAGAACCCTGTGAACTATCTCGTCGATGATGATATGCCGTTTCAAGTTATTCTAAATTTGCCGAGACTGATTCACATTCGAAGCCTGTTATATAAAAATCCTGGAAAAGGTGTATTTATAACGGTATCTTAACCTTTTGCTGTCGCAGCCTGTGTCATTTTTTACGACCAAACTGGCCCGTTTCAATTACCGACAAAACATTTCTCCATCATTTACAGAAAAGTCAAGGTTTGCCTCTAATGATTCACCGTTTTACCGGTCTCTCAGGCTTCCATTGAGAAGTAGCATTAAATTGAGTGTTAAGGTTGGGAATCAGGTACCCTCAAAGAGCGCTTGTGACGCAGTCAGACCGTCACCTACCAATATCCCAAAAAGTGGGGGTGTTGCATCCGGCACACCTTAATTCCGCACGCTACGCCCCTGGGTGTATTATACGGTCATTCGGAAATATCTTCTACAATGCCATGGTCATCTTGCATTTCTTTGTCCTGTACACCGAGATAAGTAGAAGTTCCTCATGAGCCTTTCTTTTCATTCTTCATTTCAGTCATCTGATGTTTTTTATTCCAGATGAAAAGGTTTCGTTTCCTTTTTATTGAAAATAGATGAACTCTTTAGAATTTCATGAAGAGATACAGCAAATATTTCAACTACAACTTAATTTCTGGGTTTATATTCTTTCTACAGGTATCTGTACATACGTGATAGTTTACACCCTGTAATTGTACAAATAAATAATCCTAATTAATCTTCCCTAGTTATTATAGTCTTTTCTTATAACTATATCATTAAGAACAGGCTTCTCAATAAGTTACATCTCATAAACAAAATAGGAAATAATCTTGCATAAAACGCAAGGAAATATGTACATTAGTGCACCTAGATTAGGTGTATAAAGCATTAGAGACTTTTCTTAATACCAAAATGTCTCTATTCGCTGTCTCTATGTATAATTCTGACTATATTCAACCATATGCTCGTTAAATAGTTTTCTCGCATCTACTATTAACACGAACTTTGTAATTGATCACAAAATATGAACAAGTGAACTCAAAACTAATATAAAGTAAATGGTTTGAACCTGGGACAATCGATAGATGTTGTTAACGGTAGATCGTCCAGGTTAGTGTAGGGTTGAGAAAGATTGCTGGTGACCTGACGTTATGACGGCCATGGCGGCGGTCATCTGCATGAAGATGACTCTTCATCTGAAGATGACCTTCATTGAGGCCGTAAAAACGTCATTCAGCTAATCAAAAGCATGGAAACATGTGTATGAGACGATATTATTATCGCACAAGTTGAAACGATTTTTGTTTGAAAGTCGTTTCTGACAACGATAGGGAAAATTTACCGCTTCATACACTAATCTCGAGTTTCTAACAGACGTTCATGGGTACGAAAGACTAGCTTAGAGAAAAAATTAAAAACTTAAGGGCGCCAAATACAATATCCAAAGGCAACAACGACATCAAGATGAGGAGTCAAACGGTGGATTCCCTGAACCACCAGGAGCCTGACGGCGACGGTGCCTGGGAGGTTAGGCGAGGCTTGTACAGGACCAATAATTAAAATAATCCAAAAGCTTTCTTTAGTATATCTTGCTTCCAGCCTGGCAACTGATTAAACAACTCCCGTTTCATCTCGAATATTCGCTGAGGAAAGAAAGAAGAAACAAAAAGAAGTTTGAACAAACACACATTAAAAGTTAGACGGTCAGGATGATGATTTAGTAGAACGCTGGAGTATGGTTGGTTGTACAGTTTCATCGCAATATAAACCGGTGGCAGAGGTGTGGGAAAATTGTGAGGCTGGATATAGGAGGAAAAAGTATAAAAATTTTATTGAACACGATCTGTAAAGATCCTTTAAAGGCAGCAATATGTGCTTTATATAAAGAACGGGTCAATAAGCTGATAATTTGATGGAATATGTTACTCAGGAATGTCTCAGGAGGATAAATGGACACAGTGGGCAATTTTTGAAACTTACTTCGAACTCATCATCTCTCAGGTATGTTTCCAACTTTGATGGATCAACACCATCAGGAGGACTATCGCCCGTCAGCTCTTGAAAACTGTAATATTTTCTAAAAAAACAAGTCAATAAAGTATATCACGGCCGTATATTTACGTTTATGCTTGCACTACTCAATCTGTTCAGATCAAAATGCTCTCTGCAATCTCTCATATTGAACTCCACATGTTTGAATAGAATTATTTAACTAGACAAATGCCTGAACGATATTTTAATTGTTAATAATCAACGTACTTTGTGAATGTTTCAAGAACATCCTTAACCGATCTTTTTTCAAGTTCGTTTCTTCCTTCCTGCAAAAAAAGAAAGCCGAGTCACCGGCGTATTAGTTTTTGGCTGCATCAACTCTTTCCTATTATCTGGCGTTAGCCAGAGTAAAATTAAAAAGACGGCTTCTGACCGGAGAGAGTTAAGGTGTTTTAGTCGGCGAATATAGCAGTGTAACTGATTTTACCTTAACTTTCATTTGAGCGATATGGTCTCTTCGTTCCCAGAACGGAAAATGAGAAATGAACGATAAAGGTTCCAGGCCAGCTTGGACTACGTACGCGCCTTTCTTTACTCGACTATTAGCCTCTATAACAAAAATCAACCCGGTTAAAAATATTATCAATAGTGACTAACCAAACGACCCCCACTGACTGACCGAAGTTTTTAATTCAGCTACGTACGTTAAAAGGTGGTCTGTCGAAGCCGAGGTGATTGGATACTCTCATCTAACACATTCGTTACCTTTCACATATAACAACGCAGTTTGCAAAGCCAGCTTTCTCTCTTCATCCCATCGCCTCTTGGCCGATCCTTTTTTATCCTTTGCGATTTCCAACGGCATCCAGCCTTCCCAAACGTATACCTCGTCACCAGCGTCCAGAATGAACGTCGCTACATGGACAAAGAAAAGTTTTTGGTCACATATATTTTTTTTTTATTTAAAACTTGAAAATCTCTGCTATAAATCTCAACAAGGTAACATATTATTACTTGGTTGACATGGAAAGTAAAGATCCTCCTGGAGGACTGGATACGGGCACGTTCGCCCGGGGTATCTGGATTGACAGAGGATCTCGGTAGCGGAGAAATATCCCGTGGAGCTGGTCAGGTGGAAAAGACGTGGAGAGAATTCACAGTTCAATGGATCTGCGAGAAAAATGCCCAAGATAAACTTTCTCAGAACTGACACATGAAAAGACAGTTATACTCACAGAAATATATGCCGACATATAGCCATCGACGCTCACAGTCTGCTAGATAGTCGTACAACCATAATAAGATAGATAAAGCAGCAGTCGTAGACGGGAAAAATAAGTAATAATATGCAGGACACATGGACAGCAAGACAGACAGAAAGACAGAAAGATGAAGAGACGAAACAACAGATGGACAGAAGGACATGCCGAACGATAGCGGACAGACGGATTGAAAAATGGGCAGAAAGACAGACAAATAGACAGACGGACACAGTAAGACAGAAAGATAGGAAGATGGACAGTCAGACTGACAGACGGACGGACGGACAGACAGGTGGGCAGAAAGACAGACAAATAGATAGACGGACACAGTAAGACAGGAAGATAGGAAGATGGACCGTCAGACTGACAGACGGACGGACAGACAGGTGGACAGAAAGACAAATAGACGGACGGACGGACGAACAGAAAGATTGGCAGACAGACAGAAAGACAGATTAAACTAGACAGACGGAAGGACAGTCTAACTTTTGGGTTGAAAGATGGACTGGTGAAAAGGCAGAGGAACAGTCATACTGAGATGTACACCATAAATAAAAGACCTTCACCTTTCAACAGTGACGTGTAACTGGACTTCTTGCCACCCACTGTTCTCCAGAATGATTCAGGTTCTTGGCCTTCCTCGACTTCCATTACAGCACAAGATTGTTCTTCTGATAAATTTACTTCTGTTGGCCTCCTAAACCCCAAAATTATTGACAAATTTATAAATTTTACACATGGACTGTACAAACGTAGTGATAATAATAGCAATCTTCAAAACTGATTTCAAAGACATGATGTAAATTGCGCCACTCCAAATACCTAGGATAAGACCTATTTTTTCCACTGTAAACAATTCGGCTAACCTGTCTTTCATATAGTTTGCTGCTCTCACAGCTGCCTTCCTGTGATATTCGCTTGCCTTACAACCATGCCAGACGTAAATTTTGCCAGCCTCACAATCAACAACCACAAAAGAGGATTTTGACCTCAACGATGATGCACTGAAACAAAAAAGGAAAACAGTAGAGGTTATTGCACAGGTAGATTAAAAAAACAAAGTTTATTTTCGTTAAGAAAGATACAGGACTTCCTTGATATAATTGAAACTTTGAGACGGTTTTCTTTCTCCATCGCTCATTTTTAAACAGGCTAACCTAAACTCGCCAATGGAGACGTTCAGTCACGAAAGTGATATGGGACGTTTATATTTTGTACTTTTGATTTTGTACTCTAGCGGTTCTTCAGCTCCTTCGTGTATAACAAAGACAAATTCTAGCAAGTCGTCCAGCATTACCGCATACAGAAAACCAGGCCAAAGGATTTAAAAATGTTTTTCCCGTACCATCTTCGAACTTGAACCAGACATCCTTCAGACGTGTCTTCGTTTCGTACACAATACATTCTCACCGTGGATTTGTCTAACCAAAAAAACAATTATGAATGTCACTAAAATTTTTATTACAAGTCAATATTGATTTCTTGTTCGGGGAAGGGTTATACAATTTGTATGACTGGTGAGTTAATTAGCATGCAATCGTTACGTCGGTAGCATTGTCTTAATGTCAAGTTCTGGGATGGTTTTGATAATAAGCAGCAGTCAATGATAACCTTCTACCAAATTCCATGTGGGGAAGTCACACGAAAAAATCCTCAATTGAACAAGGGATAAACAAGATATCAACACTACCTGAGAAATTATCCTCACCATCCGGTAAACGAATTCGTCTGTTAGAGAAAAAAAAAATTATACGTCTTTCATATCTAGAATGAGAATCCGTAACAGTCTAAAACAGATGAACAAAATCGAAGCGATTGAAACACCAGGCGGGAATCGTAGCCTTGTCAAGAATATTACTGCCCAGCATATTATTCTTAGTAGCATTGTTGAAACAAACAAAAACGAACCAGTTGATAATGGAAATAATTTTTAATCACTAACGTTTCGTTACATAATCTGTAACATCATCAGCATTAGTAGCATTGTTTCAACAATGCTACTAAGAATAATATGCTGGGCAGTAATATTCTTGACAAGGCTACAGATGAACAACCTCTAAGCGAATGAGAATCAAATAGTCGTCATGGAACCGCTTTCCAGGTACCATATACAGTACAGTTATTTCTTCAGTACCTCACCAACCAAGGAATTTACTCCCCATATCTTGGTTAGGTACTGTGAAAGATGCATATGGACAACTCATATATGAAAGTTTAGTAGTTTTTCGTTTACTTCATTTTTTACATCATTTCTTAATATTTTTTGTGGCAAATGTGAAGATTGAAGATGAGGTCCTCGTGGGTGAAATGCGACGACCGTAATTCATATTGCTCGTGTAAAGAAATACACCGATATTTCGACCTAAACGTGCGGCTACGTTACGTGGACAAGGTGCCCTGAATTTCATGGGTTTTTTTTTTATTTTTTACCGTCGTCAGTCACTCTTCGGTTAGTTTTGAAAGTTTATTAAGGACAGAAGGTGTATCATTTAGGTTAATAACCTATTATAGAAAAAAAAATTAAATAACATACTTTCCCAAGTGAATGACCATGGCTCCGTCGAATAATTTCAAGAAATGTGGAGGTTCCTTCCCTTCTAACACCCGTATCTTAAATAAAAGAGAACCTTATAAGATTAAAATATCCATAAATAATAAATCGTTACGTACTCTCTTTACATAAATCATTCGGGGTAAGAACATTATTGGTTGAGCACTGCGTCCGGTGAAGTAAGAAAGACTGCAGTCCTTATTACAACTTGATTAGTAATGTGAATAATTTTGACACAGGACAGGAGATCACAGAAAATTGTAGATCTAAGCCATTTCGAATCGTCTAACAGAAAAAGTATTTTTATTTACCTGTGGTCCCCTTTCCTCGTCCAACTCGACAGCCATTATGGCAGCTGCTCCCTTCTCGTTCACAGTACATTCATTGCCTTGCCAGAAGAAATAAGCACAACGTTGACGACCAGTTAACGGACGTGCCCGCCCTCGTTTATCCTTAACCACACGGTTTTTAGCAACGAAATATTCCCATCGTACCACATAACCATCCCCTGGAAAAAGACATGAAGATAGGATAGTTGATATTTGGTCAGTGAAACACTACACAATAGAACCACCACACTCCGTGAAACAATGGCATTAAAATTTATAGAAATTTTATCATTTAAGTTACTGTCATTATTGCCATGATTATCGATAACCTTATTGCAAACGTGATAGCCATCGTCACTATTATTTTCATCATCGCTACCATCATCATCATCATCATCATCATCATCATCGTATCATTATTGTCATCATCATTATCATAATCATCATCATCACCATAATCATATCATCATTATTATCATTGTCATTATCGTCATTATCGTCATTATCATAATTGTCACTATTATCATCATTATCATCATCACTATCATCATTAACATTCATCATCACCACCATAATCATTATCATCACCACAATCATCATCATTGTCATCATCATTGCCATAATTATCACTTTCTCAATTATAATCACCATCACCGCAATCATCATCATTATTGTCATCACCATCATAATCATCATAATCACTAGTGTCATTCTTGTTGTCAGTATTGTTTTTGTTTCTGTTGACGTTGTTTTTGTCATTGTTTTCTCTCTTTCTTATCTTCTTGATACTATCATTATTAGTCGCGTTAATGAAAGTTATTTTACATTGGGTCTGCCACTCAAGAAGATGAAATGTTACCACCTCAACTTCTCTCACCTGAATGGAAATGTCCCTCGCTTTTCTTTGGTAGAAGAAAATGTTTGTTTTGAGTCACAAGCCAGACTTTCAAGCCAATTGTTGTCACTAGGTTACCCTCGTTAATGACGCCATTAATTTCCTCGTCAGGTGTTCCCAACCCACGGCCTAGATTTGTACCTTCCAAGACGGCTGGTTCTAGATCGCTCGCAGGTTTTTGCATCTCAGTCACATCACACGGTTTAAGTTCGATTGGTGGAGGACGCTGGTAAATTAGAAAGAATTGATAAGGTGCAGGAAGGAAGGAAGTAAAGATTAATAGAAAGGAAGAGAGAAAAATAATTAAATAAATGAAAGAAACAAGGACGAAAGAAAGTAAGACGACTTATAAAATAATGTTACCTCAGGTAATTCTCCACTACTGATGTGTCCCTTCATCTTAATAATCTTCGTTGGATCTGGCCAGTCAAAAAACTTCTCCTGAAACATCAGTGTCTCAGCTTTCTCATGAAGTCTTGCAAACAACGTCCACGCGGGACGTCCAGCCTCTTTGCCCTCCTCGTCATGATACACTTGATCAGCGGTTTTTGGTCGTTTCAAGACCCTTCTCGGTTGAACTGGATCGACAACGCCATCATACTTGAATTGCTGTTTATAAAGCATCTGAGCTAAATGAAAGGCTACCTTTCTTTTTCCAGAAAGCGATTGCTGGCCAGTCCAAAGATAAACCTCTGAACCAAAGTCAAACACAAACACCTGGAAAAAAATAAACAAGCAATCACGTCACACTACATGGGGGTGCTGGTGGCACAGTGGTAGTGCACGTGTCTCTCACCACTGTGACTAGGGTTCGATTCCGGCCGCGTGCAGTAATCTGATTAAAAAAAAAAGTTGCCTTGGTCACATGTGAGAAGAGTGTTGCCCAGTTTGACTCTACCAAGCATCACAGGTTTTCTCCGGGCACTCCGGTTTCCTCCTGTTGTAACATTGGACCCATGAGGGTAGGCCCTTACTGGACCTCTAGGGAGACCAGCTCAGATAGCTGATAGGGTTATCCAGTATAAATAAAGACACTTTACCTTTACCTTACTAAACGATACCACATTAGATCATGTCACACAGCATTCTACACCACATCAAACCACACCACACAACGTATAGCTAGATCACACCAAATTACACTTTAACACACCACATGACATCACACCATACTACAGCACTTCTCTACACACATTAAGTCACTCCATGCCACACCAGATCACTTGACACAACACCACATCTCACATCCCGTCACATCACACCCATCACATCATACCACATCACCCGTCGTACTACATCTCACCAAATCACACCTCAATTCACCAAACTTCCTCACACCACGCCATCTCACAGCACACCTCCTTACATCACATCACACCACAACATATCACAACTCATCACTTCAAACCACATCTCACCAAACCACACCGCAATTCACACCACACCTCATCACTCCACATCACCGCACACCACAACAGATTACATCACACCTCACCAGGACACAATCCACGCTTCACATCACCTCATTTTCCCATCGTGACCCTCAGTCACACCTGTTGTACTTTACCTCTTTCGTGTTTAGAATTGTGAACCGGGGCATGTGACCACAGAGCTCTTCGACGGGAACCAAATGCGGTGGATCACCTTCCTGCACTTTGTAGACTTTGTTCGTGGAAATCACTTCTCGTTCATAAAATTCATCGTCGGGACACAATTTGGAGTCTTTATACGTACGGGAAAACAAAAATAAGCCACTGCGAGCATGCAAAACCTGGTCAGAATTACACACTCCGCCGAGTCTGAAACACTTATAAGTACCGAGAGGTTTACGTTACGTCTCCGTTATTTGTGCTTTGTCATACACACGGGTAAGTCTTGAACATTGTGAGGGTAGTTGGTCGATTTAACTAGATTGTCTGAGTTGAGGTTTACAATAAGCAAAAAATCTCAAGATTTTATGTAATGTATTTTTTGGTTTACCTTCAATTGGACTGGACGAGTCTCCTTCCAGAATCTTGCAAAACTTCTTATACGCAAGGGAGTTGCCCTGTTTCGCCTCGTCTATGTGAAGGACATCTCCCGTCTTGCAGTTAAGATCTCCACGTTTCTGAATTTTGGATGAAATCTCTACGGCCTGTTGAGAGTAATCAGTGATTGAGCAACATGTTACTGTAAATAGAAAGACCTTGAATGTGAAATTTTTCAGTAGCTTTTGGGTTTTATAGTTTAGACGGAAAAGAACAAAGACGTTCAACCTTATGTCCTGCGCTTGAGGCAAATTTCACGGAGCTACATGTAAGTGCACGACACACTCGATTGGTTGGTTACTCTTTCATTGCCGACTGTCTAGTGGCAAGTGACAAACATGGTCAACCCTGGCGTTGTTGTTATTACACCGCGTCAGATATTTCTTTGCTATCTTTAATCTAATAGATCAAACAAGAGTTAGAGTTCTCCCATTATGAAACACCGGGAAAAGATTGAAAAAAGGAAGAAAGAAAGAAAGAAAGAAAGAAAGAAGGAAAAGAAGAAAGAAGGAAAAGAAGAAAGAAGGAAAAGAAGAAAGAAAGAAGGAAAGAAAGAAGGAAAGAAGGAAAGAAGGAAAGAAGGAAAGAAAGAAAGAAAGAAGGGAAGAAGGAAAGAAAGAATGAAAGAAAGAAAGAAGGAAAGAAGGAAAGAAGGAAAGAAAGAAAGAAAGAAAGAAAGAAAAAACAAAGCCGAGTTTTTTTGAACGAGCTTGGTGGCATTTTAAATCGGAGAACCCATAACGCTAGTTCGATCGACAATAACTAGCCAAACGAGCCCGTTTTTTGTGAGAAATAGGAGATGAAAATTGGGCAAATTTATGTCACATTTTTTTCCCGATTTCAAAGTCTCCTCTCAGGTGACAATTTTCGGAGTTTTTGGCTTGTGAATTATTTATGTGTGTGAATGAATTTTAAGAAAAATAAAGTTTCTGTTTTATTATTACAGTATCTCCTATTAATGTTAGAAGTTTCTCTAATCTCGAACCAGGGAAGTTTTGATGGCACGAAGTTTCAGAAGTAGCTTCGCCATAATCAATCTTCAGGCGTCTGGAAGATGGAAGAACCCACTTCCGGAACGTCTCGCCATCGGAACTCTCTTGCAGTGGCGGCGCCGAACGTCCTAGTCAGGCAGGCGAACGAGGGCAAACAGAATTTCTAAGGAGGTACTACCTTCAGGGACATATACTAAATTTAGAGCGAAATATAAAAAAGTATCAGGTTAATAGTATCTTTAGCTTCCATGACTCCTATAAAGCATAATAACTGTAAATAAATAGAGACTAAAATTTAGAAACCTAACAATTTCATTGCGAGTTCGGGGGAAAAATGGCGGGGTGAAAGTTTTCACCATTATCCCCACCCCCTTAGTACCGCCACCTTAATGTCACTACCTTAGCGCCGCCACCTTAGTACCACCCACCTTAGTACCACCCACCTTAGTGTCGCCACTTTTCTTGAACCCGGTTCAAGACAAGAGAAACCTCAAATACAAATTTAATTGTACGTCTGGGAAATCAAACTGTAACTTCACTCTGAGTTAAGTTTAGCCAGTGATGTGTGTGCCGTTCTCGTCATAACTGGTTGTATTGTGCACCCCCTGACTGAAGAACCAATAGGGGTAAGTCTAGGTAAGTCAAGTTTTTATAAAAATCATCCACATATACACATATACACATATATACACATATACAGGTTGTCTGAAAGCGAGTCCTCGTTAGAGCGAGATTGAAGAGGTCCACTTACCTTAGCCTTTTCTATTGTATTTGCATTATTTCCGATCCAACAAAATAGTTCTTTACGAGTGACCAATACGAAACAATCCCCAGAATTCAAAGACGATAGTTTCGGCTCAACAAGACGAGTTTGAACTTGGCGACGTCCTGGGGAGAGGGGAAATACTCAATTTATTTGTATGAAAGCTTAAATATACAGAGTAGTATTTAATATGTTTTAGAAAATCTTTCTCCAGACTAGTATAGTACAGTTATGGTAGGTAGTTAGTTTGATATGTCATCCCTGATTGAAAGTTTTTGAGTGAGTATATACCTTTGATTTGGATAAGCATAACAGGCAAACTTCCATCAAATTCATCCTTCTCCTTCCCAGGTCCTTTAGTTTTTCTCAACGACACCCGGCTGAAATCTTCTCGACTAGCAAGAGCGGCTAGTGCAACTGGATCTAGCGTGTGTCGCCTCCCTGTTGAAACAAAAAGAAAGCAATTGAAGTTACGAGAGTGGCAAATTTGTGCCGTGTTATCCACTCAATGTGACAAAGATGACCACGAATTTACAATTGGAAAAATAGGCCGGTACCGGTATATGTATACAGGAAGGAATCTGTATTTATATGTACTTTTAAATGAACACTGCATATGCAGTAGTCTATGCATGGGAATAGGTATATAGGCATAATCATAGACACACGCATCGGCATATTTAAATGTATATAAACAAGGGTGGCGCCAGAGAGGGGGCAGAGGGGGCTACAGCTTCCCCACGGGGAATGTTAGCACCCCTGTCGGGGGAAAAATTGACATTTCGTCCGAGAATTTTCACTGATGATAACTCATCTGTATATTGTACAAACTGTAAGCACTTGTTATTGATTTAGCATGCCAAAAAAGATAATAGACTCTTCATGTCAAATCTAAATAGTAAACTGTTTCTAGTCAGCTGTTGCGATTATTCTTGCGAAAAATAATGCGGTCTTTTCGACCTTCAAATAAGGAAATTATGAGGGGACGTGTTCCTGGCCCCTCTGATTTAGCCCCCCTGTCGGGGACGTTAGCCCCTGCGTCGGGGAATTCCTGACGCTACCACTGGATATGAATATATATATATATATATATATATATATATATATTTAACATTACTTACATGGTTCTAACTGGGACCTCTTCTTCCTTGGAGTTGACTTCTTCTTTGGTTTTTCAAATCCTGTTGTCGACTTCCCTGCATCCTGAATGAAGTAGAACAAAAATTAAAATATCAACGACGAATTCCTTCGTCGGTAAGACGATAATCTTTATTCATCACCATACCTCGGGTTCTTCGGTGTTCGTTCGAATATCAGTTCTTTCCATCAGAGATTTCAAAGGATTTAAGGATTTTGAACTGCTTCTTTTCGGTCTTATTTTTGTCCTTCCTTCAGTGAGTGACTGCAGTCTGTCAAAAAAATCACAATTAAACTAGCCATTTCTCACAGAAAGTGAAATGCTGCAAGGAACGCATAGAGATGTTTGCAAATAATGTCCGCAAATGTCTTAGTCTGAGGAGTTGACTGATTTACTTCTGAAGGTATCTAGAACTTACCTTGTCGTTCTGTCAGATATTTCATCGAGGTCCTCGGTAGATATCTCCCTCTCACTTGCAACATGAGGAAAATTATTTGATTCACCAGAGTAAAACAGTTTATCCAGATCGGAAGTGGACCAGGAATGCATGAGATTTGTGTGCGGCAAATTAAGGTGTTTATTTTGAGCAAAATTCCTTGAGTCTCCTTCGGCGACATTTATATCCCGGCTGAGCGTTTGAGTGCCATTTAATTTAGGTTTCTGAGTCAAACCACGAGTGGAATTCAAGAACTTTCTCTGATTTTTGGGACTGCCAGCTAGGGTTTCGATTGTAGTGAGGTAGTCGTCCAAATACTGGTCTTTCAAGAGAACACTATTCTCGTGGCTAACCTCAGCCTTAGAAATGTTTTCTTTGCATTTCGTACCATCATTGCTTGAAGAAGTGTTCAGCGATGGGTCCGACTCTAACGACTTGTTCAAGACGTCTGCGTCATTAATGTCTGGTACATTTGGCTTCTTTTCAGCTTTTTCCTCATCATGGAAAACTGAGTCAACTTCTGTTTCTTCGGGTGACGATGGCACAAAATTGGACAAACTTCCTTCCGGACCGGATGATAAATAACGACCAGCTTTTAAATCAATCTTCGGGCACGTACCCTCTTCTCTAGAATCCCCTGCTCTTTCATCTTCGCCAGGACACCGAATGGTTTCAGAGTTCCACTCTTCAGTTGGTTTTTCAGTCGCACTTTCAGTAACGTAATGGTCAGGTTTGACAACTGATCCGTTCAGGTCACTCCAGGGAGTATTGTTATGTGAGTTTATCCCGAGCTCCTTAGTAATCTCCGGACTAATTCCCTCGGCAATGGTCTTTGCCCGCCTGTCTCTTAGCTTCGGCTTTTTCTCTCGAGAACTTGGTTTGCCAAGGAATAAATTCCGCAGCTTTGAGACTGATGTCTTTCCCTCTTCCTTCTTCTTTTTAACAACCTGTCGTTCTTCCTTCTCCTTCAAAACAATAGATTTCACTGGGTCTTCTTTCTTTGTAGCAGATGAACAACTTCCTTCGTTTGCGGAAAAGTTTTTCTTTTCAACACTTGCAGGTTTCTTCCCGTAAGCTACATCGTCTTTCAATAAAGAGTTGTCGTGAGTTTTCCTGCTCTCTTTTTGTTCATTCAGTTTTTCTGAATTCAGTTTTTCTATTTTCGTGGGACGATTCCCAATTGTATGCCTCCTACATAGCGAAGACCCATTTGAACAGTTCTTGCTGGTTTCGACCTCTGTTTTTATCTTTGCGGCTCCTCCTTCACTTGTGACCCTCCTTCGAGCTTGTTTGCTTTGTGAAGTCTCGTTATCCGGTTTCACATCTTCGCTAGTAAATGTCTGTCTTGAAACATGTTTGCTGGCGGAGTGCCATCTTTTAGGGAACAGTGCTTCACCTTGTGAAAACTTCTCTCTTAGTTTCTCAACAGACTCTGAGGCTTTCAGATTGTTACGGTTGAGTTTGCTCCAGCTAGAATCCTCACTAAATGTATGTCGCCGCTTGGTCAAAAATCCGCCACTCAGAAAAGTTTCTTGTTTCCCGTCGTCAGGGTTACGAACTACTGAGCCATTATTTTGATTATTGTTATTGAGAACTGTTCTTCTGTTCTTCAATATAGCATCCTTTGAAAGATCTGTGCTCATGCCTAGTGTGTACCGGCGAGAAAGCTTCGGTTTGTTATCAAAATTAGCCTCAGGAAAGTTTGACTTGTTTTGGATGGGCGGCTTATCTCTTTCCGTATCAGCATTCCCATCAGCATTCTTATTCTTCTCTTTTTTAGAGCCAACTTTGCTAGAAGTCGGAACTTTCAACGAGTAAAACAAACCAAGCTCATTCGTCTTGGAGTTAACGTTTGTTCCTTCGCTTTCCAAGAACCGCTTCTTCACTTCAGAAACGGAGGGCATTGCAATAAGTTGCTTACCTTTGTTGGAATGTGGGTCGTTTTCTTCGTGTGCTATCTCTCTTGCCGCAGATAAAGATATGTCGTTGTACATAATGGCACTCATGGTCTTTGACCTCTGATATCTTTCTAATTTCCGCCTTTCTCTTTTCGTTGGTTTCTTAGACTCTGATGGCTTGGTTTGGTCGCACGACGAGTTTTTTTCGTTATTTTCCAACTTGCGTAATGTGCATCCAGATTTGTCATCTGAATTAACGGACGGTTGCAATTTATTTGCATTAATGTCTTCCTGTAATTCTATTTCATTTGCATTAAGATCTTCCTGTCTGACAGATGATGTCGGCAATTCTTCGATTTCTTCCTCTTTTTTCTTCAACACCAAATTCTTATCCTCTTTCTTTTCTTCATACGTCGCTCCTTCACTTGACAACAACTCCGACTGTTGTTCCGCACTTGAATCAACAATATTCTCCTTCTCGACGCTTTCCTTGCTTGATGTCGACTCATTTCCAGGTGTGGTTTGCAATCTCTTACCCTCTTCCTTTTTACGTCTTCTTTCTCTAATCCTTTCTCTGATGTCAGCCAAGCTTTCTCGAATGTTCTTACTCTTCGACAAAGTCTCGCTGGCTTCGTGCTCGGGATTTGTGAAAGATCTCGTCAACTTACCAATCCGTTGTTTTTCTCTGAATTCCTGAAGACGAGATTTCCCTTCTTGCAGTGACTCAGCCCTAATGACCAGTTTCCCGGCTTTCTGTTCCCCCTCTTCCTTACTCTCCATTTTTTCATCTGATTTCTCTTTCTTGTCAGCAGAATCGCGGGAATTGACAGTTCTGGCGTCTTCTGCCATACTACAAACTTCGCTCACCTCCTTTGACTTGCTAAGACTAGATTCCTTCGGCGCATAAAATAACGGCCTGCCCGACCTTCCGCTAGAATTACTTCCACCATCATAGTATCCTCTTCTCGGTAATCTCAAACTTCCACCACGGACAAAACTACTTGACCTTTGGTCATTTTGCTTACCAGTCATAACACTTGTGCTCGGTAGCGTTCCCTTTAAAACCCTAAATCCAAAAATCGTCTTTTCCTCGGTGGCTGGATCAGCTGAGCTGCTACGGGTGGATGGTCGATGTTGGCGAGTACCAGAATAAGCACGAAAACTAGCCGACTTAGATAGAGTTGGCCATTTTTTTGTTTGTGCTTCCACGGGGGAGACGTCATTAGTCGGGGACAGGGGCGTGTCAGTTTTATTCACCCCTATCCTATGTAATTTGAGTTTGGTTAACTTCTCATTGAACGCTGACCTCTTGTACCCACTGTCAGTTCTGTTTAAACCATTTCCAGTGGTTTCTTCGACTTGCACTTTGTAATCTGATAAACTACTGCTAGCGATTTTAGAATTTTGCTGGCTGTTGTACAGCCCGTTGATTTCCAAGGTCTGGGGAGTCATAGGTCGGGCTGAGTTCATGGTTCCAGCTTGGTCGTGTCTACGCACAGCGTCACTGTTCCCAGCGTGTGCAGACACAGTAACTTTTGATCTAGCAGGAAATGTATGGCAGTTCCACTTATTGGGCGAGGGAATCACGACACACTTATCAACATCCTTGATGACGAGAGGTTTCACTCCGTAGAACCCTGCGTGACCGTCATTTTCGCCATTAATGGGATCCTAAAATAATGACATAAAATCTATTTTAAAATATCACCCAAATATCTTCGTCACCACCTTTACAAAACACTGTAACTGGACAATCACATGGCAAGACTCTGAGGATCCTTGAAAAAAGTGCTCATATTGGCCTCGTGATAAGCAAGGAGGGTCACATTCCTCTTTAAGTATTTAAAAGCGATAGCAATCAGCTCAGATCAGTCAGATGGAAAGTCATGGTTTACATGAGCCAGCTCCAATATCAGATTGTAATACAACATTCCAGTCACTTTTTGTTTACCAAATCTAAGGTGTAACTCACATCACAATTACTTAAAAATCCGTACATCATATTTGTCATTGTTTGCAAGACGTTTTCGGCCGGACATTAGATATACAGTGTCTAACCAAGCAACCATGAATTTTTTTCTTCAAGTCTATTTGTGTATAAACTTCTCAAAATTAATATTTCCTTCCCCAAAATATGTTCTTGTGAGTTGTGCTTCACAGGTTTGTAGTTATGATTATTATCTTCAAAACATATCAAACGTAATATGTATGGATGTAATAACTTACATCCTAGGAAGTGATTGGCATATTAGAACCAATTTTGAGCCGAATATTGAGTGACCCCAAGCTGAAAGACAAGTTTAAATGAGTGTATTTCGTCCGCCACCTGATGTACACAATCTAGCAAGTAGAATTAGATCGCAGTATAAGATACGAAAAAATCAGTGATAATCCATATATACTAAACGAATACCAGGATATCAAATTCACAATGTATGTATTATTCAAATGTGGAAATAAAACTGCCAAGATGAGCGAAAAAGATGAATATTATAAGTAAAAGTCCTTTACTGGAATGAAGCACGTCCTCAAAGCATATTAACAGAGTTGAGTGACTTTGATCAACGCCCTGCGTTCTGAGGAACGCCATTCAGTTATTACTTGCCAGATTTTTATTTCTATTTTCAGTAACTGTTTATGTCACATTCAAACGTTGTCTTTAACGTCAGAGCTCCATCCAGACGTACTAAAAACACAGCTGTGTGAACGGCCCTTGCTTCAGGTCACTGAAAAAAACAGCTGGCACTTGGTTCAATATACAGCCATTGTCGCTTTGTAACTTTTTTTTTACTAAAACAATCAGAGACAACGGAAGAATGAAGGAATTGTTCCTTTACCTAGGAACTGTAGCAGACACAATTGTACATGATAATTTTCACGTGATGAAGAGGTAACTGCCGAAATACAATGAAATACAAAGTCTTAGGCCAGTTTCAAAGACTGTTGTCTTTAGGGGAGGCGCCAGACGTCTCACTTAGAGGGTCAACAGAATTTCTAAGGAGGAGGGGGCACAACCTTCGGGAAAATATGCCACATTTAAGGTGAACAGCGACTAAGATTTACAAATCTTACACTTTCATTACAAATTTTTGGGGAGAAAAATGAGGGTCAAAAAAATCTTCTCATGTGGCAAATCCCCCCACCCCACCTCCCTTCCAGCTGTCACTGGTTATCTTTTTCATCAAGCGATATTTATCGTACAGATCACTTTTCAAAATATTCTCTAGTTTTATAATCACCAGACTGTATTATGGTTCTTCCATGCCATAACTAACATTTGGTTTGTGAATTTGTGACACTCTCTAATACAACTTCATTTCAGAGTTGTTGTGGTAAGACAAAGACAATATTTTTTGTCTCAATTTGCAAAATCATCAGAAAGGTTAACATGCCATCTGGTTTAGTTTAAAACCACAACTTGGGGTAATTTTTACTAGGAGATTGGCACCTAAGTATGAGTCTGTTTGAATTCACACACAGCAAAACATATCAAGTAGTTATACCGTTATGACAGCAACTTTTGCACCAATTAAGGCATGAATTCAAATTTTCAATGTTTGATTTGATGAATTTCTTTCAAATCAGGCAAATTAAGCAATTAGAATACATTTAACAACGTACCTAATTTTCTAATCTCTTGATGGAACTGAATTTTTTAAAATCTAATAATTTCACTGCAACAATTTTTCTTCATAATCTCCTATTATTCTTCTCACATGTTCTTGAGTGTAATATCTATCATAATATCAATTTTCAGAAAAAAAAATCACTGGGGGACTGAATTCTTATATTCTTGAAAATATGCCAGTTCCAGCGATTTTGTTACCATGGTAACAATAGATGATCACACAATTGAATACACATCCTGTTTATGATAC